>OY744605.1:5444806-5587306 GCA_963556255.1 Allolobophora icterica | reverse complement strand
GCAGTTCTTCGTCATCAAAATTGTTGTCAGTTTGCTCAGTCGCTGTAGCCCTTTCATTTCTTATCTGTCTTTGGTGGACATGGATGCAGACATCAAGTGTGTGAACATTTGCCACCACCATTTGTTGTTGCGTAGCTTCACACGATACCCCGCCACATTTCTGTCCATCAGATTCTGGTATGTGCCACCCATGAATGATTTGTACATGCTGTTTACCTTGAATAGTTTGTTTGCACACATGATGACTGTAGTAAGGAATCATACTCTCGTCTACATCGACATGCTCTACATAAGCTGGAAGCAGTTTCATGCACTTTTCATTCAAATGGGCGACGAGTGGTCTAATCTTGGCAAACTTGTCGTCAGATGCTAAGTAGTGTTGTCTGCGAAATGAAGATTCTCGAGTATAGCTCTGAATCTGTTTCCTGGCATGGCCTGGGCAACAGCTTCAATTCCGATGTCTGCATCTAAACTCCAGTACAAGTCTCTTCGAGGTAGTGAACTATAACCTGATATTATCAACACTGTGAAGAAGAGCTTCAGTTCCTCCACTGTTACTTCATACTGGTAGAATTATACTGTCTGGCATACAGTTCAGACTGGTTCTTGATGTACTGAAATAATTCAATGGGCCAGAATATTTAAAACAGTTCTGTAGGGGGATTTTTGGTGTGATCACATTGTTCAGGGACCACTAATGTACTGGGACTTCAAGTCACCTTTCTTCCACTTTTCCACAGTCTTTTAAAATGTTCTCTTCTTCGCTGCAGCATGCCTTTATTACTGCCTTCTAGAACAGCTACACTGTATTCCTCTCCACCACCACTGTCCCCACTATCTTCTGCATCTATTGTAGCTTCGGCTGGTGCATTCAAAATCTTGCTCGATAAATGTTCTGCTATGTAGTCGCTGCCTTTTTCTGTGTCGGATTTGTCAGAGTCACTATCAGATTCATCATCAGTTGGCTTATGAAAACATCTGCAGAACTGAAACTGCGGGTTGTAATGTTGTCAAGTAATTCATTTAGTGTTGGGGCAGTTACAGAGTTTCCCCAGAAAAGCTGCAAACATTCACTGTAGCCTAAACAAAGGCATAACAATGAGTGTTGAATACTTTTTCTGCTTAGGCTAGGCCTACTATAAAAATTTGTGCATAATTATGTTAATGCAACTAATAATACAAGCATTGAGAAAGTACTACATTGCGCTTGACTTGGTTAAGAATAATACTGTAACAGGCGCACTGAACCACAGAAGCGTATGAAGTGTTAAATTACTGAGAATTGGACTGCCATGTGGCCATGTTCCATTATTGGAACATTGCGATTTGTGCATAATAGGCCTATTTTTGGCGCTAACGGAATAAAACTGCTATTTTATACAACAAAAGCAACATTTCAGCTAATTATAACACATACATAAAATACTCTTACCTGTGCGGGATCAAACAAAAAGAATTTCTGAAGTTTCGTTTTTTCCGAACGGCTAAATTTTACAATTAAATAATTTTTTTCCCTAATAAAATCATTCAGATATTTATGAAAAGAGCAAATTTCACCTTCCTATTGACCAATAACATCATGTGTTTACGAATACAACATTCAATAGGTACCCTGCCAAAAATATATGTATTTTTCTGACATGTTCCAATATTGGAACATGGCCACGAATGGGTTAAGCTGAATCCGAGCAGTAAGGGGAAGCCAATGAAGATTATCGAACATGAAAGAGGAAATATGAGACCAGCGAGGAAGTCGGGCTATTAATCTGGCCGCAGCATTTAAAACAGTCTGGAGGGGGGGGAGACGGACTTTTGGCAGCCCAATCAAAGAGAATTACAGTAGTCAATTCTGGAGCAGATGAAGGCGTTGATGATAGTGGTAAAAACGGAGGAGGAGACAGCCGTCTCAGGTGAAAGTAAGAAGAACGGGTATGATTAGCAATGTGTTCAGAGAAGGTGAGCGTACTGTCAAGGACAACACCAAGGTCACGGACACTAGAGAGAAAAGTGAATGACGGGAATATCTCAGCAAGAAGTGGGATGTATAGTTTGAGGAGATGTTGACGAGCACCAAACCATATAAGCTGCGTCTTAGTTGGGTTCAAAGAGAGACGATTAGAAGACAGCCAAAGGTGTAAATCACGTGAGAGAGCATCAATGCGTCCAGTTAATGCAAGCTGTGCTGAGGGAGTGCCATGAACGAGCGCTTGGGCGTCGTCTGCATAAAGATGACCAGTTGATAAGTGCTTAGCAAATATAGCGGAAATGTCAGCCGTGTATATGAGGTAAAGGAGAGGACCTAAGACAGAGCCCTGTGGCACCCCAAATTTAACTCTGACCCAATGGGTTCTGGAGTCTCAGCAGATAACCATTTGCGTACGATCAGCGAGGTAAGACCGGAACCAAAGAGTTTTTTGCTCACTAAATCAACGTGTGACCATTTAGTTCTCAAAACGATCGCGTTTACTCTGATGCAAGAAAGAAAATAAATTCCAGCAACAAGACTCGTAAGTGAACGTGAACATTTCAGTCGTGGGATCATGGTTTCGGTCGGTGTGTCTCGGATGGGAAAACCAGTGTGGTCTTTGTTGAACCTGGAGCGAAAGTGAACAGTGAGCATTGTTGTGATCACGTCTTAAGACAAGATATTGCCTCCGGACATTCGAGCGAGATGTAATCGTCAAAGCTGGACACTGCAACAGGACGGAGCTACTTCGCACACGCAAGAAACACGATCAACTTCCTTCTTCGGGAGAATGTCACCTTCATCGAACCAGGCATGTGGTCCCCCAAAAGCCCGGACCTAAACCCTGTAGATTATGCTATTTGGGGTGCTCTTCAACAAAAAGTCTACCTTCGTCGTAAATTTGAAACAATAGATCAATTGAAACTGGCCATTGTTGAAGAGTGGCAAAAACTCTCTCGATCATCGGTTTATAAGCAGAAGCATTGACCAGTGGCGCAGACGCTTATAAAATCTGTTGAGAACCGAGGAGGACACATTGAATTTGATTTCTGATTTTGTATAAATTATCATTTGGCACAAATTTACTTGTTTTCTTAGAAGAAAAACTTACACAAAAATTTAGTACTTGATATTATACTTTCTTTGCGCCACCCTATAGGTAAATATCTCGCTTAAAAGAAATAACTTTCTCGGCGTTTGTATTGATCACGGCGTCTCCGTGTGACCTTTTATAAGATAAAACGTCTCTTACGTCAGGATTATTTGTAGTAAGAGTCAAACTCTTAAAACAGGTGTCTACAATTCACTCTCCAGTTCACGCAACACGTGTAGATAATCGAACACACTGCCACTACTTTATATTCGGGTGGTGCTAGTCTTAATTCTGATTGAAAGAGGAGGGAATCGCTAATCATCATTGCTAAGATTCAGTGTCGATGAAGTAAACGATGCCTGTTGTTAATTCGTTAACACACTGTGTTGAAACGACACACGCCGTTAGACCTGTAAACATTATATAAATCAACAGATGTTTAAACGTCTCTTAAAATATTTCTACTCTGATAAATATTTGGGACAATTGCTGTGGAATATCGTTTAATTTCTGTAAATATTTGTAAGTAAGTTTAAGAAAAGTTTTTTCTTCAAAAAAGAGGCTAAAGGGCACAAAAAATTAATAATTAACCTTGGAGAATACAAAATAAATATTAAAAAAGAGAGCCAAAGAACCTTTTATATCCATCAAAAGAAACTTATGGTCAGAAAAAACCCTTGGAGCAAATGAGAAAAAAAAGGAAATGGGTAAATGGCACTACCAGGGTACGGGCAGTATGGTCGTTAGCAGATTCCAGTGTTTAAAGATATCTTATGGCTGCCAGGACCGTTGACTTTGACCTTACATGTATGAAATAAAATTAAAGATTTAACAGAAGGAACTGAATTGGACAGAGAATATCAAAGCTTTGTACCATCGACTGGAAATGGTGATTGTAGATTTATATAGCACCACTCATAGAGAGACTCAGCACAGCCACAACCGATCCAACAAAAACAACTTACGATACTTTAATGTAGAATCAGAACGACATTGAAATATATATAGCATTAGGTGAACCTGTTATAAAGGTGTTTCAACAACGACTATTTGTTGGATGGATGCATCCAGAGTTTAGCGACATCTTAAGACAGGAAAACCTGTTAGCGCTGGCAGAAGTTAATTATAGGGTTATTGCATTATAATTTACTGAGGCAGATAAATATGTTAAAATGTCTTTACATGTAGCTTCTAAAATTAATTAGAGTTTCGTGTGATTCCATAATAAATTCGACCTCTAACCTCTGACATTATAACCCCAATGATCGTGGACTTTCTGACTTCAGGAGGTGTCTGGTGGCCTTCGTACGGTTGTTTGACCGGGCGTAACTTCTACAATTTTGCACCTTTTCACTCGAAACCTTCACTACTGTGTCGGCCACGGCATCAGACACCCAGTGGAGGGGTTCGCGTACACCCTTTTCACCGCTAACATGGTGAAAATCCCCCTAAACTCTACCCAACCGACCGTCCCTCAAGCTTCCACTGCAAAGCGGTTCTATTTATTGCGCCGGTATTCCCCAACGTCATTAATAATGCGCATAACGCTCTTCCACTGCCAAGCGGTTCTATTTATGGCGCGGGTATTCCCCAACGTCATTAATAATGCGCATAACGACGTTGTTTACTTTCGCACAAAATTTGATTACGATCGATTCGAACTATATTCATCGTTTTACAGCAAAATTGTATGTTCAAAGACTCTGCTTTACTAAGGGCAGTGAGGGCTAGATTTCTGGCGTTTTCTTTAACCCGCCAACGCCGGGTTCACCCTCTTCGACTGCGAAGCAGTCAGTCCACGGGAGACTGCAAAGCAGTCGTCGCCAGAGGGCGACTGCGAAGCAGTCAGTCCACGGCAGAGGTCGCAAGACGCGACAAGGTGTATACAACACTGCGAATTCGCTACAGGGATGGAAACTTATAACCCCGGGCAACGCCGGGTAAACCAGCTTCACTACTGTGTCGGCCTCGGCATCGGACACCCAGTGGAGGGGTTCGCGTACCCCCTTTTCACCGCTAACATGGTGAAAATCCCCAAAAACTCTACCCACCCGACCGTCCCTCACGCCCCAGCGGTTCTATTTATGGCGCCGGCATTCCCCAACGTCATTAATAATGCGCATAACGACACCGTCCATCACGCCCCAGCTCGCCTCTTCCACTGCCAAGCCGTTCTATTTATGGCACCGGTATTCCCCAACGTCATTGATAATGCGCATAACGACGTTGTTTACTTTCGCACAAAATTTTATTACGATGGATTCGAACTATATTCATCGTTTTACAGCAAAATTTTATGTTCAAAGACTCTGCTTTACTAAGGGCAGTGAGGGCTAGATTTCTGGCGTTTTCTTTAACCCGCCAACGCCGGGTTCGCCCTCTTCGACTGCGAAGCAGTCAGTCCACGGGATACTGCGAAGCCTAAATTTCTTCCTTATTCGCTACACGGATTGAAACTTACACCTAAATTTGTTGCTTATTCGCTACAGGGATTGAAACTTATAAGCCCGGGCAACGCCGGATAAACCAGCTAGTATATATATATGTATATATTTCAGTTCTTCCACTGTACAGACAAACGCTTTCAGAAGATCTGGGAATCAATCAATTAATTGCGCTTCCCAAGCCTATATAACTTGTGTAAACTGAGTTTTAAAGGTGTCTAAAGAGAGTGCTTTAACTAAAGGATCCAAGAAATGATCCAACAGTTTTAGCCACACATCTTAGAGCATTCAAGGCGTTGACATCGATAGTATTCAAATTAATATAATATAATTTGCAATTAATTTCATTAAATTTAATAATGATCAATATTAATTAATTAATCATTATTTATTAATCACATTTAATTATAATTAATATTAATTAGTAATAATAAATAATAATCAATATTATTAATCTAGTCCTGAAGGTGCCTTGAGCATGTCCTTCACAGGACAAATACCGAAACCTCCAGAAATGCCGCACACAGACATATACACATACAGACACACACACACACACACACACACACACACACACACACACACACACACACACACACACACACACACACACACACACACACACACACACACACACACACACACACACACACACACACACACACACACACACACACACACACACACACACACACACACACACACACACACACACACACACACACACACACACACACACACACACACACACACACACACACAACAGACCAGTTGACATACAAACGAACAGATTGCAGACAAGCAAAGACAGAGAGATATCAGGCAGACACATAGACATACACACACAGATAGACGCACAGACAGACAGACATACAGACAGATTCAGTATTATATATCCGCCAACGGTGTGAAACACTTGGCGTTGTCTTACCTGCATCGGACTCACTCTCCAACTCCAGGTACGTTGCCGATGGAAAAGGAAGCGCTGGCTTTAAATACCCCGAACGCTGTCGAAAAAAAACCGGCTGAGGCTCTTTTGAAGCAGTTTGTGGCTATACTCTCCGTTCGCGGTCTCTGGAATGGTAATGGTTGGCAGAGGCTCGATGGATCGGGGCTGTAATCGTAGACGTAATCTCCGGATTTCTGTACAGCGTCCAAACAGCGAAGCCGCGGGAACCAGCTTATTCTCTGTAGCGAGGGCTCTCCGGACCCGAGTCGCCTCGACCAGGGTGGTCCTCCGACTGGGTATGTCCAGGCGGAGGGTAGGGTTAGGGTCGTGCTTCTGACAGGAGGAGGAGTTTGCCAGGGTTGACAACAAGATAAGATGTTTCTTTTTGTTCACGAAATCCAAATATTAACCTAGTCCCTTAAACACCTTTTCTATTAATTATACTGACCTTATAAATTAGAAGTAGAAGAAGACTGAGAGTATATAAAAAAGAGCCTTATATGGCCATCAAAAGAACCTTTATGGTTAAAAAAAATATAAAAAGAAAATGAAAAAAGAAAAGAACCGATATGGTCGAAAAAGAGCCTTTGGGCCAAATAGAAAATGAATATAAGCCAAATGGCTAAATGAATAATGATGCATATGTACATACGTGTGTATATATAAACATGTAAATTAAAATATTAATCTATATATTAAAAAAGATGGACTGCTACCAGCTGTCAATCAACGGAATCTCAATAACCTGCCAAACAAGGAAACAAACGATGAGACAATCAAAAGAAAGAAAAAAGAAAGAAAGAAAACAGAAAGAAAGAAACCGATGAATGAAAGTTATACGAACATGAACTGAAATATATAAAAAAAACTGTAAAGACGTCAACGGCCTATGTAGCCATAAGATGTCGTTAAACTTTTGGAATAATAATAATAATAACTGAGAGTATATCCTTTCAAATACTTCCTTTGGCTGTTGAGGAATAAAAAAGAGCTGACCCTTCTTCTGGCCTGAGAGGCAGCAATGGATATAGAATGTAATCGACTTATTTTCTTAACCTCGGCATATGAGTGCGGATGGCAAGTCCTTTCCTTCGCCGTCTCATCTTCCCACCGACAGTGTACGGTCAGTGTACTCATTATAGCTCAGATGGTTATGGGGCGCATGTGAAGCAGTAATCTCAACACATATTTCTGTCCACGTGGCATCAGAAAATTTAATATAATTAAAGTTATAATTTTTTAATCCCTCAGAATTTTCAAAACTTACGGAGAGCATTATTCTGGGATGGACTGTCGAATGACCAAGCGTCAATCGATGGCGCTGAGAAACTGTTACGTGTAGTGAAGGATTTGCTCAAGCTCCCTACACAGCAACCGTCTCAGAGGAGGAGGCTCGAACCCGTACATTTCATGTTGTAAAGTAAGAGCTTAACCACTCGACCAACGCGTCGGAGAAAATGGCGCCGACCCGTCCAGCAAGTAAAAAAGCTTCTGCGCAAAAAATTGGTCAAAATAATAAATAAATAAATGTGAATTGTTAACCTAACTATTCATTAAATAAATAAATAACTGTGATTAATAAACCCAAATAATAAGATTAAATAAATGAATTACGAAGAGATCGACCTCATTCTTGGTGCAAAGCGTCGACTTTCGTCGGATGATGTTGTTGATGTATTCATCACCGGAAATGACGTCATCCGGTCCTTCCGTAAAATTGAGACTCTTGAACTTCGGCAGATCCTTCGTCGTCAGCAGATGCGAGGTCAGCTGCATCGAAGAATAAATAGTTCCATGAAAGAAAATTAGGAAATTCTTACACACCACTTTAAGTTTTAATTTCGCCATATAAGTTACAGGCGACGAGGAGGTTATGCCAGCCACAGCAAAGAACGCAGTCATAGACGGCTTTATAGCAAAGTTTTAAAAGACTCCTTTAGACACCTTTAAAACGTTGGCAGTCGCTGTTATAAGTTTTACACAGTAGCTGGTCGTTTAGTTAGTTGGTGACATAAAGGTTGTCATCTCTGTCGATGTCGACAGCCTTTCGTTTTAAACTCTGGGTCTATTTATCCATTGTTGGTGAATTAAATCACATGTTTTTTGCTATGGCAACGGTGCAACTGTTTACAATGATTTATGTCAACGTCAACGGCCTTTGCTGGCATGAGATGTCGTTAACCTCTGGATTCATCAACCTATCCTCATCACCTCTTTAAAGTTTGCTTTCTTTCTATAATAGATGTAAAGTAGAAAAAGTGACAGTTTTACTGTCTGAATCTATCTTTCAAAATATCAGGTAAAATTTGACGTAAACGGCCCTGGCATCCATAATATGTCGTTGATCGTTTTCCCAGTTCTCTGCCTTTGGGTAGGTTCCAACATCCAATGGCACCACTCCTCCGAATGTTTGGCTTTCTCCTTCAGTTACTGTATCCATCCACCATCATCCGTCCCAGTAGCATCCGTCTATGTCTTCCTCTCCTTCTCCTTCCATCCATTCTTCCCTCCATGAAAATCTCAGTTGCCTATTTCATATTCCATGTCAGGACAATTGTCGCTGATGCAACGTAACAATTTACAGTTATTGTAATTATAATTGAACATTTATAAAGCGCCAATCAACGATTCAGAGGCGCCTGTGACCCAAGTCGGTGCTATCGCTAGCAAATAAAATGAACTTCATAGGAAGAGAAAGGCTGTATCTTTTCTTAGCTGCTTCATGGTTTGGGTCATTGTTCATCCTCCCTGTGTTTTCCAATATTCTATATCTTCTTCACCCACAGACGTAGCCTGGTTTCTGTTTCCTCTGATCCAATGGATTTCGACCTCGATTCTTCTTCTCCAATAGATTGTGAGTTTTGATTGCCATTACAATCAAATCAACCATCAAATGGACATAAGGCGTTTCCGGAACAGAGGGAGACAAAGGCTGTATCTTTTCTTAGTTGTTTCATTGTTTTGGACAGTGTTCCTCCTCCCTGTGTTCTCGAATATTCTAGTCTTCTTCATCCACCGACGCAGACTGGCTTCTGATTTCTCAAATCTACCTTCTTCTCCAATGGATTGTGATTTTCTCACAACGGCGTTATAGAAGTCATTAGAATTAATTACATTAGACACGCAGGGTATTTTTGCTATTGCAAAATTCTACTGTGTCATACTCCAATTAATTATAGATGTCATCATCATCATCATCATCACCACCACC
This sequence comes from Allolobophora icterica, assembly GCA_963556255.1. NCBI lineage: Eukaryota > Metazoa > Annelida > Clitellata > Crassiclitellata > Lumbricidae > Allolobophora > Allolobophora icterica. Next base: position 5,577,643 of record OY744605.1, on the reverse strand, counting down.
GCCACCGCCACCACCATCATCATCTTATCCTACGTCGTCGTCGTGATCATCATCATCATCGTCGTGATCATCATCATCATCATCATCATCATCATCATCATCATCATCATCATCATCATCATCATCATCATCATCATCATCACCATCACCATCACGTCATCGTATCCATCATCTTTGTGGTCATCCTCATCATGCCACGCCAAAACCAATTCTCTCACTACCATCATATCGCCTTTGTTATCGCACAGGGTCGTCAAAAAACAGCAGCTAAGCAACCTACCTTTCCTCCTGACGCATGAAACCGTCCCCCGTTGCTGACGACCTTCGCTAGCCCGAAATCCGTTATCTTGACATGGTGAGGACTCTGAACTGCACGAAAGACACAAGAAAAGGAGCAGAATAATTGATTCTTAGCATTGTTCATTGTATTAATATTCTCAGTCAATGTTTCCTGGTGATTTTTAGCTCTATTTTCGACACCTTGAAAACGTTATTAGCCGATGAAATAATAGGTACGGGACGGGGAAGCCAATTGGATTTCTACCTCTTCTTTGAAACACCTTTAAAACGTGTCTAAGCGTTGCTATATAGTCAGGGACAACGATAGGTCATTTCATATTGTTGTCCGATGTGCGATAGGTACGAGACACGGAAGTCGATTTCTTTTAGCGATGGATGAATCCAGAGTTTAACGACAGCTTATAGCAGAAATTATTTCGGCATATTACGCTCTTTTCAAACACCTTTTAAACGTTTTCAAGTGATGCTATAATATGAGCAATGGACTCAAAGAGCTATTTAATCTTTTTTCGGAACATAAGCAGTCGCTAAGGGAACGCAACCATTTACGGTTTTTGCAAATATAATTGAACATTAATAAAGCGCCACTCTACGATTCAGAGGCTCTCCCGACCCAAGTCAGTGCTATCACTAACAAATCAAATGGATTTCAGGCGTTTCCGGAACATAGGAAGAGAAAGGCTGTATCTTTTCTTAGTTGTTTCATTGTTTGGGTCAGTGTTCATCCTCCCTGTGTTTTCCAATATTCTAGTCTTCTTCATCCACCGAAGTAGCCTGATTTCTGGTTTCCCTCATCTATGTCAAAAACTGTCCAGGTTCCTTTAAATTGCTCTCGAACTCCATTAATCCAGCGATTGTTTTATTCGAGTTTCCGTCAAGCGCTCGATATTTGTATCTGCTAAGGCCCCTTTGACTACCAGGTGCACGGTCATGCTCCACAGGTCAACGCAATCTTGCGTGACAACTATAATTATTAAACCGCCTGAAATCCCAGCGACCGAGAGATCGTGGATCGTTCAAAAAGGTGTGTAGACATTTTTCTTGTCTTCTTTTAGTTAGGAATTTCTTTTGGTGTCTAGTATTCAAGCAAGTGATTCTTTAACCCGAAGTTGATGTTTGCGAATAATCTGCACCTCCTATACTATGGGACACGATTGCCGATTGGTTAGAGCGCACGCCTTGTAAGGCGTAGGGCATGGGTTCGAACCACGTCATTCACTCACAATTGCTTAGTTCCGTGGTTTCATGCTCGGTCATTATACAGTGGCGCTTAATAAATACGTAATAATGATTACAGTGAACAGCAGCTATCGACGCAACTTCTTCAAGGGACTCTGAACATGACGCCATCTGTCGACTGCTGATATTAATCCGTTGGTTGGTTCGACGTGCGTACGTGGGCCCACTATTGGCGAATCTTCTAGTTAACTGTGGATTGTTTTCCTAATTAATGTCGTCAGAAATAATCATTGTTTTGAACAGTTCTGACCGATCGTATGGCGTACTAAACTAATGTTTAAAGAACAATACAAGAGACCTCTTCTCATTTCACTTATAGGACGTTGAATTATTGAATTATTAATTAGTTATCAGATTTAAGCTGCTATTTTCACGCGTGTATCTAGAAATTACTTTTAAATGGACATTGTCATGTGTTGGATACTTACTGATATAGTCCGATCTAATCCAATCCAATCTAAATTCAGTCAAATTCAATCGAATCCAAACTAATTTGTCTGAATCTAATCGGTTCGTTCTGTTGACTCTTTTATGTAATTCAAGACGCCAACGATTATGTCAACTTGCTTTAGGATAATTATTAGGAAAATAATTAGGAAGAAATAGAAAAATTTAAGTTAAGTTAAACACAACGCGCTACCAGGTTGGTTCCATTTTTCCTTAGACTTTGAATGAAGTCCTTGAACGCTGGTTAATGCAGTGTTCTTATGGACACCTTTAAAACGTAAAACTTATTTTCACGCAGTGCTCTTATAATACACCTTTAAAAGTGTATTCATGAAGTTATATAAATGACAGCCCGCGTTTCATCGTTGGATTGACTGACTATAGTTCTCTCTGATGATCGAATTTCATAATAACGATAATTTCGAAAACATCGTGGAATCACTTAACATCATTAGCTAATGAAACATTACATTGCAAGAATATGAATGATAATAATAGGCCTACCCATGCGAATAGGAAACGTAGGCGTATTCCGTTCTGGAGCAACAAATGCACCGAAGATATCTATAACAGAAATAATGCTAGGAATAAAGCTGTGAAATCAGAGCAGTTTAAAGATTGTGTAGAATATAAACATCAGGAGACAGTAGTAAGGGTGATCTTAAAGAGAGAAGCAAAAGCTAGTTGCGTAACGTACTGCTCTGAATTGACTGTTCAGATAAAATTGGGAGAAGTGTGGGATATGACTAGACGTTTATAATATCTCCGTTTCTACCCTAGCAGTGGTAGTTTTAGTCTAAAGCTTCGAGAAAGAAGGAGGGCGACGCTTATTATCTTTGTTACGACGTCATCAAACAGTATCGTTAAACAGCAACTAACCAACCAACCGTCACAGAGGAGGCTCCGATCAATCGGCCACTGTGTCCAACACGCAAATATATATATATATAAAGATACACAAGTATATATATATATATATATATATATATATATATATATATATATATATATATATATATATATATATATATATATATATATATATATATATATATATATTATACAGGCGCGCTTCATCGAAAACTCTTGAAAGTCAATGCGGCTTCAAACCAGGTTTTCAACCCGAGACTTCTGGCAAAAATAACGACATGCCTTATTAACACTTATTTTAAAGCAGTGCCCTTATTAACACCTTTAAAAGTACATTAACGAAGCTATATATGAGACAGCCGCGTTTAAGGTGTTTTCCCTGGTCAAGAAAATGATCAAAGTCAATGGCAGCAACAAGATTCGTTACACACTAAGTTAAAATAAGGATTACACAACAGCCATAAATGATTTACAAAGTTCGTAAATTAGACACCTTTAACACCGTATAATTCTTTCCACTAATAATCGTCAGCTCATGCAGTAAATTCAAATACGTAGTTGACGTTTTCAAGCGCTGGCAGTCAAAAGCCTGGGGAAATGAGAGGATGACTATCATCTTCGTTATGAAACAGCGTCGTTAAACAGTAACTAGATTACTGACTAATTACTAGCTCAGATCCAAAAGCTTCGTTGTGCTATTACGAACGATAAAACGCGTTATAGAAATAATAACGTCACAGACCATTGATGCCATAAGATTCCGTTTAACACTTACATGTAGCTCCACCAAACTTAGAACATTTAATTAATCACTAGATGTCGTCTGTAACGCTCTCTCTCTCCCGTGCTAACATGTGACGCCAGGGGTCAAAACCCGTCACAGGTCGGTTTCTGACCTTTTTATTTAGTCATATTCTACAATTAATCTGCTTCAAAATACTTTTTACAGAATGAAAATATCTTTTTGCTAACTGAAGTTATGCTCGTTTGATTCTTTCATTAATATATAGTGAGAAAATCTAATAAAAATTTCGGAATATTCATGTCATCAAAGTCCTCAGCAACCATTACTTGATTGTAAAACAAATTTAACGGGGCAATAAAGGGTTATATTCTGTATCGAATAAAACAAACGACATTAAAATCGGATTACTACATTGCAAATTATGGCAAATTCATAGGCAAGGGGTAAATTGAAGAATGTTCAATATTTTTGGACCCCTCTCGCCTATTTCGGAGCTCAATATCTAGGAAGCGACAAGCGACGGGTTTTGAGCCCTGGCGTCACAAAATGTGTGTGGTCATAACAAGAGGTAAGCATTACAATTGAGAAGGGAGGCACTGGTGATCATTTGCAGGTCATTCATTCATTAAGAGTCTTTATATAGAGCCTCTTAACTACCCAAACACGGCGGAATAGAACAGTTTTCAAGTGTTTATCGAAGGTGAGATTATTAATATTATTATTATTATTATCATCATCGTCGTCGTCGTCGTCGTCGTCATCGTCGTCGTCGTCGTCGTCATCATCATCATCATCACCATTGTTATTATTATTATCATTACTACTACTGCTGCTGCTGCTGCTGCTGCTGCTGCTGCTGCTACTACTACTACTACTACTACTACTACTACTACTACTACTACTACTACTACTACTACTGCCACTTTTATAATAATAATAAAAATATTTTGACAACCACTTTTATTAATATTGTTATTAAAATATTTTGACGCGCGTAAAGTCATGCAGAAATGCGAATCTGAGGAGCGTTTGATAAACCATATCCATCAATCATTATAGGAAGGAAGAACTAGTGATCGCCAGATGTCGTGGCCTTGCGGACGGCCATATATTCATGTCTTAAGCCGGCTCGAAGGCCTCGTTTTTCACTGAGCCTGCCAGCGACGCTTCACACAGGAGACAAGAGTTATAATTCACATAATTATAATATTTGTCTAAAAGTTTAATGGTGGCTTCTCAGTTGGGAGCGACTTTGCCTCGTTCTCAGGTAGAAATAACACACTTCAATGAGACAAGAGTCAAGAGTTATGAGTCAAGAGTTATAATTTACTCTCCGGGTTAGTTTAAGTCAAATAATAATAATATTTATCTTAAAAGAGCAATGATTGTGTCTCATTTGGGAGCGGCGTTGCCTCGTTCTCAGGTAATAAAACACACTTCAAAAAGCAATTGGACGAAGGGACAGTCATTAACTCCGTCACGACCCGTAGTGCCAATAGAGCCAAGAAATGCCAGTGTCAAGCCAGGAGAAAAGAGAAGGGCGACGTTAACGGTCCTCACAACATAAGATATCGTTAAAAACTGGAACGTACTACTAGGCAGGTGTTAATAAAATCAGTAAGCCAATGGGAATTTTTCGACACTCTTGTTAGTGTCTTGCCCTTGGCCCCTTGCCATGGATAAATTTGAATCGACCCTTGGATAAAGAAACTTCGCCATGGCGCTCTGGAAATGCCAGGCCCAAGCCTGAATAAAGGAGGGGCTACGCTATTCCTTAGGGTGGAGTGAATTACATAAAAACTCTAGAAATTAAAGTATACTGATAAATCGTTGCCTTTTGGTATAGTTAGTAATCATCTATACATATAGTTTCCATATAGTGTCCGTCTGTCGGGTGGACGCTACGTCACAAATGGGTTCTGTTCTATTGTGAAACATAAACCTGTCGTCTTGACGACGGCGATCTTGGCGACGGTGATAATCAACAATACATAATTATAGACCTATAATATGACGTCATAATTATGACGGGCAAATACACTAGTGCAAAATAGTTTTTTTTAAAATTCGTTCTCTAAGATGTGCCAGAACGACTTTTAACATTTGACAATTTTTTTATCCAAAATATTAATCACCTCTCATGGCAACAAAGCCCGATGACGTCAGCTGGTATTATTCTGAACTGTTTTCTCCTTTCCTGTTACAATTATTGCCCAACCTGGAGATGGTCTATTTGTAGGAAGAATAAAGCTCGTAAAAGAGGTGTCGTAAATCAACATTCAGTGAACGCAACACATGCAGCCAATCGAACAACATGCTGAATATCCGTATCCAGTTTAAAATGCTGTTCCTTACCTCTCGAATGTTCCAAGGTCAAGATCCTCGTGATCTTATCTGTAGACCCCAGTCTGTCGTTGTAAAATTTGGCAGTCGTCTCCTTTATTTAGACCGACATGACATCTTAGTCCCTCCGACCCTGACTTCTATAGCTCAACACCGTGCCTGTATCTGTTGGCCCATCCCTTTGGAATGATCTTCCTTCTGTGACTCGTACTCAGATCCTAACTAGGGGCATTGCTACTATTTCTCTCTTCTTAAGACTTTCCTTTTCCCACGCAGCCTGGATAAAGAAGGATGGCGAAGTCAATTATCCTCGTCATGACACATAGCAAGTAGCTACATTTTCGCCAATTACATAGACGACACAGTCACAAGATGTCGCTAAGCAGTGGATAATGCAATATTTTTATAAGACACCTTTTAAACGGAGATTACCATTGCTATATATACTACAGACTGCCTGAATTCTCTAATTTTTTTAACCGCTGCTATTCGGAGGAACTTTAGAACAAAAGCAGTTCAGTCTTGGACAAATGAATATAAAGAGGCCTTCAGTAATAGAAGATCAGCAGAAAAGACTGCCCTTTAACGCAAATTTTTTTTATCCTTCGTTTAGTTCAGGGATGGCGAACATTTTTAAAGGTGCGTGCCAAAATGCTGCTAAATCATTTTTAAAAATACCGTCGCGTGCCCCTCAGAAATTTGCACGGTATACAATTAGTTTTCTCATAGGCCTTATAGGTTTTAGTTAACAGAGCCTAACAAAATATGAATTAAAGACGTTATATCAAATATCGTTTTGAATGAAGTTAATGAAAATTAAGTCCTTCAACAAAAAAATTGGATTCGTACAGGGATTTTGTATTTCTAAATTTGAATTTCGGGGGACGCTCTGAATTCCGCGTGCCCTAACAATTTCAACGCGTCCCACTTTGGGCACGCGTGCCCTAGGTTCGCTATCCCTGAACTAAATGCTTTGTGGATACCAGGAGGAATTTATCGACCTCAGCGTCCCATATCTATATAGCACGAGATATAAACTTTTAAAGGTGTCTAGATTGAGTAGTTATACCAACAGTCGACAGTTTCTCATGTTTATATAGCGTCGGTTGACCACGCCTTAAAGGTGTCTAAAGAAAGCGCTCTATCCAACAGGAATGACGGAGGAAAAGACGGCGGAGGGCGACGCGAATGTTTGTAAAAAAAATGTTAAAAACGTTTTTTAAAAAGAGTCTAAAGGCCACCAAAAATGAATAATAATTCTTTTAGAAGTACAAAATCAATATTAAAAAATAATAAAAGAGCCTTTTATGGTCATCAAAAGAACCTCATGGCCAACAAAGGAGCCTTGGGGCCAAAGAGAAAAAGAAATAAAGCTAATTGGCCAAATGAGTGATGTAGGTCTAGTTTTATATTAAATATTAACCTACATATTTTCAAAACTTGGCACTTGGTTTTGAGATGGCTTAACATCGCCATCTCAAAACAACCGCGAGAGAAGCAAAAGAAACTGATGGATGAAAGATCGATGAAAATGAACTGAACTACATCAACGAACTTTAAAGACGTCAACTACCTATCTTGTCATACATGTCCTTAAACTCTGAATCCACCCATCTGCTAATATTTTGAGGTCAATAGCTATTGCCGATTGCTGCGCCGCCAGACGGCTAGTATCTTATAACTTAAATGTCTTAAACATTACCTATGCGAACTTCACTACGGCTCTTTTCCGGTGGTGCCAGTCAGAAGCATGGTTAAAGAAGGAGGGCGACGCCAATCATCATCGTCATAACACGTTAAATAGAAACTACCTGCATATTCACCACTTGCAGAGACAAATCAACAGATGTCGCTAAAAAGTGGCTTGTGCATCGTTTCATGAGACACCTTTTAAACGGATGTGACCAATGGTATATATCCGGCAGACCGCATTTAAAAAATAACTCCGTATACGAGTTAACGATGTGCTCAAAATGTCTAGTGATAAAGAGCACTGTGCGAGTTCGACAAACCCCAAAAGAAACGCGGTCCTTTGAAACATTTTGGCCGAATTTTCTGGCAGCAGAAGACTCAAATGTGCTTTGGCACCAGATAGTTTATGCTGCGAGAGTTCTAGCCACACTATTATGTATAATGTTTTCAGACTTTACTGTAGAACTCATCAATCAATAATTCTTCTACTATAAGATTGGCATATCAAGGAAGACTGATTAAAGTACTCGAGGTCAGTAACTGAAAGAACCAGCAGAAAATGAAACAAGAATGTCGAGCAGATCTTTAATTCTTCAACTGCAACATTTATGTAGACATGGAGCAAGATAAGCAAGAGAAGCGGTATAACACCACAAACAATAAAGATCACACTAAACGGAGAAGAAATAGAACAGGTGGAGAAGTTTTGCTATCTAGGAAGTGTGATCACAGACGATGCAAGATGCCATGAGGAAATAAAAAAGAAGAATATCCATGGGAAAACATGCATTTTATAAAAGAGGAGAGCTAATGAGAGGAGGTTTAAGCAAGAGTCTAAAGAAGAGAATGGTAAAGACACTGGTGTGGAGTGTTGTTCTGTACGGCTCCGAGACATGGACAATGAGGAAGGACGACATAAAAAAGATTGGAGGCCTTCGAGATGTGGGTGTGGCGCAGAATGGAGAGAGTTAGCTGGGCGGAACGGAGGACGAACGAGGAAATCCTGCAAATGGTAGAAGAGCAAAGATCACTCATAAGTACTATACGCGGACGGCAAAGGAAATGGATCGGGCACATCCTAAGGAGTGAGACACTGCTAAGAGACATCATGGAGGGAAGGATGGAGGGGAGAAAGACGCGAGGAAGACCGAGGGCAATGCTGTTAGACTGGATGATGACAAAAGAAGAAGGATACAGTGGACTGAAGAGAAGAGCACAAGACAGAGAACGATGGCGTCATTGGTCATACGAACCTGCCGGTGGACAGAGAACCTAAAGAAGAAGAGGAGCGCCGTCGATTAATGCATTTGTACAAATACCACCACAACGAATTAAACCACATAACACAAGCAACCGACAGACAGATAGACAGACAGACAGACGCACAGACAGGCAGACCGACAGACAGACAGATTGATATAGTATTATAACGGACAATGTTGGTCAACACTTGGCGTTGTCTTACCTGCATCGGACTCACTCTCCAACTCCACGTACGTTGCCGTTGGAGGCGGAAGCGCTGGCTTTAAATACCCCGAACTCTGTCGACGAAAAATCGGTTGAGGCTCTTTTGAAGCAGTTTGTGGCTTGCTCTCAGTTTGCGGTCTCTGGAAATTGGAATGGTAATGGTTGGCAGAGGCTCGATGGATCGGAGCTGTAGCGAGGGCTTTCCGGACCCGAGTCCGAGACCCAGGGTGGTTCTCCGACGGGATATGTTAAGTCTAAGGATAGGGTTTGGGTCGTGCTTCTGAGAGGAGGAGGAAGAGGAGTCTGTTATGGTTGACAACTTAGTTTCAGTGTTTTCTGCCTTTACCGAAATTCAAATACTATTGAAGAAGAAATGCAGCCATAACACACCTTTTATAAGTTTTGCAATGGCTATATAAAGACAAGTAGCCGAAGAGTAAGACCAGATGCCGCTTCCTTTCCATAGTCATGACAATAGAATTAGAAAAGAGAAGTCCTTACGCTACACTGAGAGGCAGCCGTGGGTATAAACTGCAAAATTTTAGTGACCTAATTTACCTAGACTCGGCATATGACGGCGGGTAGCCAGTCCGCTCCTTCGCCGTCTCATCTTCCCAATGATAGTGTAAGGGCAATGTACTCATTACAGCTGAATTGACTAGGAGGCGGGGCAACGAACAGCTACAGGAAGAATGTTTCAAATTTATATCCAGTATTATTAATACTGGATATAACAGTATATTTACTATTATTATTATTATCATTATTATTATTATTATCTTTATTAATTCAAATCGACAAGCACACAGCAAGATCACATCAGAAAATGACAGTACAATCAAGATCATAATAATAATATGATCCCTCAGGTGGTCAAAACTATTCCGGAGATATTATGGTGTTATTATGGAACAGCTTCTCCCTCGTCAAGATTCTGTTGGGCAAAGGTTCCTCGACATGCAATTGCATTAAAGCGTTGAATGGTGACAGAGAGGCGTTGGAAGAGATAGCAAGTCTCTCTGGGTTCTCCGGTGATTAACGTTAGACGTTTTCCCAGTTCTTTAACAAAGTCCATTCCGCTGGTGTTAATGGGGCCTAGAGTCTCGAAAGCCACAGGTACGAACAAGTGGTCTATTATTATTATTATTATTATTATTATTATTATTATTATTATTATTATTATTATTATTATTATTATTATTATTATTATTATTATTATTATTATTATTATTATTATTATTATTATTATTATTATTATATTATCATCATCATCATCATCATCATCATCATCATCATCATCATCATCATCATCATCATCATCATCATCATCATAATCATCATCATCATCATCATCATCATCATCATCATCATCATCATCATCATCATTATCATTATTTTGCTTTAATTAACCGCCTCAATATAATGGCCAAACATCAATCGATGGCGCTGAGCAACTGTGAGTAAAGGATTTGCTCAAGGTCCCTACACTGTTACCCTGCCAGAGGAGAAGGACCGAAGCCGTGCTCTCCATGTTACAGATGAGCGCTTCAACACTCGGCTTACGCGTCAGCAAAACGAGAACCTTGTCCACCTTAGAATGACAATCGGTCGAAATAATAATTAAATAAATATATATGAATAAAACCTTACACATTTATTAAATATATAACTAACTGTGATTAGTAAACCAAAATAATAATTAAATATAATAAATGCGAATTATAAACCTTAATAACAATTAGCTAAATAAATGACAATGGGATCGACCTTATTCTTGCTAAAAAGCGTTGACTTTCGTCGGTTGATGTTGTTGATGTATTCGTCACCGGAAATGACGTCATCTGGTCCTTCCGTCGACTCGAGACTAATGAACTTCAGCAGATCCTTCGTCGTCACCGGATGTGAGAATGACGGCATTTGAAGAATCGTTCTTTGGAGGAAAAGAAGTGGTCTTTAACACACCTCTTTTAAGGCTTACTTTCGTCCTATAAGTCACAGACTACGGCCATCAATTCAATATCAAGAGAAGTTCTGGGTTTTAATCATGTTAATTCAACTAATTATCTTAAGCTTAATTAGAATCATAATCTGACTGACACTTAGTCAATATAATTAGATTACACATTCCCATTGTCTTAACAAGAAAAGGAGCAGAATAATTGGTTCTTAGCATTGTTAATTGCGTTAGCATTCTCAATCATTGTTTCCGATTTATTTCTAGCACTTTCCTTAGACACCTGAAATCGGCGTTAAACGCTGCAATAATAAGTTCGGGACATGTAAGTCGATTGTATATTTGAACTTCGTGTGGCACACTTTTACAATAATTGCTTCAGCCGACGCTGTATATAGGCATGGGCGACGGTAAGCGATTTAATTGTTCGACAGATGTGGAATTTATCGTCGTTGATGAAACTGAACCAATTACGATTATTGTAATTTAATTGTAATCGAACATTATTTTTTGTGATTCAGAGGGATCCCGACCCAAGTCAGTGCTGCCACTAACCAATAAAATGGACTTCAGGCATTTCCGGAACAGAGGAAGAGAAAGGCTGTACCTTTCAACGAAAGCAGAATGGTGTAAAAAGGTTTTTATATGATGTTATGATTATAGGCATGAGACTCGGTAGGCAATTTTGTATTAATTTTATTGCCCTTGTCAGTGTTCACCTCCATTTCCTTCCTTAATTAGGCTATAATCATGTCAAAATATTATGCTGACGTAACGACCATGAGATGTCCTCATAATCATGATAATCAGGCCATGAGATGTCCTTATTTATTTATTTATTTGCTTTTATTTTTACTGACTTGCTTTTTCGTTCTTTCCTTATTTACTTGTTTGTTTATTTATTTATTTTGGAATATTCTAGCTTTGCTCAACTAACGACGTATCGTGACTTCTGCTTTCTCTAATCAAATGTGAGACAGGATTGCGATTTTCATCGAAGTCATTTGGTTTAGATTAAATTAGACACACAAGGCTTTTGGCTACTGCGAAGATGTAATGTGCCATGTTCCAAGTAATGATACCTATAATCGTAATCATTATCATAATTATCATCATCATCATCAGCAGCAGCAGCATCGTCGCCTTTGTCGTCGTCGTCATCATCCTTAGCACCGTCGTTGTCGGTGCGATGTTAATCTAAGTTTCTACGAAGAAACAGATGTTTACCTAAGACGTTCCTGGCGGCGAGATCTCTGTGGATGATTCCTCTCTCTTCGAGATAATTCATTCCCTACATAACAGTATCAACACAATCGATTATGACAGACAGACACACAGACAGACACAGGCAGACAGACAGACAGACAGAAAGACAAAGTCAAAGTCAGACAGACAAAGTCAGACTGACAGATACACACACAGACATAACCACACAGAGAGGCACACGCACAGATACATAGACAGGCATACAGACATATAATCAGAAACATAGACTAACAGACACACAGAGACACACGCACACACACACACACACACACACGCACGCACTCACGCACGCACACACGCACGCACACGCACACACACACACACACACATGAAATGCATTCAGCCAAACGAATGAGACACAAAGAAAACCTAAAGTACAGGGTGCAGCTAATATTGAAACCGAACTCACCCGGGCGATCTGAGTGGCCCAGTTCAGGTGAATGCTGGTAAAAAATGTTTGCCAGTGACTCATTTAAAAATGAAAATATAGTCAGTGATATTTGTATAACGTTGAATATATCCCTTTTAGTCTACCTTAAGTTATCTTACATTTTGCTTAGATCATTATACGCCTACAGATAAGTTACTGTAGTAACTAGTTTCTGTTTAACGGTGTTATGTCGTGAAAAAGATGGTTAGCGTCGCCATCTTCCTTTATCCAAGCTTCAAACTAACACCAACTGAGCACAAGGCAGCGGCGGAGTATGAGCTGGTAATGGAGTGAATTCCAACGGTTTAATGGTATATTGTGACAGGGCAGAAAATTGTTTCGAAAGTTCATCTTCTTCTGCGCCCTCTACCAATACAATTCAGCTATAATGGGGACAAAGACCCCTCAATAAATAAGCTGGTTTTTTGGGCTTAGCCTTAGAAGAGCAATTTAGAAATTTGAAGCTTACGATTACAATGTTGGTAGGAAGATAAGGCAATGAGGGAGAGGACTGGCCAACCGCCTTCTTCTGCGGAAGCAAAGAAAAATGAAATATGTAACGAATGGCTGACGCTCAAGGATAACTTCACACTTTAAAGACGCAATGATCCTCGCCTCCTCGAGAAGGCTCTCACTCTGGCCGCAGCCGTCTCGGAGAACCTTGAGCGCCACAGGAATCTTCAAAAAGCACCGGATCCGTTTCTGCGTTGAAGATCCGACTCCTTGATCAGCCGCACCAGATCCGGTTTGGCATTGGTCGGAGTCAACGGTTGAAACCAGACAAAAGAGGCGATGATGGTGTAAGGCAACGTATGTAGGTAAGGATCGAGAGTTTAACAACATCTTACAGGAATAAAGGCCGATGACGTCGGCAGAAATTTTTGTGAACAGTTCTCACCGTTTGTATGGCTTAATATATGAATCCAAAGGAACAATGCAATACCGCTCTTTTGTTTTCACTTATAGGGCTAATACCACGCTTAAAAGAAGTGTTGAATTGTTTTGAACAGTTCTCATTATTTATTAAATTGTCCGCGACTATCTAGAAAATACTTTTAAATTACATGCCATGTGTAGGATACTCGCTGGTCTGGTCCAATCTAATCTAATCCAAATCCAGGGCTTAAGGTGTGAATAGTTAAAAGTATGTGTATAATGGATGTTTCTCATTCGTGTTATGCATTCTAGTTCACTTTTCATCAACTCGCACGTCACTCGCGCTTCCGGTTTTATTGCCTGAGTTTTCGAAGTTTAGTTTCAGAAATTGAAATCAAAACGTTGTTTCTACTTGTATGCTAAAACTTGGCGAAGCGGACCAGGCCTATTAAGTTAATAAAATAGTTAACATTGACACTACTCCCTATGCACTCTGCTGTATAAGAAAAACCTGAACACTAACCAAATACTTCTCAAACGCCGACCAAATACTAACCAAACACTGAATAAACAGTGACTAAGTTCTTCTAAAGTTGCGAAACAACGAAACGTGTAGTTCTAGTTAGAGAACTACTGCTAATATAGTCGGCGGCGGTGGTGGTATTGGTGGTAATATTAATAATAATAATCATCATCACCATCCAGGGGCGGATCCAGGGGGGGCCAATCCGGCCATGGCCCCCCCATTTCAAATTTTTCTTTATTTTTTACATGTGTTTTATGGGCGTTTTATGATCTTTACACAGGCGTGGCCCCCCTGCAGGCGTGGATGCTAAAAAAAAAAAAAAAAAAAAAGGTCATCAACTTTTTGGGGAGATGAATAAAAAAAATTGGCCCCCCCTGATGGACCATCATCATCATCAGCAGCAGCAGCAACAGCAGTATGATTATCATCAATTTCTTTTATCATCAGCATTATTTTAATTGTTATTATTATTTTTTTTAATAATATTATTATTATTATAATTAATTAGTAGCTTCTAAATCGCCGGTGTTTTATACAAAACACCTCAACCGATGCTACAGCAAAACCAAACCGTAATCAGTTCTCTAAGAAGTGGAGCCAACTTCCCACTACCCTTGCTATTCCCGTACATGTACATCTCCAACTACCCTAATCTACATGTATGACCCTAACTCAAACAATAAGCCAGCAATAGTTCTCTGAAACTTGGGCTTTTATAGTGACTCATACCTTTCTCTAACTGCGATGGTGCCAGTGCGAAACCTGGACAAAGGAGGATGACTCTAATCGTCTTTCTTGTAGCACAGTTTCTTTAAACAGCAGCTAAGCAACCTACCTTTCCCCCGGACGCGTGAAACTGACCGCTGTTGCTGACGACCTTCGCTAGACCGAAATCCGTTATCTTGACATGGTGAGCGGTCTGAACTGCGTGAAAGTAACAAGAAAAGGAGCAGAATAATTCGTTTTCAGCATTATTCCTTTTGTAAATATTTTCAATCATTGTATCCGATTGCTTTTAGCCCTTTCTTTAGACACCTTGAAAACGTTATTATCCGATGCATAATAATTACGAGACAGGGAAGCCATTAGTTTCAGCGCACTGTTTAAACCAGGGTGAGAATTGTCGGGTTGGTTGGGGGTTCAACCCCCTAGTCTCTCTTAGGACCCCATAGTAAAGTCTTCATTGCACACCCCAACTCCACATGAATCAAGGTCTAACCCCCAGTCTTTTTTCTACAATTCTCATACTGGTTCAAACACCTCTTAAACGTTTGAAAGAACCAGCCGAAAATGAAACTAGAATGTGGAATACATATAATTATTTCTCCAACCGCAACATAGACATTGAGCCCCATCGATGAATACATTGTATAAAATACTATGACCACAACAAGGCAACTATAACCAATTCCACAATACCACCACCTCTGAAAAATAACACCACAACGAATTCAACCACCACCAGACACATAACAGACAAACTCACCGACCGACAGACAGACAGACAGACAGACAGACAGACAGACAGACAGACAGACAGACAGACAGACAGACAGACAGACAGACAGACAGACAGATTCAGTATTATTTCCGCCAACGGTGTGCAACACTTGGCGTTGTCTTACCTGCATCGGACTCACTCTCCAATTCCAGGTACGTTGCCAGTGGAGAAGAAAGCGTTGACTTTAAATACCCCGAACTCTGTCGACGAAACACCGACTGAGGCTCTGGAATAGTAATGGTTGGCAGAGACGGTGTATCAGGAGCTGTGTCAAGTCCCTGCCTTTCGAGGTTGCGAGACCAGCCGTAGCTACCTTCGTCATCTCTCTTGGACGCCATCTCGATATAATATATAAAGTGATTAAAGTTATTTCAACTGAACGCAGAGCAATAAACCCTACGGTTAGTCACCAAACCACCTTTCTAGATTGAATAGTGCCTCAGATATAGACAATTTTAGTTCCCGGTAGCCATCTTTTGACGCCATCTTGAAATTGACCCTTTTCGAATAGTCAGAATGCAGTTGACTTTTACTATGTTAATAAGTATGCCAAATGGTAACAAAATCAACAAAAAATCAACAAAATCTACTGGGAAACCTTTTGTATTTTTTGGGTTCAGCCATTATACTGACCAGTTTATAGTGACTTAATAATATCAAGCTCTCAAGGAAAATATACTAGATTCTGCTTCTGCTTTTTCTTATATGCTCATTTGGGAATTAAAAGAGGTGTGTAATTACATTGCGCAATTTCCTAGACTTAGGCATGTATTTGTGTGCGAGTATCTAGGAAATACTTTAAAATGGGCATCAATGTGTAGGATACTTATTGATCTGGTCCAATCTAATATAATCTAATCTGATCTAATCCGTTCAAATCAAATTCAATCGTATATAATCCAATCTTGTATAATCTTGGGGTCTACTTTTCATCGGGACACAGTGTAGTATCATCTAATCCTATGATAAAACAGCTATAGATGTCATTAGATTAAGAAATTTTTCTAGAACATCATTTATATAGCTCCTTCTATATTATTTCCAAACATCTCTTGAATTCACATACGACCATTTTTATAGCGCCATTTGTATGATTGCCCAGTTGCCTCGCACTCGACTATTCCGGTCAGCTTGGCCGTCAGTCGCAGTTTCTTCTCCTCGGTCTTGGCAACTTGCCGTCGAAGAAGAAGAATAAGAACGACAACGAGACCGAGAACGAGGCAACCGGAAGTCAGCACGACAACGATTATGGCAAATTGCCTTCGGCTGCCAGTAAATAATTAGGAAAAAATTAGGAAAATTCTAAGGAAAGTAACTATGAAGAATAAAAAATTAGAGAAACATTAGAAAAACATTATTGAAAAATTCAATGGCGGATACATTTGATATAATTTTATGATTTGACTAATCTATTTATTTTCATTCCATCGTTCGTTGGTTTATACATTTATTCATTTCTTTGTTCACTTACATTCATTCATTTAATATTTATTTATTCATTTATTTATATCTTTAGATATTTGTATTATTTATTTACTGACTTACATTTTCTTTGTTTCTTTATTTTCTTGTTTGTTTGATTATTCATTCATTTATTCATTAATTAATTCATTCATTTAATCATTATTTAAAGGTTTAGCTAATTCATTTTTTAATTTATTTATTTATTCGTTTGTTCATTCATTCAGTCAGTCATTTATTCACACATTTGTGCATTCATTTAGTGATTTAGTCATGCAATTGCTTTATTTCATTCTGGTAACCTACTTGTCTGAGTCGACATACTCGTCAGATACGCAGACCGTTCCTTGATCCTCAACCATCGTTCTCTGACCCTGAGCCATACGATTCGACACCCAGTCTGGACATTCAGTGGTACAATTGAACTAAAGACAATAGACATATTTCTCAATTTAAACTGCGAAAAACAATTAAAAAGACAATTAAAATAAAGATTACTTACATGAGATATACAACAGGCATTCATAGAAATCAGGTAGGTATTTGAAACGAGAAAGAATGAGTTCCTTTTTCCCTTTGATCTGTCTTTAATTTTTTTGCAATGAATTTGGCCTCTGACTAGGTTTTCAATTGTTTCAATACGACATCTAGCGATCGTTTAACAAGAGATCTCATGGCATCAACGGCTGTTGACGTCGATAGAAAGATATTGTTATTTTCACCGTAGCATAGACGAGTGCCTGATATATGCTACAGCCTGGCGACCAATTAGTACTTTCCATTGTTTAACATCTTATGGCTTCCTAGGCCGTTGACGTCGACTTCACTTTACCTACTGCAAAATCCTGTTAGCGTCTAGCTGCTCTAGCACTTAAACGAATTTGTAATATATATAGCATAGCAAGATACCGCTTTAAAGGTGTCTAATGAGAGCATTGTTTTATGAGCAGTATATTAAGTTTAACTAACTTTGTACAACATCTTATGCCATCAAAGAACAATTTGCGTCTATCGGAATTTTTTGGTATAGTAATTCTCGCAAAATCACAAGGTTGTGCTTAAGTCAGTACCGATTTATTAAACTTCACTTTAACGACATTTCGTGGTGACATCCGCATTACGTTACATCAGGGACAAAAAATTGCACGAACAGCACATTTACCTAAACAGATTGCTGCATGATACAGTTCGTTGCCATTGCTCTTTTAAACTCTACATTTAAGCATCTACAGGGTGGGCCATACAAAAATAACCCCCTACAGGTTTTTCGTAATATTTCGCCCAAAAGTAGGAGTGTTTAAATCAACTTTCACTGGCTTAAACGTAATTCACATCTACGTATAACAGCTAAATTTCACCAAAATATTTCAAACAGAACCAAAGTTATATCACTTTTACTGAGTCCACACACTGTTTGTTGATGGTCCAAAAACATGTAACGCAAGAAAAGTAACATGTAACGCAAGAAAAGTAACAAAAAACGATTTTATTAAGTCACATATAAATCACCAACTCAGTCAATTATAGGGTGGAGGGCACACTCCCCCCATAGTCTACGCCTATGAATGTAACTATGGTAATGTAGCTATTGTACTGTAATTATTGTAGTGCAGACTTGGGACAGGAACTACCTCGCACTATTGACACTTCGGGTGCCGGTGGAATTCAATATTCCTTTTTGTTTATATATTGCTGAACGCGGTAGTTTCAAAGTGAAAATGATTATGGTCGCCTTCCTCTTACATGTATCCCCAGCCTGCGATCGGCACTCCCGACTACGGGCAGTATGGTCGTTAGCAGTAGTAGTAGTTTCAGTTTAGAGACACAGTGTGATAACAAACATCATTAACGTCGCCCTCCTCCTTTATCCAGGCTTGGTACTGGCACTGCCAGAGTTCGAGAAGTGCCGGTGTTAGTTTCTAGTGTTTAACGATATCTTATGGCTTCCTGAGCTATTGACGTTGATCCACAACAAGTTCACGGAGTGGGAATATAAATATCGCCTATGAGATATTGTAGAATATATAGCATTCGGTAAATATGTTATAAAGGTGTCTTAGCATCGCCGATTCGTTGGATTTATGGATCCACAGTTTAACGACATAGTATGACAGCAAAGGCAGTTGACGCTGGTAGTGACAGATAAATATGATACAAAGGTGTTTAGCTTGTAAAATTAATTAGCAAACCCGACCTCTACTCTCTGATATTGTAAGCCTGGAGAAAGGAGGATGACGACGCTAATCATCTTTGTCGTTAAACAGGAACTAGCCAACCATTCTACCCTCACAGTAACCGTCTTAGAGGAGGCTCGAATCGATCCGCTACCGTGTCCGACACAAAAATATGTATACATATACACGGTGAGTCAGAAAAAAACGTGTCCCTAGATAACTTAACATAATTCATGAAGATAACAATCAATTGTAATGAAATTTCAGAATATTGACGCTTGATGATATAGCCAAGTACTGTATAAATTATTTTGCATTAAAAGCTGGACAAACCTGAGCTATAATTAAGTCACGTTAACCCAGACAAAATGGTGTTAACCGAAGAAACATCGTAAGATTTTACGAAAGATTAAACATTACTATGCGAAACGTTTTAAAAGGAATTTTGAGATAAAGGGTGTACTCGTGGTGGATTAAATGCTCTCCTTTCAAAGATCGATAATACTGGGTCTTTTCATTGTCAACCAGGTAGCGGACGCCCGCGAAAGACCAGAAGGTCGACGATGTTGAACAGGTTGAATTGCTGGTGGTTAGCCAGGAAACTGCCGCAAAGGCATTGTACGCAGAGATAAATAGCTTGAGAGATAGGAATCAGCCAGTCTTCAGTTAGAAGAATCGTTAAGATTGATTTTCATTTGGCAGTGTTTAAAGAAACGACACGCTCAAGAACGGACAGAGGCTAACAAACAAGCAAGATTCAAACGATCCCGTTCCAGTCAGTTATTGATTGAGGTTGTATCCTGCAAGCCTAGTCAATTTCCTCTGGTTTACCGATGAAAAACTCTTTACTGTAGCAGCACCCAGTAACAAATGGAGTGTCATGCAAGAAAAGGTCTACAGATGTCGAATACATGATGTCAACGAGTTGCGTCATCGAATTGTTGAGGCATGAGACGATGTGATTCAGCGCATCATTGATCAAGCAGTTGCTTACGCGTTTCGCGTATGCGTGGAGCCCAAGGAGGTCAACTTGAACACAAAATTTAACTTTCTCAATGCTCAGTAATAACTCTTCTATCTCTACTTAAATTTCGTTGACGTAACCTGATTTCTTACGAAATTAAAGTAAAATATGTAGGGATACGTTTTTTCTGACTCACCATGTATAAGTAAAGAGAAGAATATAAATATCGCCTATGAGATATCGTAGAATATATATCATTAGTTAAATATGTTATAAAGGTGTTTTAGCATCGCCGATACGTTGGATTTAAGGATCCGCAGTTTAACGACGTAGTATGACAGCAAAGTGACAGATAAATATGATACAAAGGTGTTTAGCTTGTTAAATTAATTAGTAAATCCGACCTCTACTCTCTGATATTGTAAGCCTGGAGAAAGGAGGATGACGACGCTAATCATCTTTTTTTTATTCCGGATATTTCTATAGCGCCTCTCGAAGTTAACTACTACTCAGAGGCGCTCCCGACTACAGCATTTGATACTGTGTCGGAGTTTTCACGCCGAAGCGCCACGAGCAATTGCGAGTGAAGGACTTGCCCAAGGTCCGTACGCAGCGGCTAGAGTGGGATTCGAACCTGCAACCCTCCGGTCACAAGGCGCCGAACTTACCACTGAGCCACCACGCCACACAGAGAGAGTGTCGGGGTGGGTGAGTGAATAAGCGAGTGAGAGAGTGAGAGAGACTTATGAGTTGGAGAGTGTGTGATTGGTTGAATGATTGAGCGAATGAAAGTATAATTGAATGAATGATTGAAGTTTAATACATCCTTAGCTTACGGAGTGAATTACTGAAATTCGTGTGTGTGTGTGTGATATTCCATCAAAGATGCGATTTAGTGCATCTAATGTTGTGTGAATTAATGCATTTCACGGGTGAATTAGTGCCTTTTATATATGAACAATTGGATTTAATAGATGAGTTTTGATAAATTTTATGTAGGAATTAATGTACTGCTAAAATGGAATAAGCATTCTGAGCTGGCTTTAATGCATAGGACATACGACATTTTCAGGGGCCTAAGAAAATCTGAAAATGAGATACTGAATGATTGACCTGAGAAATGGAAACAGGAAAATTGCAGATAACAGCAAATTCAAATTTAATAACTTTTACGCATTAATATCATTAAAGGAGTTTTATATGGCGCCCCTTCTGATTGCCTACTCAGGAGCACTCTGAGCCCAACCACGGTCGAACAACGCAGTTTGAAGAAAGTAAGAAATTTGCTAGACCTCTTCCGGCCTGTGTCGGCTTCTCGGACTGCTCGAGTCCTCCGCTCGCTGGGGAGGGGGTGCTTTCCATCCCATTTGCCCGCACTGTTATCATGTAAAGCCGCGCCTTCTTGGTGGTCGGCCCGACCATAATTATGGCATTGCCTGCCTCCTGAGCTGCGCTAACATCTTAGTTCTTCCTCTGATACCTTATACGACCGTTTGAAAACTGTTATTTCGGCCGTGCTGGAGTCAAGAGCGCCTCTGAGTAGTTCTCTGGAAGAGGCGCTAAATAATGATTGAATTAATTAAATAATTATGTGAACTCTTCGGCTCTTTGCATTAGCAAAATCCGACGTCAAGAAATAATGTGAAAGCGTTTAGCTTTAGTGAAGATTTGCCAATTGAGTTGGGGATGTATGAATGCAAGAGTGCCTAGGGCCTACGACGACCTTAAAATGGCCCTGAATCCATGGGCGAATTAATGCACTTTGTAATTGAATTAATGCATTTCACGTAAATATTCATCCACTTAGCTAATCTTAATGCATTCATGTTGTAAATCACTGCTGCATCTCTCTTGTGAATTATTTATGTATATTTTATGTATGAATGTTAAATTATTTCTCTTGAGAATCATAAGTACACCAGGTCCTGTCTTCGGAAATTGCAATGTATTCGCCTCTAATTAATGAATTTTTCTTGTGAATATCAATACACACAGCCACTGGCGTAAACTTGCCCAAAATATTGGGGGGTTAGTTATTCTTTCTACACTTGTTGCATTAATTGTGCAGTCCATCTCAATTATTTGGGGGGCACGTGCCCCAGCTGCCCCCTCCAGAGTCTACGCCTATGTACACAGCATGCGAATTACTTATACATTTCTCTTGTGAATCAGTAATGCAGTCATATTGTGTATTTTATGCTTGTTTCTTGCAAATTATTCATTAATTTTCTCATGAATTATTAATGCATCTCGCACATGAGTTGCTGATGCATTTCTGTTAGAAATTATAAATGTATTTCTTCTGTAAATTATTAATGCATCGCGTATTTTAATTATGAATGCACCTTTGTTGTGAATCATAAGTGCATTTTTGTTTGCGAATTTCTAATGCATTTCGCATGTGAATCACTGATGCATTAATGCAGGAATTATTATGATAATAATAATAATAATAATATTAATAATTATATTCTTTATTATTTCAAACCGACAGACGCAGTAAGATTACATTGAAACATGAAAGTACAATCAATATCTTAATTAAGCACACTGTTTGGCAGCCATGCAAGGCGCCGCCCTAGAGGGGGGTTACGGGAGTCGATCTTCGTATCTTATGCTCTCCTGGCCATGTGTGTTACTACTATTCTAAACCCCTGCTTATTGCATTTCAGTTGTGAATATTAATGCATTATGTACTTGAATTTTAATTCATTTCTCTAGTGAATTATCAGTACATTCAAAAGCTCATTGCAAATTATTTATTCATTTCTCTTATGAACTATGAATGCATTTCGTATGTGAATTATGAATGCATCTCGGTTGTGAATCATTAATGCATTTTCCTTCGCGAATTACCATACATGCATGAATATTAATTCATTCTTAATTCTCTTGTGAATAATTAAATCATTCCAGTCACAGCTGACGATATGACACATAAAACGCGGCTTTGAACGGAAATAGCTCACAGAGTTCCACATACAACTAGTCAACCATGTCCTTGTTGGCGGTTGACGGAGACACGTCAACCGTCAACTGCGCCCAAACCGACTACGAGAAGAATCCTTCGTGGACGGTTGACCTTGGTTCGATGATCTATGTCTACCTGATCACGATCGTTTATGGAGGAGGCATGGCAGGTAGTTAGCGCATTTGCTCCGTAACTATCGATTTACAAAATCTTTATCTAATTTAACTGGATGGGTGATCGGTATTTCATGTTGATATAATATTGTTTGATCACATTTTAAAGGTGTCCAACATAGCGTGATTTAAAAGAAAAGGACCGAACTAAACGAACGCAGTGTCCCATGCTTATATAGGACGGCTTAGTAGTAGTTTAAAGGTGTTAAAGACAGGGCGTTAAACAATTGTCTACGTCTCTCACAAATTATATAAGATTGGTGGAAAGCGGTTTAAAAGGTGTCTAAAAAGAGCGCTCAATCCAACAGGGATGATTGAGGGAAGGCGGAAGGACAGTGGCGGCGCCAGACATTTTTTATAACCAGGGCATAGCCAGGGTAGTAATATAAGTAACCAGGGCAGAGGGCGATTTATGAGAGCGCGGTAGCGCGAGCTTAAATTGTGACCATATACAAGATCGCGCTTCCGCGCTTGCCATAAATCGCCCCAGCATTATAAATATTTGTCTTTTATAATCAGATTGACGAAGCCCCTCGGAAGCTGAACGCTTTTTGACATTTGTACAGCAAATTTTAACATCTCAGTCAATTAAATGAATTTATATTTCAGGATATAACAAATATGCCCGAACAAATTCTGGATAGGGCAAAAATTCTGGCAGGGCATCGACCAGGGCAAAGGCTTTTTTACCAGGGCATTTGCCCTGGCGCGCCCTGGTGTAGCGTCGCCCCTGCGGAAGGAGAGGAAGGATGGAAGGAAATTCTTTCCTTTCTTCCTTTCTTCCTTCCTTCAATCGAGTATGAAGTCTTCATCGAGGTTTGGCGACTCTTCTTTCTCTGTTGCTGGACCCACTGCATGTAACAGTTTTATCCCCACCATAATTATGAAGAATCCGCTATCTCTGGAGACATTTAAATCACAGCTCAAGACAAATCTTTAAACAATCTTATGACTGTCATTGACTTTTAGAAATCATGTACAGCGCTTTTTCCTTCAGCCTCGACTGAACTACGGCGCTATACAAATCGTTTTATTATTTTTTATTATTATTATTTTTGCCCCGGGGTATCAAGGATCCCCAGGTATATACAAAAATTGTCCAGACACATAATTATGATAAAATAAAACAATTATTCCTGGACCGGCCGAGCGAGTTTTTGCAGCGATATTGTTAATAGGAACCTAGGTGAGCGACGGCATTACTTTATTAATTATTTTTTTAATTTATTATTATTATTATTATTATTATTATTATTATTATTATTATTATTATTATTATTATTATTATCATTATCATTATCATTATCATTATTATTGTATTTAACAATTATAATTTAATTATCTGAAGCGCCATCTTAGCGTCACTCAGACAGAGGTGGCAGCGTTATTATTATTATTATTATTATTATTATTATTATTATTATTATTATTATTATTATTATTATTATTATTATTATTATTATTATTTTTGCCCTGAGGTACTTTATTCCCTCAGGGACTTAGAGATTAAGTGTGTTAGTTTTCTGATGCGGTTATTATTATTATTACTATTATTATTATTATTATTATTTTTTTTTACCCGAGGTATCAAGGATTCCTCAGGATTTGGAAAAAATTATTGTTATTCAGGAGCAGAGATAGTGTCTGGAGGGCACTTATTATTATTATTATTATTATTATTATTATTATTATTATTATTATTATTATTATTATTATTATTATTATTATTATTATTATTATTATTATTATTATTATTATTATTATTATTATTATTATTGTTATTATTATTATTATTATTATTATTTTTTTTTTTTTTTTTTTTACCCGAGGTATTTATGATCCCTCAGGTGCAAGATACTAATTAATGGTGTTGACTCTGGAGTGGCCGTCCTGGTCAAGATTCGGGAGAACAAAAGTGCTGTGGAAGGCGACTGCGTTGAAACGTTGAATTACAACGGACAGGCGCTGGAAGAGATAGCTAGTTTCCCTTGGGAATCCCGAGATTTGGCTTAGGAGACGTCCAAGGTCAGAGAGGAATGCCTGTCCTGCGGCGTTAGCTGGTCCCAAGGTTTCAAAAGCCAATGGAACAAAATGGTAGGATTGCATCAATTCGGTGTACTTAGCGTTTTTCCTGGACTCAGCCAGTTCCGCTGCACCTCCCGCTCGAGTGGAGGTTGTAGGCAGATAAGAGGGGGCTACTGTGTCTGCCACTGTGACGTCCCAGGTCAAACATCGACCCGAGCGCCAAGGTATTAGTGTAAGGCCATCTGGTCGTTTGCCGTCCGACCTGGAAAGGCCTGGGGGTTCCTTAACTGCCGGAATGCCCGCCTGAACGAGGCTTCTGCAGATAAGGTCATTCAAGACCGCATGTCGGGCGTGTCGGCCAGGGCCGAGACGGCATGACAGGCCATGCGAACCATCGGCGGTCACCAGAGTGCCGCACGGGCAGTCATGTGGATGGCATATGGCCGTGCCAAGGCGAAGGCCGACAGCTATTCGGACTGCCTCGTCATCCAATCTGAGGCCGCACGTGCTGATGGGCAAGGCAAACAGCCAGTCACCCGCATGTGGTGCGGAGACTGCTCTAAGTCGTGCTTGATGGTAGGCGCTGGTGTGAAACTGAGCAAGCTCGGTTACTGTCTTTTGGATAACAGGTCTGTCCCAAAATGACTGTCTGTGAGATAGCTCCCGTCCGGATGTGATGTAGAGTAATTGGAGCACCATTGCTCGACAGAGGTGACAAACTGTGTTATTATTATTATTATTATTATTATTATTTTTATTTTTATTATTAACTCGCCTGCTGTGTGAAGTGAAGGTTCAACCTAACTATTGTATTGTAACTATTGCACTGGTACAATTCTACTATGACAATTGTACTGTAGTTATTGTACTGTAACTGTTGTACGTAGCTATTCTACTGTAAGTTGTATACTGTAATTATTGTACAGCAACCATTGTACTGCAACGATTGTACTGTAGCTATTGCTCTGTAACTCTTGTACTGTAGCTATTGTTCTGTAATTACTGTACTGCGACTACTGCAGCTACTGTACTGTATATATTGTACCACAACTAATGTAGCTTTTGTACTTTATATATATATATATTGTACTGCGACTATTGTAGCTATTGTACTGCAACTATTGTAATGTAACTATTGTACTGTAGCTATTGCTCTGAAACAATTGTACTGCAAGTATTGTACGTTAACTATCGTACAGTAGCTACTGTAATCTAACTATTATACTGTAGCTATTGTACTATAATTATTGTACTACAGACTTGGGACAGATATTATCTCGTACTTGGGGTGCTGGCGGAATTCAGTATCTTCCTTTGTGTTTATGTATTGTTTAACGTCGCTGTGTCACAGCAAAGATGATTAGGGTCGCCCTTATCTTATCTCCAGGCCAGGGATTGACACTCCCAGAGTATGGGCTGTATGGTCGTTTGTATTTTTCAGTGTTGAAGGATATGTTATGGCTTCGAGAACTGTTGACGTTGACCCACAATAGGTTGAGAACGAAATGCATATAATATACTCAGTAAAACATTGAAGAATATATAGCTTTTGTAAATGTGTTATAAAGGTGTTTTAAAATCGACTATTCGTTGGATTGATGTATCAAGAGTTTAACGACGTCTTATGGCAGCAAAGGCTGTTGACTCTGGAAGAGATTAATTTTATTACTTCTTAAATTATATATAGAGACAGATAAATATGTTATAAAGGTGATCAGTTTCTAAAATTAGTTAGTTTCGTGTGTTTCTAGAGTAAATTCGACCTCTACCCTCTGATATTGTAACCGCAATGATCGTGGACTTTCTGACTGCAGGCAGTGTCTGGTCGCATGAGTGTCTGCATCGACTCGTCATCTCTCAGTTCCTCAGAAGTTGAGTGTGGCCTGCGCTGCCTACTAGACATCAACTGCTGGTCATTCAACCATCGACCGGCCAGATGGCCTCTGTCAGTTGATCTATTGTCAGTTGATCTATTGTGACGTCGACCAGAAATACGTCATCGAGGACGCGTCGATAGTCTTGTTCAACAAAGTGGCCTACTGGCGCAAACTGTAGCGGCCAACGACACGCCTGTGGAGATGCTGATTGACATTAAGTGCTGAAATAAAGTCACGATCACTGCGACCTTCTGCAGGCTGCTTTCATACATATACATGTATGCCACTTTGCTTGATTGACTGTTGATTTTTCATCAATTAATGATTTTTGCATGCAAAAAATGGAAATTTGATTGAATAATATTCAAACACTTTGCTTGATTGACTGGTTGATTTCTTCATTAATTTATGTTTTCTGCATACAAATATAAATGTAATTTCGACCAAAAGATTGATTGATATTTTTTATTAATTACATATTAGATACCTTAAAAGCGTAATTCTGAAACTTTAATATACAGCGCTCTTATTACACACCGTTAAAACGTTTAAGACCAGAGCTATATAAACAGGACGCATATGCGGCTTTTTAATGAATCGATATCATACAGAAAAATGAAAACGATATTTTTAAATAATATAAATGCAGTGATTTTATTAAACACCTTTAAAAGTCTTAGCCTATGGTATATATAAGACAGCTGCGTTTTACCTTTAGATGCATTTATGTCTGAAGTTGTTTAAATATTTCTAGCGAGTGACAATAGTTGCGAAGTACTGTTTGGTTTGCGTCGGAACATTTTATAGCTATGTGTATTATAAATAACATTAGATATGTTGCTTTGGGTGATGTGACATTACTGACATTGTAAGCTTATGTTTGACACCTTTACATGGTGTTATACGGACACTATAAGTTTATCGTTTTCTAGAAATTGTATTTGTGAATTGTCGTCAACGGCCATTGTTGCCAAAGGACGACGTTAAACTTTGGAATTAAAAAAAAAATCTTTAGATGTCCTTGTTTCTTCGTAGATAATAATAACGATACTTTCAGAAACGTTTCAAAATCAAATGGTTAGCTAATGAAACATTACCTTTTAAGCAAATGAATGATAAAAACACAAATGCGAATAAGAAACATAGGCGTATCCCTTCTGAATAACACATGCATCGAAGTTGTCTGCAATAGAAATAAAGCTAGGAAGAGAGCCCTAAAATCAAAGAAGTTAAACTGTTATGTAGAATATAAACACCAGGAGGCAGTAGTACGGGTGACATGAATTGACTCTGCCACTGTTCTTTCTGGTAGTGCCAGTCCCAAAACTGGAGAAAGGAGGAGGCAGGCGCCAATCGTCCTTTTATGGCACAGCGTTGTTTAAAAATTAACTAACAACAGTTATAAAGTGCGCCTGTGCTATCTAATCAATCGATGGCGCTGTTCGTACTCTGGCAGTGCCAGTTCCAAGCCCGAAGAAAGGAGGAGGGCGACACCAATCATCTTTGCTTTGACACAGTGTCGCTAAACAGCAACTTATCAACCAACCCTCACCGTAACCGTCTCAGAGGAGGTGAAAATCAATCGGATACCATGTCCAACACGCAAATGAATATACATTTATATATAAATATATTTACATAGATATATACACATATAATACTCATAAATTTATGTAGCGCAGATATAAATAGTGCCGTATATTAAACAGGCGTGTATCATACAAAGCCCTGCAAAGATCTAAAGTGAATACGGCTTAAAAACCAGGTTTTCAGCCCGAGACTTCGGGCTAAAATCACGACGCGTCTTTCTGACCAAACAGGAAACTCAAGATTTATGGGGATTATCAGCCGATTCAATGCTTTTCAAATTGATGAGTTTAAAAAAAACTATATTACTTTATTGCATAAAGAATCGCACACCATAGACACCTCTATTACAGATCCTCCATTTGCGATAAGTGAAACGTTCGCATTACATTTCGGCATTGTTTGCGAGAAAAGGTCGCAGCCGTATAACAGTCGTTACACAATGTATGAAAATAATTATTAGAGAACAGCCATATATGATACACAAATAGTAAATTAGTAAATTAGACACCTTTTATACCGTTTTTTTCCAACCAATATAATCGTCAACTTAACCAATTCAGCTCATCACTGTCGTTTTTAAGCGGTGGCAGTCCAAAGCCAGGAAAACTAAGGAGAATGCTACTCATCTACGCACACCACAACACCTCTATTACGTTAAAGAGTAGGCCTAACTAACTGAGTAATATCCAATTACAGAGACGAAACAGTCACAAGATGTGGCTAAGCAGTGGGCAATGCAATGCGTTCACTGCACACCTTTAAAGCTGACGTTACCGGTGCTATATATATAGCAGACAGCATTTAATAAGTACATTCTACGAAGACCTTGTAGCAACAGCACTTCATGTTGGGACCAAAGAATATAAAGAGGCGTCAATAATAGAAATTCAAAAGAAACGATTGCCTCTAAGCGCAACTTTTCATCATCTTCCGTTTAGTCAGAAATGTATGATTATGCCACATAGGACCGCTGATAATTGTTCAAACTAACATCTGTTGATGTAAACGGCATTTGTTGCCATAAAATGTCCTTAAACTCTGTATGAATCCATCCTTTAAAGAATTAATTCACAATCGAACAGATTGAAGAAATGTCTGGTAGGAGCAATACTAACGCAGTCTAAGTGTTCAAATGTCTAATAATAACGAACACTGTGCGAGTTACACAAACCCCAACATTAACGCGGTCCTCTGAAGCATTTAGGCCGAATTATCTGGCAGTAATCGACACTGAATGTACTTTGACGCCAGGCAGTTTATGCTGTGAGAGTTCTAGCTTCACTATTATGTATGGTGTTTTCAGAGTTTATTGTAGATCTCAGACAGTCAATAATTCTCCTACTAAGAGTGGAATACCACGAAGACTGATTAAAGTACTCGGGGTTAGTAACAGTTATGGCAGACGGAAGTGCAGAATTTTTGCCGTCGTCTTGACCGCCATCTTGGTCAGCTTCCGCTGCTGTGACGTCGACTTCCAGTCACTGCTTTCGAGATGACAGACTTTGAACGGAAATAGCTTGAAGAGTTCCACATACAACCAGTCAACCATGTATTTCTTGTCGGTTGACGAAGACATGTCAACAGTCAACTGCGTCCAAACCGACTACGACGAGAATCCGTGGTGGATGGTTGACTTTTGCTCCATGATATATGTCTACAGATCATGATCGTTTATGGAGGGAGCATGGTAGCTAGAGTCAGCGCATATGCTATGTTTGACTGTACATTATATTAACTAATGATTTACAAATCTTCATAATATTTATAATGAGGCTATGGCATCACGAGGGGGAGGATACACAACTTAACGACGTCTTATGGCACCAAAGGCCGTTGACGTCGACAGAAATTATTTTTGTTATATTATAGACCATTATACCATTATCCTTATTTCATCTTGATATAATGTTGGATGATCACATGCTAAGGGTGTCTAACAAAGAGCTCTTTAGTTCGTACGAGAGGGAACTAATCGACTACGGTGTTCTATACGTATAATTATAGCAGGGAATATCAACGTTTTAAAGGTCTGTAAGGACAGCGCTTTAACAGACGCCTACCACGTCCCATGTTTATATAAAAGCGGTTGAAAAGGTTTCAAATGTGTCTAAGAGCGCTCATCCACCGGGAATGATGAATGGAGGAAGGGTGGAAGGAGAGGGAGAAGGTATGAAGGATATAGATAAATTCCTTCCTTTCTTCTTTCTTCCTTCCTTCAATCGAGTATCAGACAAACGGAATAAATGTCCACCTCGATCCTTATATACAGGGACGTCTATCCCCCTAAGTCATTGGAGCAACGTCCCTTTTCCCCCTCTTCTTCCCCCCTTCCCGTTCCTTCCCCCCTTAAAATGGTGGCACACACACTGACAGATCTTCCCCCTTATTTCTTGGATGGAGCATTTGCTCCAAGGTTTCTATGGTGTAGACGCCCCTGTTAATATAACAATCAACTACAAGTCCCGAGGTGTTCATCGAGGTATGGCAACTGCTCCTGGTCTGTCCTGGTTCCACTCCATGGAACAGTCTTCCCAACCATGTGAAGAATGCTTCATCTCTGGACACAATCATGGCTCAGTCCAGGTCCTTTGCCTGCATAGGTCCCTCACTTTGGAACCGACTTCCTCCTTCTGTCCGCACCACCATTCTCTCTGGTAGCGTTGCTTCTTCCTTTTCTCACCTTAAATCCTGCTTTTTCTCTCGGGGTCTCGCGCACTGGGAGCGCCTCTGAATGGTATATACCGCGAGAGGCGCTTTATAAATGCCCATATACAATACAATACAATACAATACAATCAAATAACAGCTGAACCCCTATCTGTAAACAATCGTATGCCTGCCATTGACTTTTTGAAATCACGCACAGCGCTCTTTCCTTCGGCCTTGGCTGTGATACGGCGCTATATATTAATCGTCTTATTATTTATTATTATTGCTATTATTCTTGCTACTACTACTACTACTACTACTACTACTACTACTACTACTACTACTACTACTACTACTACTACTACAACTGCTACTACTACTACTACTACTGCTGCTGCTGCTGCTGCTGCTGCTGCTGCTGCTACTACTACTACTACTACTACTACTACTACTACTACTACTACTACTACTACTACTACAACAACTCCTTCATCGTCATTATTATTGTGTGTTATTATGAAAACGAAATAGGTATTAGAAATCCATCTGAAGAGTCTATTGTTCACTATTGTACTGTAACTATTATACTACATCTACTGCACTGTAACTATTTTACTGTAACTATTGTACTATATCTACTGTACTGTAACTATTGTACTATAACCCATTGTACTGTAGCCATTGTACTGAAACCATGTCACTGTAGCCATTTTACTGTAACTAATGTACTGTAACCATATTTTTCATGACTATTGTTCTATAACTAATATACTGTAACCAGTGTACTGTATCATTGTACTGTAGCCATTGTACAGTAACTATTGTACGTAGATACTGTACTGTTGCTATTGTACTGTTACTACCTTTCCTCTGGACGCGTGAAACTGACCCCCATTGCTGACGACCTTCGCTAGACCGAAATCCGTTATCTTGACAAGGTGAGGACTCTGAACTGCACGAAAGAAACCAGAAAAGGAGCAGAATAATTGGTTCTCAGCATTGTTCATTGTGTTAATATTCTCAATCATTGTTTCCGATTGATTTTTAGCGCTATTGTAGACACCTTGAAAACGCTATTAGCCGATGCTATATAGGTAAGGGACAAAGACTCCGATTGGATTTTTAGGGTTCTTTTGAAACACCTTTTAAACGTTTTCAAGCGATGCTATATAGGCATGTAACGCGATTGGTTACTTATTTCAAAAAATCAGTCTGGCTTTCGAAAATATAGAAGTACAAATGATCAAATCCTTAAACTTCAGGATAATATTCTTAAAAAAATTAAAAATAAAGAACATGTTTTGGCTATTTTCATTGACTTTGAAAGAGCATATGACATGTTACATGTACCTACCCTTTTAAATAAAATTCAGAATTTGGGAATAGTGGGTAATACATTTAACTGGATTGAAAACTTTCTTTCAAATAGAACTTTTCAGGTGAAAGTTGGGGCAGAACTTTCTGATAAATGTATACAACAGAATGGTACACCCCAGGGTTCGGTAATATCGCCTATTTTATTCTTGCTAATGATAAATGATATTGCTGCAGGTGTGGATGGTGTAGAGATGTC
The DNA here is from genome assembly GCA_963556255.1 of Allolobophora icterica. Taxonomy (NCBI): domain Eukaryota; kingdom Metazoa; phylum Annelida; class Clitellata; order Crassiclitellata; family Lumbricidae; genus Allolobophora; species Allolobophora icterica. The sequence goes on along the minus strand of OY744605.1, from coordinate 5,544,530 downwards.
ACTGTTTGCTGATGATAGTGCTATTTACTTAGGACATAGAAATGTTAAAATATTACAAAATAAAATTCAATTATCGATCAATTTAATACAAAATTGGTGTAATAGAAATGGTTTTAAAATATCTATTAATAAAACCACTGGAGTCCTTTTCTCCAAAAGAAATAATTTGTCAAGGATTACTATTAAAATTGATAAAGAACAAATTAAAATGGAAAATGAAGTCAAATTCTTGGGAGTAATTTTTGACAGTAAATTGAGTTGGAAACCACATATTGATTATATCATTGAAAAATGCAAAAAGAGGTTAAATCTCATAAGAGCCATCAGTGGCTATGGTTGGGGAGCTTGTAAGAAAACTCTCCTAACCATATATAGGGCATTAATTAGGTCTATTTTAGATTATGGTGACGTTGCTTATTCTTCTGCTTGTAAATCGCACCTAGATAAACTCTCTTGTATCCAAACTGAGGCACTTAGATTATGTTGTGGAGCCCCTAAGGGTACTGCAGCTGCAGCACTTCAAAATGAATGTGGAGAGTTGCCTCTTCATTTAAGACGACTCCAAAATTCAATAAAATGTGGGACTAAAATTTTGGGTAATAAATTTCACATAAATACAGCAACAATGGAGAACCACTGGACAAATGTTTTTAGGACACCTGAGAGTAGGGAGCATTCCATTTATACTCGTACTTCTGAATTCTTTTCTTCACTTAATACATCTATTATTGGCCCTTCTTTCCCATCTGAACCTCCTTGGTGTAACAAACAAGTAGAGGTTGACTTAACTTTGAATAAATTAATAAATAAGAAAACTGATCATCCAGAATATTTAAAGCAATCTGCTTTGGAATTAGTTTCTAAGTACAACTCTTACATACATATCTATACTGATGGGTCAAAGGTAGATGAATTTGTTTCTGCTGCCTTTACAGTACCAAGTTTAAATATAGATAAAAAATTTAGATTATGTAATAGCTCCAGTATTTATGCAGCAGAGTTGACTGCAATTATAGAAACTGTAAAATGGATTTTAAACTCCGAATGTTATAAGAATTGTCAATTTGCATTGTTTTCTGATTCATTGAGTGTTCTTACGTCAATTAAGGAGTCTTATTCTCAGTCTAGACCTAATTTATTGAATGAACTATTGTCTCTGATTAACAGACTAAATTCCAATCAAATAAGATTTATTTGGATCCCAAGTCACATTGACCTGACAGGTAATGATCGAGCAGATACTTTGGCTAAAGAAGCCCTGAGTATTGATCATATTAATTCTACTAATTATCTTGAACTTTCAGAAATTTTTACTTTAATGAAACTGTATATAGTAAATAAATGGCAATTAGAATATACTAACGATAATAGAGGTCATTTTTATAAATCTATTTGTCCAATTGTAAGTACAGATATTAAATATTTAGAACCCTATAGGCATAAGGAAGTCCAAATTTCTAGGTTACGTCTGGGAGTCGCGAATACTAATCAAAGGCTGTTTATTATAAAACGACATTCAAGTGGTTTATGTGATACCTGTCAGGTCAAGGAGACTATTCATCACTTACTACTTGAGTGTAAAAAAGAAGATATATCGAAGTTGTTGGGAGATAAATGTCAATTGTATAAAAGGGACATTTCTATTTCAACCCTTTTAACAGTAAATATATTACAAAATGAAGTGTATAGGGTACTTAAACTAATTACTAAAGGTCAAATTCTGTAAAGAGATATGCTAAGTTTGCTAATGTAAATAGTTTTATTTTATTTTTATTTATTTATTTTTTTTATTTTTTTTTATTTTTTTATCTGTAATTTTAATTAGTCTTTTCCTTGTGCATTTTATTTTATTGCATTAATTATTACATTATTATAATGCAATCTTGAATGCATTAATATCAAACTTGAAACAATTGTAATTATTATGCTCATATAATTTTATGCTTTGTTGGTTGATGAGATTTGTACTTGAGTGTGTTTAGTACCTGAGCAGTTTCTTTGAGGAAAGGTACTTGGTATAACCATACGTTTCATTTAATATGCATGATGTATGTGAGATTGGTACTATTTCATACATGATATGATTGTAGTGGTACATATTGCTATAAGATCTCATTGAACTGAGGAATAAGAAATGATCAATTAAACATTTCAATAATAGAATGGGAATATAATGTCATAATTATAATCATATGTGCTGTGCATTTATGTCTGAAGTTGTTTAAATATTTCTAGCGAGTGACAATAGTTGCGAAGTACTGTTTGGTTTGCGTCGGAACATTTTATAGCTATGTGTATTATAAATAACATTAGATATGTTGCTTTGGGTTATGTGACATTACTGACATTGTAAGCTTATGTTTGACACCTTTACATGGTGTTATACGGACACTATAAGTTTATCGTTTTCTAGAAATTGTATTTGTGAATTGTCGTCAACGGCCATTGTTGCCAAAGGACGACGTTAAACTTTGGAATAATAATAAAAGGTTACTTCACTTGCATCATGGATCTTTCAGTCGTTGGTAGAACGTAATCAATCAATCAATCAATCAATCAATCAATCAATCAATCAATCAATCAATCAATCAATCAATCAATCAATCAATCAATCAATCAATCAATCAATCAATCAATCAATCAGTCAGTCAGTCAGTCAATCAATCAATCAATCAATCAATCAATCAATCAATCAATCAATCAATCAATCAATTTCGTTTATTCAATGCAAGCTGACATGTGGGCAACTTGTTACAATAAAAAAATGTCATCAAAAATGAGCTCGGCTACGGGATTTATATACTAATTATTATACGAATATCATTTACGGCTATTGTAATTATAATTGAACATTTATAAAGCTCCACTTAACGATCCAGACTCAAATCAGTGCAATCAATAACAAATAGAACAGACTTCAGGCGTTTCCGAAACAGAGGAAGACAAAGGCTGTGTTTTTTCTTAGCTGCTTCGCGGTTTGAGTCAGTGTTCATCATTCTTATGTTTCATCCAACGACGAAATCTGGGTTCTGTATTCTCTGATCCAATGGATTGCGAGTCTCAATGTCCCTCCATTGCTTTACAAGTCATTAGATTAGATTAGATGGTCATACAAGGGTTTTTGTTACTGCGAAATCGTACTGTGTCATGTTCCAATTATGTGCCTGTGTGTATCTTTGTAAGTCTGTGTGTTTGGTTGCGTATGTGTGTGCTTGTGTTGAAATTGTTATTTAGGGAATTATACATATTATTCGTGTACTTGGCTGTATTAATGTTAATCATTGTTAATCACCTTGTTAATCATGAATGCATCTCTCTGTCCTAATGTCCCGTCGAGTTTTGCGGTCTGCAAATGGAGGTGGGCTGTTGGTCCCTCTGCTCCGCTCCTCAGTTAAACAGCGTCGTCCCTTCTCAGTGGCTGGTTCCTCTACGACGTACGTCGAATGGTCTCCCACCTTCTTTGCGCCTATTTCCACGAGGCAGTTTATTTGCTTTCTACCTCCTCCTTAAGTCTTATCTGTTTAACCGTGGCTGGACTGGGTAGGGTTCTTGAAGAGGCGCTATATAAATTATTAAAATGAATGAATGAATGAATGAATCACTGCATTTCGCCTCTGAATCATTAATGCATTTATCTTTTGAATATTAATACTTTTCTCTTGTGACTATTAATTCATTCCGTATAGGAATTTTAATGCAATTCTCTTGCAAATTTTCTCATTCGAGTTATTAATACATTTCTTCTGTACATTATTAAAGCATTGTGTATTTGAATTATGAGTGCATCTCTTTTGTGAATCATTAAATCAATTTTCTTCGTCAATTGCTGATGCATGTCTCTTGTGAATTATTAATGTATGCCGCAATTGAATTACCATTAATGCAGGAATAATAATCATTCTTAATCTCATGTGAATTATTAATTCATTCCAGTAACTGATGTCGACATGACAGAAAACGTGGCTTTGAACGGAAACAGCTAACAGAGTTCCACATACAGCCAGTCAACCGTGTCGTCGTTGGCGGTTGACGGAGACACGTCAACCGTCAACTGCGCCCAAACCGACTTTGAGGAGAATCCGTGGTGGACGGTTGACCTTCGTTCGATGATCTATGTCTACCAGATCACAATTGTTTATGGAGGAAGCATGACAGGTAGAGTTAGCGCATTTGCTGTGTATTGAGTTAAGCAGTATATTAACTAGAGATTTATTCATCTTCATCTAATGGCGTTATGGCATCATGATAGGTCATTGGTTCTTACAATTTTGAAAGCTAGGGATCGGCATCATCTTTATGTTTAAAGCTAGGAACCGGAACCATCTTCATGTTGTTTTTCCCGGATCACTAATGACAAGCTGGGGGATACGTACAAAAAGTATGAGCGATTCGTGGGTTTTGCTACAAAAGTTACTAAACCAACCTATATCGCATTTTATAATTTACATTATCACATTAATTCTGAAGTATTTTTCATATGTCATTGATGTTTTATCCAAAGTTGAAAAATTATGAATTTTTAAGGTCTGTTTCACGGACCAATGACCCAAGCTTCGCTGACAGGCGCCGGTCCGCGGACCACCACTTCAAGAACCACTGATATAGTAGCATTGGTTGATCACATTTTAAAGAGCGCTTTAACGGAATTCGTTGTCTAACCGAACAACTAAAGTGTCCGATGCCTATAATATAGCACGGGTTAAAATTGTGTAAAAGGTGTCGAAAGAGAGCTCTCCGACCAATACCCTACCGTTTCCCACAGTTTTATAGAACAGTTAAGAACTGGTTTAAAGGTGTGTAAAGAATGTACGGACCATCTTTCACACGACGATATCTCATGGACGATCGCATATAGAGACGATCGCATAGTTTTTATAAGAACGATCGCTCATATGACGATAGCTCTTAAGGCTCTTAGCCTCTTAGGACGATGGTTCATGAGACGAAGACTCATAGGGACGATCGCATATAAGGACGATCGCATATAAGGACGATCGCATATAAGGACGATCGCATATAAGGACGATCGCATATAAGGACGATCGCATATAAGGACGATCGCATATAAGGACGATCGCTTATAAGGACGATCGCTCATAGGAGATCGCTCATTGGACGATCGCTCATAGGACGATCGCTCATAGGACGGTGGCTCATGAAGGAAGCATGGGAGGTAGAGTTAACGCATTTACTGTGTTTTGAGCAACATAATTTTTTTATCCAAAGTTTAACGTTGTCATATATGACAACATAGGCCGTTGACGACAATTCAAAATTATGTACAATACAGTAAAAACAAAGAGTATACAGAGTTCAAAAGACACCATTTAAAAGTGTCAAAAGATTACTTTACAATGTCACTAACATTCATTGTTTAGCAGCATAAAATAATAATCTAATACTGTTTATTATACATGTATTGCAGTCATAATTATGATCTTTGATGCAAGTTAAACATTTTTTTGCAGCAAATATCATACACGAGAAATTTGCTTTAATTTAAAAGAAAGATTCTTAATGAAGATTCATAATCTACATGAGATTCTTAATCTAGTTTTTTTTAAATAATAAAATAGCTTCGATTGTAAGTTTACAATAATATCTGTTATTATGACAAGAGATTTTTATTATACTTTTCAATTTTCAGGAAGACGAGCCCTTTGAGTTACGTAAATACAGTGTACCAAGCCTATATAGTACGGGTTAGAAAAGTTATAAAGGTGTCTAAACTGACCTTTTTAATCAACAGCCAACCGTGTCCCATGATTATACTGAATCGATTAAAAAAGGTGTCTAAAGATAGCGCTCTATCCACGAGGGAGAGAGGCCAGTCCCAACCATGGATAAAGGAGGAGGGCGACGCTAATGATCTTTGTTATCACACAGTGTCGTTACACTCAAACTACTACTACTACTCGGACAACCTCATCTAAAAAGCAACTAAGTCCGGAGGTATTGATCGAGGTTTTGGCGGCTGTTCCTTCACTGTCGCTGGACCCACTGCATGGAACAATCTTTACGACCATATGGAAAATTCGCCATCTCTCTGCGAAAAAATCGTATGGCTGAGCAACCGCGCTATGTAAATAGTCTTATAATTATTATTAGCCTATTATTATCATTATTATTATTATTATTATTATTATTATTATTATTATTATTATTATTATTATTATTATTATTATTATTATTATTATTATTATTATTATTATTATTATTATTATTATTATTATTATTATTATGGCGGCTGTTCCTTCACTGTCGCTGGACCCACTGCATGGAACAATCTTTACGACCATATGGAAAATTCTTTACGACCATATGAAAATTCGCCATCTCTCTGCGAAAAAATCGTATGGCTGAGCAACCGCGCTATGTAAATAGTCTTATAATTATTATTAGCCTATTATTATTATTATTTTTTTTATTTTTTTTTTATTTTTTATTTTTTTGCCCCGAGGTATACAGGATCCCTCAGGGACTTGAATATTAACTAAAATGGAAAATAAAGTGTCCGGAATGGCCCTATTATTATTATTATTATTATTATTATTATTATTATTATTATTATTATTATTATTATTATTATTTATTTTTTTTATTTTTTTTTAGCCCCGGGGTATCAAGGATCCCCCAGGTAGATAAAAAAATTGTCCGGAGACATATGATAAAATAAAAAATTATTCCTGGAACGGCCGAGCGAGTTTTTGTTGCGATGTTATTATTATTATTATTATTATTATTATTATTATTATTATTGATCTGAAACTGTTAAATTTCTTTGATTGCGGGAAGCGTTTTGGTGAAAGATCCGCTGAAAGCCACAGCATTGAACCGCTGGACAGTCACCGACAGTGGGGCGTGGTGGCTCAGTGGAAAGTTCTACGCCTTGTGACCGTAGGGTTGCAGGTTCGAATCCCACTCTAGCCGCTGCGTACGGACCTTGGGCGAGTCCTTCACTCGCAATTGCTCGTGGCGCTTCGGCGTGAAAATTCCGGCACGGTATACCAATGCTGTAGTCGGGAGCGCCTCTGAGTAGTAGTTGACTTCGAGAGGCGCTATAGAAATATCCGGAATAAATAAATAAATAAAGACAGTTGTTGAAACAGGAAACTGGTCTCTCGACTACAGTATACCAATGCTGTAGTCGGGAGCGCCTCTGAGTAGTAGTTGACTTCGAGAGGCGCTATAGAAATATCCGGAATAAATAAATAAATAAAAACAGTTGTTGAAACAGGAAACTGGTCTCTCGGGCTTCGCCTGTGATCTGAGTGAGGTGGCGGCCAATGTCTGCGATGAGGGCAAGGCCTCTGCTGTTGATGGGGCCAAGCGTTTCCATGGCCAGCAGGACGAAGAATTGAGTATGAAGGAGCGCGTTGTATTTTGCGTTCTTTCTGCTGTCAGCAAGCTCGGCAGCCGCTCCGGCTTGAATGGCTGTAGCGGGTAAGTAAGATGCCGCGAGCGTGTCCACAACTGTGGCGTCCCACACCAGACTCCGACCCGCCCTCCATGGAACGAGGGTAATGCCGTCCGGTTTCTTGCCATCCGTGCGGAAAAGGCCTTGTGGTTCTTTGACTGCCGGAAAACCAGCTATTGTTAGGTTGCGGCAGACCAGGTCGTTGAGGGCGGCATGGCGGGCCAATCGACCGAAGCCAAGAGTACATGACAGGCCGTGTGTGCCTCTAGCAGTGACCAATGCACCGCAGGCGCATGTGTGGGGTTCGCAGATGTTGGCTCCCAAACGTAGGCCAACCGCCACTCTGATCGCTTCGTCGCTCATCCTTAGACCGCAAGATGTAATCGGCAAGCAGTGAAGCCAGTCGCTGGCGTGTCGGGCGGAAACGGCTCTCAGTCGGGCCTGTGCTTCCGTCTCCGTTAGTACACTATTTATCTCCTGAAGCAACTGTTGAAGGAGCGGTCTGTCCCATTTGGATTGGATATGTATTGGGAAGTCGTCAGCTATTGTAATGCCTGTTTCCGCTTGCCACAGCAAAGATGACGTCGCGAAGTGCAAGTCGGGCTGGAGAGCGGTCCCATCTAGGACTTTGGACTGGAGAGCGAGGGTGCCCGCGGCTGATGCCAAAAAGGCGGGTAGTGCCAGCGACGACACCCTTCGTATGCCCAGACCGCCCAGGTCGATAGGTAGAGTGGTCTGCAGCCATTGAGGTTCGGTGAAGGTGATGTTAAGAATGTCTTCCAGACCTTTCCGCAGGATACGGTCGTAGTCTGTCAATCGGGGGTCATTCGTACATGGCGTGCAGCGGAGTGTGTATATTAGTTTAGGAGTGCCTAGAGAGCTTCTTAGAATTAGCAGAGCGTCTTGCCGCGTTATTAAACATAGTCTGTTTAAAGCCCTGTCCAGCTCCTTCACCCGGGTTTCTAGGGCGGTCTGAAGGGCAAGTTCTGTGGAAAGCGGTGCTCCTAATAGCATTGCCGATTCCAGGGACGTGCGCGTAAATTGGCTGAGAGCGTCTTGTTGGATCTATTCGTGGTCACCTGCTATCAATTCGCATTTTGCTTTGTTGAAGCTTAGGCCCAGGCCTGCACATTCGGTCTCCAGAAGTGAAATGTCCGTCGCCACCGTATCCGCCGGCCCTCCCAGGGAGATGTCGTCGAGATAGCCAAAGGCTAGAGGTGAGGTTAGTTTAAGCAGGGCTGGTTGTAGCGGGAGGCAAAAAAGAAGAGGACCTAAAGGATCGCCATGTTGTGGACCGACTCTGGATTGTATGATGTAGTTGCCGAATTTGAGCTGAGACGTCTCCGCGTAAGCTAGATGGCAGTATGGTGCGAGCTCAGGCAATAAGTCGTTTATTATTATTATTATTATTATTATTATTATTATTATTATTATTATTATTATTTTTTTTTTTTTTTTTGCCCCAAGGTACATATGATCCCTCGGGGACTTAGATATTAGACTATTTATTGTTTTTTTTCCGGAAATCAGGCCTCGTCCTCCGCTAAGTCATTATTATTATTATTATTATTATTATTATTATTATTATTATTATTATTATTATTATTATTATTATTATTATTATTATTATTATTATTAGTATTATTGTTGTTGTTGTTGTTGTTGTTGTTATTATTATTATTATTATTATTATTATTATTATTATTATTATTATTATTATTATTATTATTATTATTATTATTATTATTATTATTATTATTATTAATCTCCCAATACGCAGCTTACTTCTGATGGTAGAGGCAATGTAGTGAGCGAAGCTGAGTAATCCAGGCTAGTCGGTCGACAGGATCTTTATTCAGACGACTACGGCGCTCAAGGCATCGGTTACGACGGCGGAGTCGACGGCAGTCAGCGTCAAACCAGACTGCCAGTGGGCGCTGACGTGTCCAAACTTCACGCCGAGGTAACATGGCGTCGAGGAGACTTGTAACCGTGGAAGTGTATAGGTCGAATAGTTGAGCAACTGAGAGGTTATCCAGAGTAGGACCCGGTGAAGAAAGGAGAGTATCACGTAGAGCAGCACTGAAGGCAGCCGATAGTGTCGGAGGTAGTACGTATCATGCGAATGGAGTGAATCCGCTGAACATGATCATCATCACTAGTGATGACAAGATCAAGCTGACCGGTTAATCAGAAATTATTTTGAACAGTTCTCAACGTTCTTATGGCGTAATGGATCAGTATTAACAACGATAATACAGGACTGGTCTAATCTTTCACTTATAGAGAGAATATTGTGCTTAAAACAGGTGTGGAATTAGTGAATTATTAATTCCCGAATTTAAGCTGATTTTTTCCGCGAGTATCTAGAAAATACTTTTAAATGGACATACAATGTGTAGGATACTTACTGGCCTGGTCCAATCTAATCCAAATATAATTCAGTTTGATCCACGTATCCGAACAGTGTTCTGATATCGAGCATTAGTTTCTTCCTCTTTTCCTCTGGTAGACCATTTAGTGCGATCGTGGTTTCATTGTGTTAGGTCGGTTGTGTCTGTGATGAGTCTCTCTTAAAGTGGTGCTACATAAATCTGTAATTAGACTTACCATTTCCGGTCGCTGGAACAAAGCTTTCATATTCCGTTCCTTCTCTTAATTCTTTTATGTACAATAGGTTTAAATTTAAGCTTGATCTCTATTGGATTTCCACATGGCTTCTTCTTCTTCTCCAATGGATTTTCATTTCCATTAAGATTTAACTTAAAATGATCATTGACTTATCTATTTGGCATTCTGATTACGGCCCAATAGAAGTCATTAGATAAGATTAGTTATCAAAATGCAATATGGAATTCTATAAATACCTGCCTATCAAAACCTCACTTGACATAGCGCCTTTTCAATACTATCCACTTGCCTATGTACGCGTGTATATTCTGAGAGCGTCATTTATATAGCTCCTCTATTTATTTTGAAATATCGCATGCATTCACATACGACCATTTTTAGAGCGCCGTTAGAGATTGCCCACTTGCCTCGCAATCGACTATTCCGGTCAGCTTGGCCGTCAGTCGCAGTTTCTTCTCTTCGGTCTTGGCAACTTGCCGTCGAAGAAGAAGAATAAGAACGACAACGAGACCGAGAACGAGGCAACCGGAAGTCAGGACGCCAACGATTATGGGAACTTGCCTTCGGATGCCCGGAAATAATTACGAAAATTATTTGGAAAATAATTAGGTAGAACATAGAAAAATTAGGCAAATATTTAGGGAAAATGTAATGTGACGTTTGATGAATTTATTTATATATTTTTTGCGTTCTTAATTTGCACATTTATTCATTTATTTGTTCATTTATTTTTTCCATTAAATATATTTATTTACCTATTTATTCGTTTCTTGGCATAAACTCACTTCTTTCCTTGAAAAAGAGGCTCATTTCCTTTTGGCTTTTAAGCACTTGGATATCTATGTGGCGGACTGGCCACTGGGCTCGAATGTATGTTGTTTTAATAATATCTGTCTTATTGACGCGTTATCCGGTGATATAATGCATCGCAGGGCGTCAGCGGCCGATGCGTAAATGGTAGCACTAACGCGATATTAAAATAGCCAATAATTAAGTTTGAGCTTGTTTTTGCCATTCAAGCGATTTAAATTATTAATTAGAATAATTTTACACACTTTTCGGTCCAATAAATAAGGCCTAAAGCTAGGGCGGCGCTTATTATCATAGGTTGATTTCGATACCTTAGACACCTGTATTTGAGAAGGTGTGCGTAGGCTAGTATATAAGGAACAAGCCACGGTATAGTGTGGCGAGGGATAAGTATAGGCTGCCTCACGGTGTTTTGCCTATATTGTAGAGCGGCGTTACTGCGCTTTACATGTACAGCGACACGGTGCTTTAGTGTCGTTGGTTACCGGTTCGGTACAAGGCTAATCAGTGCGCTCCCGAGTGACAGCCGCTCCAAAGGCGGTCTGACCGGTGCTGGTAAACGCCGATTCAGCGGGGTTGGGCCCACCCTGTTGTAGATCGCGAAAGGTACCGAGTCTGATCGTGGAAGGCTGAATCGGGGAAAGACCGATCGTGAGGAATAAAGGCTCACAGGTCTGTGTCGGTAAAGTTCGGGGAAGGTGACCCCGCTGGTAAACCGTTCGATAGTCCGGGGAAGGCCCCGGCGGCTCCGTTCGATAAAGACTGGGAAGCAGCCCCAGTCGGTGGCCGTTCGGTAAAGACGGGAAAGGCGAGCCCGCCGGTGACTGTACGATAGAAAGACGGGAAAGATCCCGTTGGTATCTGGTTCGCGTTACAGGGAAAGACCGATCGTGAGAGATAAAGGCTCACAGGTCTGTATCGGTAGAGTCCGGGGAAAGGCCCCGTTGTTGACCGTTGGATATATACGCGGAAAGACCGCGCTGGTGACCGTCTGATAGACACGCGGAAAGGCCCCCGCAGTTGACCGTCAGAGATACACGCGGAAAGGCCCCGCTGTTGACCGTTAGAAATACACGGCCGGAGATACGCGGGCAAAGACCCGGTGTTGACCGTCAGATATAAACGGGCAAAGACCCGGTGGTAGCCGTCAGAGATACACGCGGAAAGGCCCCGCTGTTGACCGTTAGAAATACACGGGCAAAGACCCGGAGATACGCGGGCAAAGACCCGGTGTTGACCGTCGGAGATATACGGGCAAAGCCCGGTGGTAGCAGTCAGAGAGATACGCGGGCAAAGACCCGATTAGTGATAACTCAGTTCAAGTATCGTCAAATATTGGCTAACCAGTGCGATCCCGAGTACAGCAAAACTAATCACTCTTGGGTGTTGGATTGACCGCCGATTCGACAGGTTTGGGGCCCACCCTGCCGTTAGATCGCGAGCCGGTCTGAATCCCGATTGTGGAAGTTTAACAGGCTGAGTAAACCTCGGGGAGAGACCGATCGTGAGAGTTAGAGAAAACACAGGTCTGTATAAAAACGGGGAAGCAAAGACCCCGGTGGTGACAGTTCGATTTGTACGGGGAGGGTGACCCCGTTGGTACCGTTCGATAACATCGGGGAACTACCGGTAAATTTTCCATTCGCGGTCCCCGCGTTTGGTTCCCTTGCAGTCATAGTTACTCCCGCGGTTTACCGGCAAATATCCGTCCGGGAGACCAACCGCACGATTCGACCGCTGGGTGTTACGGTGTTCGGGACAGTTCCCACGGGGGAAAGATACACAGGTCTGTGTGCAATAGCGGGGTAAATTTACTGATATTTACCCACAGATACCGTTAGCAGAATCGAGTGTGAGTACGAGTCTGTGCGCTCCCGGAAAAGACACAACTGTTACGTTCTCTAATGGATTCAGAGAGTCAGGTTCAAGAGATACGGCTTGTGGAGTAAGGGCCCACTCTACTGCTCAGGTCTCGAGACAGACTAATTCTGAATAGTGGGAAGATAAAAGGTTGTGTAAACGGGTAGGGATACGCCGCAACGAGAGGATACAGCGGGTCAGATCCCAGGGTGAAGTGTACGGGAGTCCCAGGTAAAAGGGGCATTGACTCAGACCAAGAGTAAACGATACGTGAACTTTCGGGTAGTCGGGAACCCATGTTTGGAAGAGAGATGTCCGGGTTTTCCTAGCTGAAGTTCAGCTAGTCAGAGTCCCAAGGTGAAGTGTACGAGCGTCCACAGGTAAAAGGGGCATTAACGCAGACCAAGAGATTAACCTCAAAGTTTGGATCGGGTAGTCGGGTACCCAGGTCCTAAAGAGGCACGACCGCGTTTCCCAGCGAGATTCGGCTAATCAGAGTGCCGAGGTGAGGAGTACGATAATCCCGTGTTTGAAGGGAAATAATAAAGCAGACCAAGAGAGTGATACGTGAAAGTCCGGGTTGTCGGATACCCAGGTAGAAACATATTTGCTTGTCGCAACACACAGCTCTGAGAACTGACTGAAGTGCGAGGATGGGCCCCCTCGTGCATAGGTCGGAACGAAGTTCTGTGTGTAGATAGCGAAGGGTAGAGAGAGGACCTTCACTATCAGAGTGCCATAGACCCCCTTACCGTTATCTTTCGAAGCAGAATTTATCACTGTGTTGGTCGACAATTGCCAACACAGAAGACGGGTAAGGAAACTTACTCCGTAAATGTGGTGCATGATAATATACGTGTGAGGCCGGTATGCCCTGCACGGACATGGAGCGAGAGATACGTACGGTGGGAAGACGTATGGACAGGTGCCTAGACGACACGACGGAGAGTTACAATTGACAGTTGCCCAATAGACCGGTGTCTAGGACGATGTGATGGAAAAGACTTGTCACATGTATTCCTTGTTCCCGATATTTAGAAAACGTTTGGTGTCCCTGATAAATGGCGATAGTTCAAGAGTCACGAGATGTATAATGGTGCGTCAAGGTTTAGATCAGGTGGAGAGTTGGAGGAAGCCCGTAGCTAAGAAGACACACAAAAGAGGAAGACTCCTGCTGGTAAGAGAACGAACCCTGTTCTGAAGGACGGCCATCCTGCAGGACGTTGCCCATCCGGCGACCGCGGAAAAGAGCAGAGTCAGACCCAGAGATCGAACTGTATAGTGTTGCCTGTCTTAAGCGGCCAATCCTGAATCTCCTCTGATAGGAACGTTCACTATGGAAGAGATAGAGAAGAGCCATTTTACGTTGAAAGCACACAAAGCAGTGACTCGGGGGTGGCTCCAGACGGGCAGTGGGCTGGAGTCGCCACCACCAGGAAACCCGTCCGGCGCGACGAGAGGGCAGGCGTCCGGGCGGGCGCGCAGAACGCCACATCTACTTATGATAAACCTATGGCCTCCAAATAACATCAGATATATTTGACGTGACTTAATTTGTGGCGCTGCGATTGTTGGAAATTTACATTACACTACAATTGGCTGACGCATTGAGCTTTAAAATAAAGCGCTAGAAAATTCTAAAGAAGTTTTCAGTTAAACGAAACACGAATAAGCTTGTGTGGCCGCACATAAATTGCGGTTATGATGTATGCATATGGTGTCGTTTGTTGGAGTGAAATATCGACAGCCCGCGATAGCTCAGTTAATAGCTAATAATAATAATAATAATAATAATAATAATAATAATAATAATAATAATAATAATAATAATAATAATAATAATAATAAAAATAATAATAATAATAATAATAAACTTGTGCCACCACTGCCGAGAAAATGTCGACGCAAGAGGGCTTCATGGTCTGGTTTGTAGAGGAGGAGGAGGAGGGAAACAACAGCGGCACGCTATGCTCAACGATGTGATCTGGAGAGCGCTGAGCAGAGCGAAAATCCCTGCTCAGAAAGAGCCTCTCGGCCTCTCAAGAGGCAATGGAAAGCGACCAGACGGTGTCACGCTGATTCCTTGGTCACGCGGACGATGCCTGACATGGGACGTGACAGTGCCCGATACCTACGCCACCTCCCACCTTGCCCACACATCCATCGGAGCTGGCGAAGCCGCGGAACGTGCAGTTCTGATCAAGAGGGCGAAATACGCAGCGATCACTAACACCCATACCTTTGTGGCGATCGCCTTGGAGACGGGCGGATCTTGGAGTGGCGAAGGTCTACAGTTCGTTGTGGAGCTGGGAAGCCGAATATCAGACTCAACGCACGATCCACTGGAGACATCGTATTTGTTCCAACGGATTTGAGTGGCCCTGCAACGTGGAAACGCCATCTGCCTTTCCAGGACCCTGCCACCTCTGTCTGAGTGACGCTGAAATGGCGCTTCAGATAATAATAATAATTAATAATAATAATAATAATAATAATAATAATAATAATAATAATAATAATAATAATAATAATAATAATAATAATAATAACTCGCCGTGTCATAGCAAAGATGATTAGCGTCTTTCTTCTCCATTTTCCAGACTAACGACTGTCACTACCATATCACGGGCATTATGGTCGTTAGTATTAAACATAGCTTGAGCCCGCCGGGTCCAGTGACCCTATAAGAGGTTTAGATGAAAGACACATTATAACGTCGCAACGGAATATAAGTATATATAGCGAGAGCTACATATGTTATAAAGGTGTGTAGCTTCACTACTAACTATGGCTTCGTTTGTTCCTGGAGTAAATCCGATATCTAAAACCTCTGATATTGTAACCCTAATGATCGTGAACTTTCTGACTGCAGGCAGTGTCTGGTCGGCGTCGTACGGTCTTCGCATGAGTGTCTGCATCGACTTGCAATCTCTCAGTTCGTCGGAGGTTGAGTGTGGCCTGCGCTGCCTACTAGACATCAACTGCCAGTCGTTCAACCATCGATAGGTAGAAGGCCTCTGTCAGCTGATCTACTGTCAGCCAGGAAGTGACGTCGACCAGGAATATCTATCTTACTGAGGACGTATCGTTTGTCTGGTTAAAAAAAGTGACCTACTGGCGCAAACTTTAGCGAACAACGAAGTGTTTTTGCTAATAGCAGACATTGGATTGTAACTCCGCCTCAACTCGTAATTTACAGTCATTAAACAACAATTTTTAATGGAGGTTCAAAAAAATTTGAAGAAAAGGTTTCTCAATGGGTTTCACCTCTTTGATACGTCTACATTACAGGAAAAAAGGTTACCAAAATATGACATGGGGAACTATGTGAAAATGGGTAAAATCCAAGATGGCCGCCGTCAAAATTAACAAAAGGGAAAAAATTTCATATATGGAACCACTCAAGTTAAAAACATCTATGATGAGTCTATTCATATCAGCATATACAATCATATACATGTTATGGAATGTAATTTTCAAGTTAAATGTTAAAAAAACAAAATTGCCACCAAGATTTGACGAAAAAAGCAAAATTATCATGTCTACATATCTAACGGCTATAGTCCAGGCAATTTACAGTTAGACATGGGCAAAATTGCATTAGAAGGTTTTTAAACGGTTTCTTGTTCAGAAGAAATTGCTGAATAACATATAAAAAATCCCCCTAAATCCGACCACGGGAACACCCCTAAACATGAATTTAAAACTGGCGGATTGGGGTTTCCTAAGAAATGCCAATGATAATACACATAATTTGCAGTTAGACTTGGGCGAAATTGCTATGTCGAACACGAAAAATAGCAACTGCCTACATTCTCGCCAATTACACAGGCGAAACAGTCACAAGAAGTCGCTAAACAGTGGATAATCCAATGCATTTATAAGAAACCTTTTTATTGTATCTTTCCAAAGCTATATATTCAGCAGACCGCGTTTAGTCATTGGGTTTCAACTATATCGACTTAGTTACAGTGTACGGAAGTGCAGGGTTTTTGTTGTCGTCTTGGCCGCCATCTTGGTCAGCTTCCGCTGCTGTGTCGCTGACTTCCGGTGGTTCGTCACCTGAAAGAAGCAGCAGAAAATGAAACAAGAATGTCGAACAGATCTATAATTCTTCAACCGCAACATCGATTAAAATTAATGCAGTTATGCAAATACCACACCTTTGCAAAAAACACCACAACGAATTAAACCCCAGCACACAAGCAAGCGACCGACCTACCGACCAGTTAGACAGACAGACAGACAGACAGACAGACAGACAGACAGACAGATAGACAGACAGACAGACAGACGACAGACAGACAGACAGACAGATTCCGTATTATATATCCGCCAACGGTGTGCAACACTTGGCGTTGTGTTACCTGCATCGGACTCACTCTCCAACTCCAGGTACGTTGCCGGTGGAGAAGGAAGCGTTGGCTTTAAATACCCCGAACTCTGTCGACGAAACACCGACTGAGGCTCTTTTGAAGCAGTTTGTGGCCTGCTCTCCGTTCGCGGACTCTCGAATGGTAATGGTTGGCAGAGGCTCGATGGATCTGGGCTGAAGCGAGGGCTTTCCGGAACCGAAGCGCATCGACCGAGGGTGGTACTCCGGTGGGGTATGTTCAGGCGGAGGGTTAGTAGGAGGAGGAGGAGGACGAGGAGGTGGAGGAGGAGGAGGAGGAGGAGGAAGAGGAGGAGTTTTTAATGAATTGCGTTTTTGAATTGTGAATGCATTCCTGTTGTGAATAATTAATGCATTTTCCTTCGTGAATAATAAATGCATTTCTTTTGTGATTTCCTAATGCATTCCGTTTATGAATAACAATTAATGCAAGGGTGATAATTCATTCTTCATTCTCCTGTGAGTAATTAAATCATTCCAGACAATTCTGACGAAATAACAGAAAACATGGCTTTGACCGGAAATAGTTTGCAGAGTTACACATACTACCAGTCAACCGTGTCGTCGTTGGCGGTTGGTAGACACGTCAACCGTCAACTGCGCCCAAACGGACTTCGAGGAGAATCCGTGGTGGACGGTTGACCTTGGTTCGATGATCCATGTCTACCAGATCACGATCGTTTATGGAGGAGGCATGCCAGGTAGAGTTAGCGCATTTGATGCGTGTTTAGTTACACAGTATATTAACTAGCAATTTATATTTCTTCATCTAAAGACGATATGCAATAACGCTCGTTTTTCATCATGATATATTTGTGGATCTCATTTTAATAGTGTAAACGAAGACAACGGAACTAATGGTCGGTGGCGTTCCATGCCTATATAGCACAATTTATCCACGTTCTAAAGGTGTTTAAAGACAGCGTTTAACAATTTTTTTTTATTAATCCAAACATTTAACGTCGTCTTATGGCATCAAAGGCCGTTGACGACAATTCATAAATGCAATTTACAGAAAACAAGATACTTATAGCGTCCGAAAGACACCATTTAAAAGTGTCAACCAGAGCCGTACAATGTCATAGAATGTCACATCATTTAAAGTATTATATCTAATATTGTTTGAGATTATAATACACATATTAATAAAATGCTTGATGCAATTTAAACAGTATTTTACAATAACTACCACACATAAGATATATTTAAACAATTTCAAATATAAATGCACAGTACATATAATTATAATTATGACATTATATTCTTTTTCTACATTTGAAATTTCTAATCAATTATTTCTTATTCTTCAGCTTAACGACATTCCATGGTAATATCAACTGCTACAATTACACCATGCACGAAATAATAACAAATTCACAAACCGCATACACATTAAATGAAACATATGGTATACCAAGTTGCTTTTTTTTACACTGTTCAGATATTTAACACACTCCACCATAAATGTATTTAATTAACAAAGCATATATAAACATATAATTACAATTGTTTAAAGTTGTGTTTCAGTGTATTGTATTCACAATTACCTTATATTTCCTGTATTGCAACACAATATTGTAACACTATACAATATAGTTTATTTTCCAATACATAAACCAAATCATACCATATCTAAACAACAAAATGTTAGAGGGTAGTAACATAAATACTCAATAATCAATATTTTATATATGTAATTTACTAACATCAAATTTTTATTACATATATAATATAATATAACAACTGATAAGAAAATAACCAATATGCAAAAGATACAACTAAAGAATGTTGCATAAGGGTGTTATTATAAAAAGTGTATTATAATAATGTAATGCCTAATACAATAAAATAAAATGCACAAAAAAAAAAAAAAAAAAAAAAAAAACTAGTGTAAACAAACTCTTTACAGTAGCAAACATAACATATCTATTTACAAAATTTGACCTTTAGTAATTATTTTAACTAACCTATACACTTCGTTTTGAAACATATTTATTGTTAAAAGGTTTAAAATAGAAATTTCATTTTTATACAACTGACATTTATTTCGCAACAACTTAGATATATCTTCTTTTTTACATTCAAGTAGGAGGTGGTGAATAGTCTCCTTGACCTGACAGGTATCACATAAACCATTTGAATGTCGTTTAATAATAAACAGCCTTTGATTAGTATTCGCAACTCCCAGACGCAATCTAGAAATTTGGACTTCCTTATGCCTATAGGGTTCTAAATATTTAATATCTGTACTTACAATTGGACAAATAGATTTATAAAAATGACCTCTATTATCGTTAGTATATTCTAATTGCCATTTATTTACTATATACAGTTTCATTAAAGTAAAAATTTCTGAAAGTTCAAGATAATTAGTAGAATTAATATGATCAATACTCAGGGCTTCTTTAGCCAAAGTATCTGCTCGATCATTACCTGTCGCCTACTATGTCCATATTTATAAAGAATCGTTTGAAAGCGCTTTAAAGGTGTCTAAACAGAGCGCTTTATCCGACAGGAATGATAGAAGGAGGGATGGCGGATGGATAGCAAGGAGGTAGGAAGGATGCAAGGAATTCTTTCTTTCCTTCCTTTCTTCCTTCCTTCAATCGATTAAATTAATGAGAAATAGGGTTTCAATAAAATAAGTAAACACCCAAGCAAAACCCAAGGTCTCCAGGAAACTCAATTACCCAAGTCCGGATTAAAAACCCAAATACTTGTGAAAATCCGGAGTACTTACGCTGTTTAGTTATCCAATGAAAGTACAAAGTACAAATTATTATTGCTATAATTATTACAACTAGCGATTTATAAATCTTCATCTGGAGACAATATGCAATAGCGATCGTTTTTCATTATGAAATAACATTGGTTGGTCCCATTTTCGAGGTGTCTAAAGAAGAGTGATTTGCGGTTGTGGTGGACAAAACTAATGGACTACGGTGTTCCATGCCTATATATCATGGGTTTCTACGTTTTAAAGGTGTCTCTAGACAGCGCTTTAACCAGACTCCCACTATGTCTCATAATGAAATAGAATCGGTTGAACCCACTTTAAAGGTGTCTCAAGAGAGCGCTCTATCCAACAGGAATGATGGAGGATGGCGGATGAAGAGCAAGGAGGTAGGAAGGACGGAGGGAACTTATTTCCTTCCTTCCTTTCTTCCTTCCTTCAATTGAGTATCAGACAAACGGAAAAGATGTCGGTCACGATCCTCATCTAACAATCAACAAGTCCCGAGGTCTTCATCGAGGTTTGACGACTGTTCGTTGTGTGGCGCTGGACTCACTGCATTTAACAGCCTTCCCAAAACATTGGAAGAATGCGCCATCTCCGGAGACATTCAACTCACAACAAAAACCTATTTTTAAACAATCTTATCACTGCCACTGACTTTTTGAAATCATGTACAGAGCTTTTCTTTCTGTTTCGGCTGAGTTACGGCGTTATACAAATCGTCTTATTATTATTACCTTATTTCTTACTCTTACAACAACAACAACAACAACAACAACAACAACAACAACAACAACAACAACAACAACAACAACAACAACAACAACAACAACAACAACAACAACAGCAGCAGCAGCAGCAGCCGCCGCCGCCGCCGCCGCCACCGCCACCACCACAACTATTACTACTACTACTGCTGCTGCTCTTGGTACTACTACTACCACTACTACTAATAATATTTTTTATTATTATTACTATTATTACCATTACTATAATGTTCCATCTTTAGTACAACAACATCTTGTTCCGCTCGTAGCTCTTGCACTAGCTTGTAGACCCAGGCACTATTGGCAACATAAGGTATTCCCTTCTGGAATAACAAATGCACCGAAGCTATCGATGACAGAAATAAAATAAATCAAAGGAGTTAAAAGATAATGTACAATATGAACACCAGGAGGCTTAAAATGTTTTATACCAAAGCTATATGCATAGGAGTGAGATGAACACCTTTCGACGCAGTTACGATGCTATTCCTAATGTGTCCTATATTATGAACTTGAATGAGATTTTTATATGCAATTGCAATATGAACACGCATTAAGGCGTTCATGGTGGTGGTGGTGGTGGTGGTGGTGGTGGTGGTGGTGGTGGTGGTGGTGGTGGTGGTGGTGGTGATGATGATGATGATGATGATGATGATGATGATGATGATGATGATGATGATGATGATGATGATGATGATGATGATGATGATGATGATGATGATGATGATGATGATGATGATGATGATGATGATGATGATGATGATGACGACAATGACAGATGTTTACGGTGCAATAAACAACACTTACTAAAATAATCATCTGCCGTAACTCCATTCGGCTGCTCCTCATTTCCATTCTGAGCCCGGAAGTTGTTACACGTGGCTCCATCTGTTAGGAATACCGTTCTCCGATAACTGACAAGCAGGACAATGGCACACGGAGCCAAGGCTGATGACACTGCAGTCAGTGCAGAGAACTTCGTCATCTTCATGTTCGTCCTTCTTCCTATCTTCAGATTCAGTGAATGCTTAAAGTCAAGAGTTTAAATCTATAAAGGTGCTACATAAATCGAAAGAATGAGTGAGTGAGTGAAAGAACGAACGAGTGATGGAGTGAGATAATGAGTGAGAGCGTATGGGAGTATGAATGAGTTGGTGAGTGAAGGAATGATAGAATTAATGAGTGAGAGTTAGTGAGTGAGACAGTTTAGAGTGTGTGAGACAGTAAGAGAGTGAGCGAGAGAGTGAGTGAGAGAATTAGCAATGAGTGAAGTTATGATTGAATCAATGATTGAAGTTTACTATTTACGTGGTAGACCTTTGAATTATTAGGCTTACATAGCTTACTTACTAAAGTTTGTGGTCATTGATATCTAATGAATGCGTGAATCAATGCATTTCAAAGGTGAATTAATGCACCTAAGATGTGAATGAATGGACTTCACAGGTAAGTTTCAATTAATTTTATGTGAGAATTAACGTACAATTACAGAGGTGGAAGAAACATTTTGTTCCGGCGAATTAATGCACTTTTTAACTGAATTAATGCATTTCACGTAAGCATTCATGTACTCAATGCACCTCTCTTGTGAATTATCTGTGTATTTTATATATGAATGATAAATAGAAATACATTAGCTTCTCCAAATGAATTTTTCTTGTGAATATTAATGCATTCCGTATTGGAATTTTATTGCATTTCTTCTGGGGATTTTAATGCAGCGGGCATTTGAATCACCATTAATGCTGGAGTAATAATTCATTCTAAATTCTCCAATGAATTATTAAATCATTCCAGTCACTGCTGTCAACATGACAGAAAACGTGGCTTTGAACGGAAACAGTTCGCAGAGTTCCATTTACAACCAGTCAACCATGTCTTTGTTGACGGTTGACGTGTGTCCGTCAACCGGTTGACGGAGACACGTCAACCGTCAACTGCGCCCAAACTGACTACGAGGAGAATCCGTGGTGTACGGTTGACCTTGGTTCGATGATCTATGTCTACCAGATTACGATCGTTTATGGAGGAAGCATGGCAGGCTGATTTAACGCATTTGCCATGTGTTTGTTTACACATCATGATAGAGATATGCACATCTTTCAACTGAAGGCGCTATGGCATCAATATTATAGCATAGGTTGGTCCCATTTTAAATGTGTTTAATGATGAGCACTGCCTTGAACCCTTGGAGGAAATTAATCAACTATCGTGTCCCATACTTATATAGCACGGGTTAACAACGTGTTAAAGGTGTCTAAGAGTAGTGCTGTAATGAACCGCTGAGATTAAAGACCCATCCGTTTTAACCACACAATTATGGCATCCAAGGTCGATGGTTGAACGACCGGCAGTTGATGTCTAGTAGGAAACGTAGGCCACACTCAACCTCAGACGAACTGAGAGATGACAGCTTCTGTCAGCTGATCTACTGTCAGCCAGGAAGTGACGTCGACCAGAAATACGTCATAAAGGACGTGTCGTTTGTCTGGTTCAGCAAAATGGCCTACTGGCGGAAGCTGTAGCGGCCAATGAAGTGTCTGTTAACATCAGACATCAGGATCTGTGGAGAGAATGCTGATTGACATGAAGTGTCTGAAATGAAGTCACGATTTGTATGGCATACTGCAGCCTGCATTCAGACATATATTCAGACACTTTGCTTGATTGACTGGCAGATATTTTATTAATTGATCATTTCTGTTTGAAAATAAAATGCTAATGTGATTGAATGATTAATTGCTTTGAATATTAATTACTTATTTCTGCATGAAAGCATACACGTAATTTGAGTGACGAATTGATTGAATGATTGAATCTAACTGTTCGGCTAATTTATTAATTGAGTGATTGACTGATTGATTGAGCAACTGACATCGACTTGATTCATCAATTGGTTATTTTTATATTTTAATTAATCTATTTATTTATTATTTGCTAATATATTTGTCATAGTTTCTAACGTGCACAATGTTGGTAATTCTGACTCGGAGTCCTTGAGGCAGACTCGAACCCGTAGTCAGTGGAATTTAGACACAACGCGCTACCACATTGGTTCTCCTTTTCCTTTGACTGAATGGAGAAGGCCTTGAATGCTGGTGAATGCTTATTAGACACCTTTAAAACGGAAATCTTATTTTTAACTCTGTGCTCTTATTAAACACCTATAAAAAGTGAATTCACGAAGCTATATATAGGACACCGCGTTTTATTGATAGGTACTCCATGTTGACCAACATATTAACGATGCTTTCGAAAAATTGTGGAATCACTCACCTAACATGATTGTCTAATGAAACATTACCTGGCAAGAAAATGAATGATAACAATACCCATGCGAATAGGAAAAATAGGCGTATTCCGTTCTGGAATAGGAAATGCACGGAAGCAATGTACACCAGAAATAAAGCTAGGAATAAGCCTATGAAATCTAAGGAGTTAAAAGATTGTGTAGAATAAAAACGTCAGGAGGCAGTAGTACGGCTGACATTACTGCTCCGAATTGACTGTTCAGAAAAATTGATCTTAGAATTAAACTGAAAGTTTCGAGCAGTCACGGCAGTAGTAATTCTGCCACTCTGGAGATTTCTAATTATCTCTCATGCAGGTTAGTGCAGAGTGCACACTCTTGCTATTATATTTCAAAAGCGGCTGCAGTCTATTAGCAGAATTTTCACTTTTTTGTTTCTGTGTATCTGTTTCTTTTTCTCTCCCGCTATGCGGCTAGGCCTCCACCTATTAATGTATGTCTAGTAGCCCTATTTGTGGTTCTAACTTCCAATCAGCATTACATATTCGTAAATCGTAACTGAATGTGAACTCACTGCAATGTATGTGAACTGAAACCATGAAATGTCTGTTTGTTTCTTAACATATTTATTTGAATTTATTGCTCAAATTATTTTCAGACTGAGTGAATATTGTCCACCTGTCGATTTAAAAGTAATGTATTATGTCTTACTGTGTTACTAAGTGATGTAGATGTGTGAGGGACCGAAGCAGTTCAAATTCAAATTTCAAATCAAATTTATTGAATCGAATACAAGACCAGTATTTGATTAACAGTCAATAACATAAAATGCATAGTCTGTATCATATCTATAGACAAGAGATTATATAGCCTATTGTAACATTACTACTACAGTGACAGTTGTGACCGTGACTGAACATTGCTTTGTTTTTCAACAGATTGTCGACAACATTTGATGATATACTCAACTTCTGGCACACGAATGAGTCTTTGTACCCAACACTAAGTCATGTGGCACAACTGTATCTTGCAATGTCAGCGTCTGTGCCGGTGGAGTCTATGTTTTCAATTACAGGATTGATCTGCAATTCCAGGCGGATCTCACATTCGCCTGAAAAATTTCACCGTGTATCGTTTATACATGACAATATTAAACTGATTACTGAGTCTCTCTGAGCCTGAGGTCAGTGAGGATACTAATGACGAACTAATGAGCGATGACTTCTGTAGATTAGCTCACAAGTTCGGACTTACTGAAACTACTGTTTCATATGACTTTCTGTGTCATCATTGACACTCATCATTGTTCATTTGTTCATGGAAATGATTTACAGTTGTTCTAATGTCTAATTAATTGGCTTGTTGGAACTCTTTATAGTCGATACACTTTTTTGAACGAACTATTTTCAAAGCCGTAATTTTTTTTGTCGGATGAATTTATAGCCGAAGAAGGTAGCCTAGCTTACTAGCTTTTACGGCTAGCCGAAAAACCAGCCGTAAATTTCTTCTAGCAAGCCGTTACTCAGAAAAATACGGCTTAGGGGTATGTCAATGCAGTGTTAGACGCCTTAAAAACGTAATTCTGAATCCAAATTCAGTGCTCTTATTAGACAATCATTCACTCATTCATTCTGAAAATTTATATGGCGCTTTTTAAAGAGACCTACTCATAGGCACTGACACTTTAAAACGTAATTTTCAATCTTAATGCAGTGTTCTTATTAGACACCTTTAAAAGGGATCAACAATGCTATATGTAGAGCTGCTGCGTCTTGTCCCTAGATGCAGCTCTTGCAAAGAAATAAAGATAAATAACAGTGTTTTCAAAGCCATTGTGGAATGGCTTACATCATTAGCTAATTAAATATTAATTACCTGTGAGAAAGAGAATACTGACATGAATTCACGAATTGCGCGCCCTAGTGCAGCCGGCATTCAAAGTATAGTCAGATAATTTTCTAGATTGACTGATTGATTTTATTAATTAATTTATGCCAATTCGACTGAATGATTGACTTGCGTTTTCATTAATTACATGTTAGATACTTTTAAAACGTAATTCTGAATCTTTAATGAAGTGCCCATTACACACCTTTAAAACGTTTAAGACCGAAGCTATATATACGGTAGCTGCGTTTGATCATTACGTGTAGACTGTAGAGCTGTAATATGCCAAAACTAATTTTTGTCGACGTCAACAGCCTTTGTTGCTATAAGATGTCGTTAAACCCTGGATCCATCCGATCATTACGTGTCAAATTCGTCGAATAATAAAGATAACGATGCGTTCAGAGAACATTAGCTACTTAACATTGCCTTATAAGAAAATTAATCATAATACTCATGCGAATAGGAAACATGAGCGTATTCCCTTCTGGAATAACAACTGACGCGAAGCTATCTATAACAGAAATAAAGCTATGAGTAAAGTCATAACATCAAATGAGTTAAAAGATTATGCAGAATATAAACACCAGGAGGCAGTAGTACGGGTCACCTTAATAGAAGAAACAGGAGATAGTTGGGAAACTGAATTAACTGAACAGACAATACGGGTAGCTGAGTGGAATATGGCTAAACGTCTATAATAACTCCGTTCCTACTTTAGAAGTGGTATTTCCAGTTCCAGTCCTGGAGAAAGGTGGAGGGGTGACGCTAGTCATATTTGTTATAACACGGTGCCATTAAACAGAAACTAACCAACCAATCGTTTATTACTAAGTATATCCTTTTGGTGGTGCCAGTCCCAAGACTAAGATAAAAGAGGAGCCCGACGTGAAGCATCTTTGTTACGACACAGCGTTGTAAAGTAGTAACTAACCAGCAGTCGAAAGACAGGGACTTGTTCAAGGTCCTCAAACTGCTCCTGATCTGGCAGTGCCAGTTCCAATCCTGGAGAAACGAGGAGGGCGTCGCTGATCATCTTTGCTATGACACAGTGTCGTTGAACAGCAACTAGCCAATCAACCTTCACAGCATTTTTTTTATTTTGATATTTTCCCTTTCTTTTTTACGTGAATATTTGGCACATTAATTTTTTTAGCAAAAATAGTAATACAGTCTTAATAATTGATATTATAATATCACTTTCGCTACATCATTAATTTTGTTAAAGGTATTTTTAGGAATTTTGTTTTTTTATTTTCTAACTGTTTAATAATGCGATGTCCCACATAATTATATGAAGCCATTATCTGCAAACAGTGTCGTTTCAATACTATTATCCAAACCAGATGGTATATCATTAATCACAATTAGGAAACGTAAGGGAGAAGTGATCGATCCTTGTGGTCCCCAACTTTAACCTCTAACGTTCTACTAGACTAGAGAAAGAACTAACATAGGCATCCCTTGTGTCAAGCTTATTTGTAGGAATAGAAAAACTCATAAAAAAGGCGTCTACAATTCACCATCCGGTTAACGCAATGCTTGTAGATAATCGAAGACACTTTTTTAAAATGTAAATTCTTCCTATAAATTCTTCAGACGTCCATCCAAGAATATCTTTTGTCAGCACTCTTATAGCGGTATGGTCGCGTTACGGCTACTACTACTATTAATTCTACTACTAAAATGCTATCCGGAGAACAACGTAAGACCGTTCTTTTGCTTTCACTTGTAGAGCAAATATCACAGTTAAAAGAGGTGTTGAATTATTGAATTATTAACTACCAGATTTAAGTTGTTGCTTCACCGCGAGTATCTAGAGAATAGTTTTAAGTGGATACTTACTCATCTGGTCCAATCTAATCTAATCCAATCTTAATGCAACCAAGTTCAAACCAATCTAATCCACTCATGGATTTAATGGATGCTGTGATACTCTTGTGATGCTGTGACAGCCTACTACTCTGAAAATAATATTATCTCCCTATCGAATAGGAAACATAATCCAATTCAATGTAAATGCAATCAAATTAAATAAAATCCAATCCAATTTATCCCAATCAAGTGTAATCCCTCCGACCTATTCTTTAAGGACATTCATATACTCATGGTACCGTACCCTATTAATGGAAGCTGTGATACTCCTGTGATACTCTTGTGATCAGAGGCGTTTACCCCACTCCAAGTTATTGGAACAACTTCCCCTCCTCTTCCCCTTCCCCTTCCTTCGCCCGTTAATGATGGCACATTCACTTACCGAACTTCCCTATTATATGTTTCTTGGAAGGAGCATTTGCTTCACGGTTTCCATGGTGTAGACGCCCCTGCTTGTGATGCGGTGAAACTACTTTTGTACCACGTACCCAAACAGTGCTGTGGTCTCGGGCATTTCTTCCCTTTTTCCGCCTGTAAACCATTTTGATCGATCGTGGTTTCATTTTCTTAGGTCGTTAGTGCCTGTGATGAGTCTGTCTTGAAGTGGTGCTATATAAATCTGCAATTACCATTACCATTTCCGGTCGATGGTACAAAGCTTTGATATTCTCTTTTTTCCTATTCAGTTCTTTCTGTTAACTCTTTTATTTTATCAATTCAGGTTAAAATGTAAGACTCATCTCGTTTCTCTGATTTAATTAATAGTAGCCTAATTGTTCATTAGCAGAATTACTTAGTCTCTGATAGTTCTGTTGGATTTCCACCAGGATTCTTCTTCTTCGACAATGGATTTTCCTTTCCATTGGGATTTAACTTAACATCGACTGATGATAACGGCGCAGTAGAAGATATCAAAATGTAATATGGAATTCTATTAATACGTGCCTATCATAACCTCGCTTGTATGTGTCCATGCATTGATATAGCGCCTTTTAAATATTACTATCCACTTGTAATTGTAATTGTATTTGCAATTGTAATTGAACATTTATATTGCGCCACTCAAATCAGCGGCGCTCTCGACCCGCATCACTGCCAAAACAGGCAAATAGAAAGGTTTTCAAGCGTCCACGGAACTGAAGAGGGGAGAGGACAAGAAGCTCTTGTCGGAGGGACTGGGAAGACTCTTCCAGGCCATTTAAGTGATTGTCCACTTGCCTCGCACTCGACTATTCCGGTCAGTTTGGCCGTCAGTCGCAGTTTCTTTTCCTCGGTCTTGGCAACTTGCCGTCGAAGAAGAAGTATAAGAACGACAGTGAGACCGAGAACGAGGCAACCATATATTTAGCACCATATAAGGCTATCGCAGTGAATGCCTCTGATTGGTTTTGCTCTTTGAGTGGCGCTATATTAATGTTCAGTTACTATTACAATAACAGTTATAATTATAGTTACTTGTAATTAATAACTTCTATCGCGCCGATGTCTACCAACATTCAACCACTACCCTCTCCTTGCATCCCGCCACGCAGTCCGCGGTCTTCAGTTGAGCCTAGAAGTAGCGTTGCTATGGGATCTCGTGCATTTCGTGTTGCAGCCCTCAAGGAATGGAACCAGCTACCAATATTTATCCGTTGCTCGACCTCTTCTTCTTCATTCAAAAACACCTCAAAACTCACTAATTCTCGATGGCTTTCAAAAATCTAGATATGTTTTTGCTCTTCATCTGGCGACTGACTAACCGCGCCTCAGATTCGCGCTTCTGTATGACTTTGCGCACGTTAAAACTGTTCACAATCATTGATAATAATAATAATAATAATAATAATACATAATGTTATTCTTGATATTGACCTTATTACAGTTGGGTTTTAATAACCTAACTGCAATAAGGTCAATATCGAGAATAACATTGAACTATAATATGCTGACAAATATTTGATGTAATAATTATTAATCCATTGTTTAACGACGTCCTATATATAGCTACAAGCGCCGTTGACGTCTTTAAAGTTTAATGATCAGTAAGCTTATAAGTTCATTTATAAAATATAATTACGTCCAAAGTCGAAAAAGAATTAATTGTCTATATTGTCCCATGATTACATAATACAGATTAACAACGTTTTAAAGGTGTCTAAGAATGGCGCTGTAACGAACGGATAAATGAACGGATCCAACAGTTATAACGAAACATCTTATGGCATCCAATGCCGTTGACGTAAATAGTATTATTTTAATTAATATAATATAACTATCATATATTATATCACAAATGCAGCGATATATGAATCGTCTTATTATTATATTTTTTACCCGAGGTATATGTGATCCCTCAGGTGTAAGATACTAATTAATGACCGTCCTGGTCAAGATCTGGGAAAACGTAAGTGCTGTGGAAGGCGACTGCGTTGAAACGTTGAATAACGATGGAGAGGCGTTGAAACAAATAACTGGTACCTCGCCTCAGATTCGCATTTCTGTTTGAATTTTTGGCTCGTTAAAAATGTTCATAATGAATAATAATAATAATAATAATGCTTAAGGCATCAAAACCCAGCCGTAGTTAGCTCAATATCGAGAATGACAGTTAACTACGTGTTTGCAAATACGTGATGTAATATTAATCCATTGTAAAACGACATGCTGTAGCTGCGAAGGCCGTTGACGTCTTTAAAACCATAAAAAATTAGTTCTGTTAGAAAATAATATGATGTTAACCGTGTTATTTGCAGACAGCATTAGTTGATAACATTTTAAACGTGTTAAAGAAAAGTGTTTACAACGGTCGGGAAACAATAAATCGCATGTGTAATATTATTAGTTAGTTGTTTTTTAACAACGCTGTTTCGCTTTGGCAATAACAGAATATGAGTGGAGCTAAAGTTGCGATCAGTCAACTACAGTGAACGCGGCCATCCTTACATAGCACGGATTAACATCATTTTAAAGGTGTCTAAGTAGAGCGCCATAAGGTTGGCCCTGTTTCCCTTGCCTATATAATTTTGATTCGTTCAAATTTAAAGGTGTCTAGGAAAGGCGCTTCGACAAGACCCAACACAGGGAACCAAGCCAATGGATGGACCCCAGTTTAATGACATCTTTTAGCAAGAAATGCTGTTGACGTCGACAGAAATTATTTTGGCATATTGCAGCTCCTGAAGATAGCACGGTAACGAACGGATGAAAGAACAGATTCAAAAATTTTAACTACACATATTTTGACGTAAATTTTGTTATTATAAGTAATAATATATAATTAATAATTAATATTATTAATTTTAATAACGATTAATATCAATTAATTAATTAATCTCAGTTTATTAATAATATTTAACTAGAATTAGAATTGATTATTAATAATAAATCATAATTAATGTAAATATTAATCTAGTCCTGAAGGGATCTAGCTAGAGCAAGTCCTTCATCACCAATTGTTTAGCGCCATTTTCTCATGCTTGGTCGTTAAATAGAGGCGCAACCAAACGGCTGGAATATTTTAAGGTAAATGCTTTAGACATCAGGATGCCAACTTCACTATGGCTGTTTTCCGATGGTGCCAGTCCGAAGCCTGGGTAAAGAAGGAGGGCGACGCTAGTCATCTTCGTCATGACACGTAAAATAGCAACTACCTTCATTATCGCCAATTACAGAGACGAAACAGTCACAAGCCGTCGCTAAACAGTTGATAATGCAATACTTTTATAAAACACCTTTTATACTGACCTTGCTGAGGCTCTGTGTCTTTACCAGACTACCTTTCATCGGCAGATTTCACAATTTTCCTATTTAGTTAGAGTTCAGTTCACATTCGAACAGAGTGAACAAATGTCTGATAAGAACAAACTTAACGCAGTCAAAGTGCTCAACTGTCTAGAAATAAAGCAGGTTAGGCCGAATTTTCTGGCAACAGGCGAATTTGAATATGCTTTGACACCAGACGGTTTACGCTGAGAGAGTTATAGCCACACCATGATGTATGGTGTTTTCAGACATTACAGTAAAACTCAGTCAATCAATAATGCTTCTACTAAGACTGGCATACCACGGAAGACTGATTAAAGTACTCGGGGTTAGTAACAGTTATGGCGGGCGGAAGTGAAGGGTTTCTGTCGTCATCTTGGCCGTCATATTGGTCAGCTTCCGCTGCTGTGACGCCGACTTCCGGTGGCCCGTCACCTGAAAGAACCAGCAGAAAATGAAACAAGAATGTCGAAAATAAATCTTTATTTCTTCACACATTGAGCGCATTCGATTCATACATACATTTATATAAAATACCTCGACCACAACTGGACAAATACTACCACCTCCAGAAATACCAGAACAACCCTCACACAAACACACGCACACAAACACACAAACACACACACACACACACACAAACACACACAAACACACGCACACAAACACACAAACACACACACACACACACACACACCAGAGACCAGTTGACACACAAACAAACAGATTGCAGACAGTCAAAGACAGAGAGATATCAGACAGACATAGACAGACGAACAGGCGGACAGGCAGACCGACCGATCGACAGACAGACAGACAGACATTCAGTATTATACCCGCTAACGGTGTGCAACACTTGGCGTTGTGTTAATACCTGCATCGGATTCGCTCTCCAACTCCAGGTACGTTGCCGGTGGAGAAGGAAGCGCTGGCTTTAAATACCACGAACTCTGTCGACGAGAAACCGGCTGAAGCTCTTTTGTGGCCTACTCTCCGTTCGCGGTCTCTGGAATGGTAGGCCTAATGGTTGGCAGAGGCTCGATGGATCGGGGCTGTAGCGAGGGCTCTCCGGACACGAGTCGCTTCGACCACGGGTGGTACTCGGACGGGGTATGTTCAGGTGAAGGGTAGGGTTACCACTAGAGGAGATGTTTGCTGCCTGTACACGAAATTCAGAGTTTATTGATGATGATGATGATGATGATGACGACGACGACGACGACGACGACGACGATGATGATGATGATGATGATGATGATGATGATGATGATGATGATGATGATGATGATGATGATGATGATGATGATGATGATGATGAAGAAGAAGAAGATAAGGAAGAAATTCATTATCTTACACACCTTTCCTAAGGTGTGAATGGCCATATAAATAAGAAGTAGCCGAACAGTACAGGCAGAGCCATCAGTGGCTATGGTTGGGGAGCTTGTAAGAAAACTCTCCTAACCATATATAGGGCATTAATTAGGTCTATTTTAGATTATGGTGACGTTGCTTATTCTTCTGCTTGTAAATCGCACCTAAATAAACTCTCTTGTATCCAAACTGAGGCACTTAGATTATGTTGTGGAGCCCCTAAGGGTACTGCAGCTGCAGCACTTCAAAATGAATGTGGAGAGTTGCCTCTTCATTTAAGACGACTCCAAAATTCAATAAAATGTGGGACTAAAATTTTGGGTAATAAATTTCACATAAATACAGCAACAATGGAGAACCACTGGACAAATGTTTTTAGGACACCTGAGAGTAGGGAGCATTCCATTTATACTCGTACTTCTGAATTCTTTTCTTCACTTAATACATCTATTATTGGCCCTACTTTCCCATCTGAACCTCCTTGGTGTAACAAACAAGTAGAGGTTGACTTAACTTTGAATAAATTAATAAATAAGAAAACTGATCATCCAGAATATTTAAAGCAATCTGCTTTGGAATTAGTTTCTAAGTACAACTCTTACATACATATCTATACTGATGGGTCAAAGGTAGATGAATTTGTTTCTGCTGCCTTTACAGTACCAAGTTTAAATATAGATAAAAAATTTAGATTATGTAATGGCTCCAGTATTTATGCAGCAGAGTTGACTGCAATTATAGAAACTGTAAAATGGATTTTAAACTCAGAATGTTATAAGAATTGTCAATTTGCATTGTTTTCTGATTCATTGAGTGTTTCAATGAGGCAGGACGACATAAAAAGATTGGAGGCCTTCGAGATGTGGGTGTGGCGCAGAATGGAGAGAGTTAGCTGGGCGGAACGGAGGACGAACGAGGAAATCCTGCAAATGGTAGAAGAGCAAAGATCACTCATAAGTACTATACGCGGACGACAAAGGAAATGGATCGGGCACATCCTAAGGAGTGAGACACTGTTAAGAGACATCATGGAGGGAAGGATGGAGGGGGAAAAGACGCGAGGAAGACCGAGGGCAATGCTGCTGGACTGGATGATGACAAAAGAAGAAGGATACAGTGGACTGAAGAGAAGAGCGCAAGACAGAGAACGATGGCGTCATTGGTCATACGAACCTGCCAGTGAGCAGAGAACATAAAGAAGAAGAAGAGTGTTCTTACGTCAATTAAGGAGTCTTATTCTCAGTCTAGACCTAATTTATTGAATGAACTATTGTCTCTGATTAACAGACTAAATTCCAATCAAATAAGATTTATTTGGATCCCAAGTCACATTGACCTGACAGGTAATGATCGAGCAGATACTTTGGCTAAAGAAGCCCTGAGTATTGATCATATTAATTCTACTAATTATCTTGAACTTTCAGAAATTTTTACTTTAATGAAACTGTATATAGTAAATAAATGGCAATTAGAATATACTAACGATAATAGAGGTCATTTTTATAAATCTATTTGTCCAATTGTAAGTACAGATATTAAATATTTAGAACCCTATAGGCATAAGGAAGTCCAAATTTCTAGGTTACGTCTGGGAGTCGCGAATACTAATCAAAGGCTGTTTATTATAAAACGACATTCAAGTGGTTTATGTGATACCTGTCAGGTCAAGGAGACTATTCATCACCTACTACTTGAGTGTAAAAAAGAAGATATATCGAAGTTGTTTGGAGATAAATGTCAATTGTATAAAAGGGACATTTCTATTTCAACCCTTTTAACAGTAAATATATTACAAAATGAAGTGTATAGGGTACTTAAACTAATTATTAAAGGTCAAATTCTGTAAAGAGATATGCTAAGTTTGCTAATGTAAATAGTTTTATTTTATTTTTATTTTTTTATCTGTAATTTTAATTAGTCTTTTCCTTGTGCATTTTATTTTATTGTATTAATTATTACATTATTATAATGCAATCTTGAATGCATTAATATCAAACTTGAAACAATTGTAATTATTATGCTCATATAATTTTATGCTTTGTTGGTTGATGAGATTTGTACTTGAGTGTGTTTAGTACCTGAGCAGTTTCTTTGAGGAAAGGTACTTGGTATAACCATACGTTTCATTTAATATGCATGATGTATGTGAGATTGGTACTATTTCATACATGATATGATTGTAGTGGTACATATTGCTATAAGATCTCATTGAACTGAGGAATAAGAAATGATCAATTAAACATTTCAATAATAGAATGGGAATATAATGTCATAATTATAATCATATGTGCTGTGCATTTATGTCTGAAGTTGTTTAAATATTTCTAGCGAGTGACAATAGTTGCGAAGTACTGTTTGGTTTGCGTCGGAACATTTTATAGCTATGTGTATTATAAATAACATTAGATATGTTGCTTTGGGTGATGTGACATTACTGACATTGTAAGCTTATGTTTGACACCTTTACATGGTGTTATACGGGCACTATAAGTTTATCGTTTTCTAGAAATTGTATTTGTGAATTGTCGTCAACGGCCATTGTTGCCAAAGGACGACGTTAAACTTTGGAATAATAATAAAAGTACAGGCAGATTCTTCTTTTTCTTTACAGCATTCCTTACAATTGTCCTATGACAAGAAGTAAAAAACAGAGTGGTCCGTTACGCTCTTCTGACAGCAGCCGTCAGTATGAAATGTTAGTGACATCATTTTCTTAGGCTCTGCATATGAGGGCGAATGATCAGTCATCTGCCTCGCCTTCTCATCTTTCCAACGACAGTTTACGTTGCGTGTGCTCATTACAGCTCAAATGAGTGTCTCATTGGCTCGGCATCACGCAGTTCGTCGGAAGTTGAGTGTGGCCGATCCCTACTAGACATCAACTGCCGGTCGTTCAACCATCGACCGGTAGATGGCCTCTGTCAGCTGATCTACTGTCAGCCAGGAAGTGACGTCCACCAGAAATACGTCATCGAGAACGCGTCGTTTGTTTGGTTAAACAAATTGGCCTACTGGTGCAAACTGTAACCGACAACGAAGTGTCTGCTAATATCAGACATATGAATCTGTTTGGCATTAAGTGTCTGAAATAAAATCACGATTAGTGTGGCCAACCGCTGCCTGCATTGAGAAATATATTCTGACACTTTTCTTTTTTGACTGGTTGATTTGTATATGTAAACAAATTCCTATTCGACTGAATGACTGATTTTTTTTATTAATTACTTATTTCCTGGAAGAAAGCACATATGCCAATTTGATTGACAAATTGATTGATTGATTCTAACTGTTCGGCTGATATAATAATTATTTATTGACTATTTCATCGATTTGCAGTTTGACTGATTTATTGATTGATCAAATGACTGATTCAGAAACTGGTTATTTTTTATTTTGTTATTTTTATATTTATTTATTATTTGTTAATATATTTGTCGTACATCTAACTCGCACAAGTTCAGTAATTCTGAATAATAGACGCGGAGTCCTTTAAGCAGACTCGAAACCGCAGTCAGTGAAATATAGACATAACGCACCACCACGTTGGTTCACCTTTACCTTAGACATTGAATAGCGAAGGCGTTCAACGTGGTCAATGGAGTGTTCTCATTAGACACCTTTAAAACGCAATTCAGAATCCTATTGCATTGCTCTTATAGATACCTTTAAAAGTTTTATGACCAAGCCATAAATAAACGGCAGCTTAGTTCAATCGCTACATCAAATCTTACCACCAACAATAATAACGAAACATTCTAAATTAAACATCTTGTAAGAGAATGAACTAGAATAATGTCTCCTTATCAAATAGTAAACACAAGCGCATTCCATTCTGGATTTTAAAAATACACTATCTATAACAGAAATAAAGCTAGGAATAAAGCCATATTATCAAAGGAGTTAAAGATTATGTAGAATATAGCGACCCGGAGGCAGAAGTAAGGGCGAACTTAAAAGCAGAAGCAAGAGATAGTTGGAAACCTACTGCCCTGAATTGAGTGCCCAGACAAAATTGGGAGAAGTGTGTGTGATATGGCTAGACGTTTATTGTAACTCCGTTCCTACCCTTCACGTTCCAAGCCTGGATAAAGATCGAAGGCTACGCTAATCATCTTTGTTATGATAACAAGTGTCGTTAACCAATCAGTCAACGGCTATAATGTCCTTAAGCACTGGAAATTACTACCTTAATAATACTTTTGCTGACGTCGTTAAACTCTGCATCCGTACCATCGTTTAAACTCTACCGCTGACGGCAATGTGGTAGTTCCAGTCCCATGCCTGGCCAAAAGGAGCATGCTGACGCTAATCATCTCTGTTACCACACTGCGTCGTTAAAGAGTAGCCTCCAACCGCCACTTTCAAATCTGCCACTGCTCGTTCTGGTGGCGCCAGTCCGAACAGTGCAGAAAGGAGGAGCCCGAAGCCAATCATCTTTCTTACGACACAAGTAGCATTGTAAAATATTAACTAACCATCAGTTATAGAGTAGGGTCCTGCGAATCGCAAATTTTCCGTCGAATCGAATCTCGAGTCGAATCGGGGATAAATGTTCGAATTCGAATCGAATCTCGAATCGAATCAGCGGGTACAATGTTTGATATTCATGCAGTATGCACTTGACAGCACAGGCGAACCACAGTATCAGTATATAAATATCTTTTCTGCAGTTTAAAATCAATTAAACTAAACATTAAGTAGTTAACAGAATTAACAATAACACAAAAATTTATGAGTTAAGCAAGTAAGTATATTCTTTAATGTTCTAATTGCATAACCGCACTTTGGTCTACATACATGTAACTTAAGCCAGGTATGGATAACTTCTTTTAACAGAGGGCCGCCCCAAGATTTTGAGGGCAGCTCTGGGGCCGTATGCCAATCGCAGGCTAATTTTTGCAGATTAATTTATTTGCCCCAGAAAATGAGACAATATTAATTTTATTCAAAATACATATTGCAGAATAACTCATACGGTCAGGGGCGTCTACACCATAGAAACCTTGGAGCAACTGCTCCATCCAAGAAATAGGGGGGGGGAAAGATCTGTCAGTGTATGTGCCACCATTTTATGGGGAAGGAACGGGTAGGGGGGAAAGAGGGCGAAAAGGGACGTTGCTCCAATGACTTAGGGGGGGATAGACGCCCCTGCATACGGTTAAACTTCTGCAAAAATTAGCCTGCGATTGGCATACGGCCCCAGAGCTGTCGATTACTAGTTTACCGTGTTTAACATCTTATGGCTGCCTGGGCCGTTGACTTCAACCTCACCTTACCTACTGTACTATAATGGCGAAAAAGGCGTAAGGCCTACCAATTACACGCATTTGCCAAATTTATAATAATAATAATAATAATAATAATAATAATAATAATAATAATAATAATAATAATAATAATAATAATAATAATAATAATAATAATAATAATAATAATAATAATAATAATAATAATAATAATAATAATAATAATAATAATCTTCGTTTAATATCTTCAAACTGACAATAACGCAGTATGATTACAAATCAGTATGAACGGATGATCACAAGTTATTACAGGAATCGAATTTAACTCTACACGGCAGCCATACAAGGCGCCCATCACGTCATACATCTCATTTTAACAACGCGCCATCTCGCGAATGAAAGGCTGAGTGGACTTAAATTTGGGGGGTTGCGGGAAGCGATCCCACTACCTCTTGCTCTTCACGCCAGTGATGTTACCAATACTCTATGGTTACACTTTAAAAGGCGTATAACGAGTAGCGTTTAGTCAGACGGTCAAATGTAACTAACGTATTAAAGTGTCCCTTATCTATATAGAACTAGTTAGGAGGGTTTTAAAGGTGTATACATTCTGAGCTTTTAAAAATATCGTCTACATGTCTGAAATGTATATATACACGGTTAAAACCGCTTTTAATGTATCTAAAGAGAGCGTTTTATCCGGGGGGAGGGAGGGAGGGAGGGAGGGAGGGAGAGGGGGAGGGAGGAAGGGAGCTTCTTTCCTCTCCTCCTTCATTCAGTCAAGTATCAGACAAATGGAATAAATGTTGGCTGAACTACAAGTCGTAAGGTCTTCATCGATGAACCCATTGCATGAAACAGTCTTTCCGACTTTAATTATGACTTTTGAAATCTTCTACAGCGTGCTTTCCTTCGGACTAGGATGTGCTATGGGCAACATACGTGTACATATCGTCTTAATATTACTATTATTACTATTATTCTTTCTACTAATATTGTTTTTACTACTACAACTACAACTACTACTACTACAACTACTACTACTACTGCTACTACTACTACTACTACTACTACTACTACTACTACTACTACTACTACTACTACTACTACTACTACTACTACTACTACTACTACTACTACTACAACTACTACTACTACTATTACTACTACTACTACTACTACTACTACTACTACTACTACTACTACTACTACTACTACTAATAGTACTACTACTACTACTACTTCTACTACTTCTACCATTGTAATTGCAACTACAACAACACCACCACCACCACTACTACTACTACTACTACTACTACTACTACTACTACTACTACTACTACTACTACTACTACTACTACTACTACTCCCGTTCGTCTTCCTCTCCTGCGTTTTCGGCCAATGATTTCCTCAGAATGATGACAGAAAAGATTGCGGGCTTACGTGCTTCAACCGCCGACTTGCCTCCACCTGAATTCACACCTGACTTCAAGTTTGGTGACTTTCGTCCCATCCTTGAGGCTGATCTTCGACGTGTTCTCAGCTCTTCAAACCAGAAATCTTGTGAACTGGACCCGCTTCCTCCGTTTATTCTTACTAATGTTTTAGATGATGCTGTCCCATTTTTGATATATTTGTTCGATAGGTCTCTAGCAGAGGGCCATCTCCCTCCATCTCAGAAGCAAGCTATCGTCTTCCCTACCGTTAAAAAACCTAATCTTGACTCACAAGTATGTTCTAACTATCGTCCTATTTCTAACCTTTCTTTTCTCTCTAAAACTCTTGAGAGACTTGTCTCGCTTCAACTTCTGCCCTATCTTGAACAGTCTGGACTCCTCCCTTCTAGTCAATCAGGGTTTAGAGGTCACCATTCTACGGAAACTGCCCTCCTGTCCCTTCTCTCGGACATTTATACTGCCATTGACAGGTCTCATTTGAGGCTTCTAGCGCTCTTTGATGTTTCCTCGGCCTTCGACATGGTTGACCATGAAATCCTACTTCGACGTCTTGAACTATCTTGTGGTCTCAGTGGTCTCCCTCTTCTTTGGTTCAAATCTTACCTCTCTGACCGTACTCAGAGGATTGTCCTTGGTGACTCCAGAACTGCCTGGGTTAGAGTTGAGTATGGTGTCCCACAGGGTTCTGTCCTTGGCCCCATTCTGTACTTACTCTACACAGCTGACATACCTTCTATATTTACTAAACACTTTACCTCTGGTCACCTTTATGCAGATGACGTTCAGATCTTTGTCCAAGGCCCATCCTCTCAGCAGATCTCCCTTGTTGGATCCATTCATTCCCTCTCACATGATCTCCACTCTTGGCTGTCATCAAATCGACTTAACCTTAACTCTTCTAAGACCCAACTGATCTGGTTTGGCACTAAACAGCAACTTTCTAAACTTGATATCCCACTTCTGTCGTCAATGTACCCTGCTTTTTCATTTTCATCCAGTGTTCGGGATTTGGGTGTCACCCTTGATAGTACCCTCTCGTTTTCTGAACACCTCTCCCACCTGACACGTCCCTGTTTCTATCATCTTAGGCGTTTGAGGGCTGTAAGAAGATCAGTTTCTCCTTCAGTGTTCACTACTATGGTCCATGCCTTCATTTGCTGCCGCATTGACTATTGCAATTCATTGTTTGCTGGGCTCCCTAAAGCGCGCCTTTCATCTCTGCAGTCTGTTCTGAATGCGGCTGCCAGGCTCATTTACCGTTTTCCTCTCTTCTCTCACATAACTACCTTTATGACTGATGTACTTCACTGGCTTCCTGTTGCTTCCCGCATCCAATACAAGGTTCTTCTCCTGGTCTCTAGGACTCAACTGGGAAAAGCTCCTAAATACCTCTGTGACCTAATGCGCAAACCTCTATCTGCTCTGTCTTCCCGCCCTCTTCGGTCTGCTGACCGCTTTGATCTGCTTGTCCCTCGCGCAAGGACTTCGATGGCTCAGCATCGTGCTTTTGCCATCCTTGGCCCTTCCCTTTGGAATGACCTGCCCCCTCTCTCCGTAGCAAGATATTGCTTGGGATCTCGCCTTCTTCTCTCCGCTGCCTAAAGACCTTTCTTTTCCCTCGGGGCTGACACGCTGGGAGCGCCTCTGAATAGTCTATGCTGTGAGAGGCGCTTTATAAATAATTATATAAGATAAGATAAGATAAGATAAGTAGTAGTACTACTACTACTAGTAGTAGTAGTACTACTACTACTACTAGTAGTAGTAGTACTACTACTAGTAGTAGTAGTAGTAGTAGTAGTAGTACAGCTACTATTAGTCTTACTATCCTATTACACACGAATAACTTAGGGTTCCATAAAGAACTTCGATGAAAGCGTAATAAAATAATAACTAGTGAAATCTTCTGATTTGCAATGTACTTTGTAAACGGTTCGAAATTCTTCGGATCCGATGACGTTCCTGCGTCGAAGATCCGATTCCTTGATCAGCCGCAGCACCGCCAGATCCGGTTTGGTGTTGGAGTCAATGGCTGAAACCAGTCAAACCAGGCGTCGATGTTGCAAATGAACGAAGGTAATGATCGAGAGTTTAACGACGTCTTACGACAAAAAAGGTCGGTGACGTCGGCAGAAATTAAATTGAACAGTTCTCAACGTTCGTATGGCGTAATAAGAGAGTGTGCAGTTAGTAACGCAGAACATCGCGTCTGCTTTCTCATGTAGCGCGAATATCACGCTTAAAAGAGGTGTCCAATTATTATGAACAAAGGCCGTTGACATGGACATTTTTTAATTGGAACAGTTCTTTATGTTCGTATGGCAATGTTTCACAGATTAGTGCAGAACCTCTCGTCTGCTTTAACTTATAGGGCGAATATTACTTTTCAAAGATGTGTCTAATTATTCTGAACAGTTCTATCCATTCCTTTGGAATAATACAGCCCAATGGATGGATCTAGACTCCAGAGTTAACTGACATCTTCTGACGACAAAAGCCGCTGACGTCGACATTAATTTTTTGAGCAGTTAATAAACCAAATTTTACAGGATAATGCCTGACTGCTATTCTGCTCTAACTTATACGGCGAATATCGCTTGAAAAAAGGTGTGTAATTGCTTTGAACACTTATCAGATATAAGTTGTTATTTGTCAGCGAGTATCTAGAAAAAACTTTAAAATGGAGATTCAATGTGAAGGATAATAAACTGATCTGGATCAATCCAATCTAATCCAATAAAAATCTAGTTTAATCTAATCTGATCTAATCTGATCAAATCAAATTCAAGTGTGTCTAATCCAATCTGGTAGAATCTAATCGTATGACAACGGCGCTATAGAAGCCATTCAAATAGTTATTAAATGCAATATGGAATTCGATAAATTATTGCCCATTATAACCACTCATGTATGTATGTATGTATGTATGCACGTATTGTTATAGCGCCGTTTCATTACTATCCTCTTGCCTTGCACTTCACCTGCATATTATGGATGCGTGTGTAGGCCTATTTGAGATACTCACTTATATAGCTCATTTAATATTATTTCCAACCATACGACAATTTTTATAGCGCACTTTTTCTGTTCTTCTTGATTTACTTGATTTTTTATTTTTTATTCTTTCGTTAATTCAATCATTTATTTATGTATTCATTCATTCATTCATTCATTCATTCATTCATTCATTTAACATTCATTTTTATTCATTGATATATTTATGCATTTACTTGAGTTCTATCTGGTAAACTACTTTGTCTGTGTTGACGTACTCATCAGATACGCAAATCGTTTCCTGATCCTTAACCATCCTTCAGGCCTGGGATTGTCACTGCCAGAGTACGCGCTCTATGGTCGTTAGTAGTTTCAAGTGTTTAACGATGTCTTATGGCTTCCAGGATAGTTGAAGTTGACGTTACCTAACACCAGAACACAACCAGAGGAACGATGGATTTAGGGTCAGAGACGACATTGAAGAATATATAGCATTGGGTAAATGGATTATTAAGGTGTTTAAGTCTATATGTTGGCAATCGGCCTAAATAATAATTAAATAAATAAATATGAATAATAAACCTAAATAATAATTTTAAAATAAATGACAATGGGATCGACCGTAAACTCTGAATCCCTCCATGCAGATAATGCTAACGCCGCCACTGCCCATAGTGGCAATATTACCAGCCCCAAGTTCTCTGCCCTTGGGCAGGTTCGAACATTCAATAACACCACTCCTCTAAATGCTGAACTTTCTCCCTCAGTTTACTGTATCCATCCACCATCATCCAGTCCAGCAGCATCCGTCTACGTCTTTCCGTTTTCCCTCCATTCTTCCCTCCATGATAGATCTCAGTATACGGCCAATCCACTGCCTATTACAGTAGCCACTTTATAGATAACCTTTTTCGTTTGTTCTATGCTCATTTCAATTAACCATTGCCATTCTGATACGCCAGACTCAGATCTCAACAGCCTCCAACCTTCTGATAATTATCTACCCTTCACACTGATCCATGTTTCTTATACGTTAAACACTTGCAACTTCAATACTGTAAGTAGACACCTTTAAAACGTTGTCAACCGATGCTATATATTAAGCAGCTTCGTCCATTCGTTGCGTGATCGGGACTTTGAAAAGAATTCTTAATTGAAGTAAGAACACTTAAAGAGTCAGAAAAAACAGCAAAACATCTAAGGTCTTGATTTTAATTTTCCGATATCCAAGAAAAGACCTCCTTAATAGCAGTTAATTCTGCAGCATATATGCTAGAGTTATTGCAAAGGCGGATTTGCTTATCAAAATTTAGTTTAGGAATTGTGTAAGCAGCAGCGACTAAGTTTTCAGCTTTAGAACCATCAGTGTATTTATGTGTGTATGTGTGATATGTGTGCATGTGTTCTAAAGAAATAAGGCGGAGAAGTTCAGGGTTGTCATTCCTCTTGCTCAGCGTTTGATGGAGACTGATATCGACTTCAATTGTAAAAAAGAAAATATATCTAACATATTAAGAGATAAAACACTGACTGGCGTTAACAGGTCGGCACTACTGAAACATCCAGTCTGCCAAACACGTTAAAAACTACGAAACAAAACAGAGCATGATTTGTATCAACAAGTTCTTTAAGAAATCGACCACTCCCACCATTGACTGTATGTCAGTTAGGCCTACATGGGATTTTAGTACAATCTTGGGATTTTTAGTACAATCTTGGGATTTTTGTTGCAAGATCTTGGGATTTCTGGAAATGGAGAGTGGAAGCACTGCATAGTACAAAACTAGCTGAGGCTGAGATGAATGGCTCTGGCAGCCACAAGATGTCGATAAAACTGGTAACTACCACTAATCCAGTTTTTAAACTATCATGAGGCATAAAGTTCTGGTGACAAATTCTGAATCCTAATGTAGTTATCTTATTAGACACCTTAAAACGTAATTTTGAATATTAGTGCCGTGTTCTTACTAGACAAATTTTGAGACATAAGTCTGAATCTTTCTAATGCAGTTATCTTATTAGACTATTATTAGATACCTTAAAACGGAATTCTGAATCTTAATGCACGTTCTTATTAGACACCTTTAAAAAATTCACCTCTGAAGCTATATAGAATAAGGCAGCTACTTTTCAAAGCTGAATGCTTCTGCCCATTCAAATTAAAACGTAATTCTGAATCATAATGCAGCGCTCTTATTAGAAACCTTTAAAACGGTGCAAACCGAAGCTATATATAGAGCATCCGCGTTGCGTCGCTAGATACTAAATAATAACAATAGCGATACTTTCAGAAACATTGTTATTTCAATTATAACATAAATAATAACACCAGTCCCTAAAGCTAGGCCTCAGCCAGCCATGGGTATGAAGTGTTAGTGATATAAAGTAAACTGTAGAGTACCTTAAATAAGAAGGAAGGTGTTTAATTAAAGAAAGTGCTATTTTAAACGAAATACAGGACATTTTAAGTGAAGTAATCCAATC
The DNA here is from genome assembly GCA_963556255.1 of Allolobophora icterica. Lineage (NCBI taxonomy): Eukaryota > Metazoa > Annelida > Clitellata > Crassiclitellata > Lumbricidae > Allolobophora > Allolobophora icterica. The sequence goes on along the minus strand of OY744605.1, from coordinate 5,499,607 downwards.
GGCTACCTTGTCAGTCTCATTATTGTTATTGCTATTTTCCCCGAGGCAGATATGATCCTTGAAGTTTACAGAAATTATGGGAGAATTTTTCTGGAATGGTTAGTTTACGTAGATGGTTTATTTGTGTTACATGCATACTTGTTTATTATTATTATTATCATTATTATTACAAGAACAAAAACAACAACAATAACTACTATTACATTATTTGCTAAGCGTAACTACCTAATGATGGCCAAGCATCAATCTATGACGCACAACAATCCTGAGTGAAGGAATTACGGTCTCAGAAGAGGTGGCTCGAACCTGTACTCTCCGCGTTGCAATGCTAGCGCTCTAACCAATAAGGTTGCTAGATCCAGTGTTTAACGACACCTTACGGCAACAAAAGCCCTTGACGTCGATAGGAAACATTTCGTTTTACAGTTCTCACAGTTAGTACGGCTTAATACAGCTCAAATCTAATTACACTGCTCCAGCTGCTTTTTGGAGACGAGACTGGCGATTGGATGGATCCAGGGTTTAACATCTTATAGCAACAAAGGCTGTTGACGTCGACAGAATTTAGTTTGGAATATTGCAGTTCTTCTCGGACTGGCGATTAAGCAAAACAATGCTAACCAATGCCACATATTTGCAGTCCAGACTGGCGATTAAACGGACTGCATTTATATATAGCATTGGTAAGGATTGTTTTCAAGGTGTTTAATAATTCAGATTATCGTGACTCAGTTCAACTCGTACCAACGATTTTTCCCAAGGTTTAACGTCGTTTTTATGGCACCAATGGCCTTTGACGACAAGTTTAAAACGTATACTATGCAAAGAATACGAGAAATTAATAGCGTCAGAAAGACATCATTAAAAGTTGTCAAAACAGAAATTTATAATGTCTGTAATACTCTTTGTTAGCGTTACCAAAAATATAGTTAACAATGTATGTGGTATATGTATTACGATGAGAAGGTATTTGATGCAAATTAACCCTATGACGCACAACTTCCGATCCAACACATTTAGCACACCTGGGGTCTAATGGACCCCATCGATAACACGGCCCCCAGTTCTACAATTTTAATAGAACATGGAAATTAGTGATCCTAGCTTAGGTGGGAGAGAGTGCATGCAGTTATGCAATATGTTTGGATCATGGTATGATGTTATATTCACTGTAAGAAATTTTTTATTGTGATGAACAATAATCAGTTATTCGAACGTACCCAGACAGATTAAACAGCGCTTTTACCGGGTTTGTGGTGCTGCCTGTAATTTTGATTGCTGGTCAAAGCCGAGTTGTCTATCGTTATGTTTCTTCCAGTTGTGTACCATGGAAGTACAAGTCTTTCCATTATTGATGTAACCGGGATTATGCAATAGTCAATGCGTCATGAGACTATCAATGTTACAGCGTGGGGTCTGTTGGACCCCAGGTATGCTAAATATGCTCTAGGTGTCTATCTTATTTTTTTACTCTTTAACCAAAAACATGAATCTCTTCAACGTTATCCACAAATAGGCCTATATCAGATTTTTACTATTTATATCGACGTAGTTATCAAGAAACTGTCATCGATGGGGTCCAGTAGAACCCAGGTGTGCGTCATATGGTTAAACAGCTTCATTAATTCGTTTTGCGTTCTTTAAATAACCATCACGTATAAAACAAGGAAAGGTTGAAACGAACGACCCCAACAGAAGTAACATATTGGTAAAAACTTATCTATATTATTATTAAGGCGCCACCCTAGAGCAGTGCTTCCCAATCTTTTTAGGCTACGGAACCCTTTTGACTTGAAAATTTTTTCACGGAACCCCTACATAAACAAAGCATATTCTGGTACAATATTTTAAAACAGTGATCCAGGTATGCACAGTTTAATCGATTAAAGTTAGACTAGAAATTGTTTCAAATAAATTTTCCCATAGAGCCCTTGTCTTCACCTCGGATTTATAATGTAACCACACATTCAAACAACACTTGTCCAATTGTTTCATGGAACCCTTGTCTTCCTATCACGGAACCCTAGGGTTCCGCGGAACCCACTTTGGGAAACACTGCCCTACTGGCTACGGGTATCGAACCGCGAATCTTATGCTCTCCTGGCGATTAGTGTTACCATTACTCTACCCTCCCCACCTTTAGACATCTTTAAAACATTTCTAATGGAGCTTTATATATTATAAGGCTGCTAGGTTTCATAGCTGTGTGTGTTGTTCTATAATTTCTATTGAAATTAATGCGTAATTCTAAATCCTATTGCTTTTCTTAGACACCTTTAGAACGTAATTCTGAATCGTTAACCCTCAGGCTACCAAGGTTTTTTTCCGACATCGGCTACCAAGGGGGGGTGGTAATCCCCGGAATTTCGTGTTTGGTTTCAAATATCATATCATGTAATACAGCATTTGATTCAGCATTCATTTCTGACAAGAATGGTATATTTAGTTGTAATATATATGAATGCATCTCGAAATTATATATGTTTTAACAAAGGCACCGGTCCATTTAACGATATCTGATGTTATCCCACACAATTTGTACTTTTTGGATAAAAAATATAAATGATGTGGGTTCTGAAAATGAACTATGTATCCAAGAATATTCTAAATATAATTAAGCCTAATTTTCAACAATACAAACTATTCCAAAGTCTGTTTTAGTTTCAGGCAAAATCTAGAGGCATGCAGCTATATCAGCATGAAACAAGAAATTATGTATTTTTTCCCAGCAGTCAAATACGTAAGTGGTCCTTGCAGTTATTGCAAGTTACTTCCATTGTTTTGTGCGAATGCTTCCTTCAAACCGGCTTCTTGAACACTTCACAGCACTGCTTTACTTTGTTAGCAATCTGCTTCGACTGTTTATAGCCCTTCCCCATACCCAACCATACCGGTTTACGTTGTGATGTTGCATCAGTGATTTTCACACTGAAAAAGCGTATTATTATTTATTATAATCACTTCCGGTTTTCAAAAGACAAATAACTAAGCAAGCAAATATGGCCCTACATTCCCTCTAAACAATGGCATAGTTGTTTCTCTTCCAGAAAGAATAATGAATACCTTTATAGTCGACTACAGCTAACAGCAGACGAGAGAAATTCCTGATTCCAAAACATGGTACCTAGGCTATATCGGGTATAACATTTTAATGGCGTGGGATATCATCACGACTTTTACCTCAAAATGTGTGCAAATGGACTCCCTACAGCTACCTAAAATGTCAAAATTATATTCCATGTGCTACAAAAGTTTTTTGCTGAAAACGTAGGGGGATAGTAACCACCCACCCTTGGTAGCCTGAGGGTTAAATCAGAGCTCTTAGTAGAAACCTTTATAACGTTTTCGACCGAAGCTATATATACAAGGCAGTTACACTTTGTTGTTAGATACATCACCTCTCGGCCAAAGTTACAACGAAGGTACTTTTGAAAAGTTTTAGAATCGCTTTACATCATTAGAATATTACATTCTAAGAAGGTGAATCATAACAATGCTCATGCGAATAGGAAACATAGGCGTATTCCGTTGTGGAATAGCAAATGCACCGAAGCAATCGATAGCAGAAATAAGAAGAAGAGTATCAGTCCCTTAAGCTAGGTCTGAGGCAGCGATGGGTATGAAGTATTAGCTACTTCAGTTTCTTAGCCTTCTTCCCAATATATCTGAGTTTAAAATGAGCGGGCGCCAAACAGGCTGCCAAGACGTGCGTTCTATAAGATCTTTATAATTGTACAGTCATGCGTTTTAATGTTACTTACTGCGGTTGTAACTGCGTCACTGTTCGCACTCTGTCATTGCCAGTCCCAAGCCTGGATAAAGGAGGAGGTCGACGCTAATCATCTTTGCTAAGACACAGTGTCGCTAAACAGCAACTAATTGAGGTTTGTCAGTAAACTAACTAACATGAATATTATTATAAAATTAATATAACGACCTTCTATATGTAGCTATAAGATGTCCTTAGACAATGCAATACATGAGCTAAACTCATTTATGCCATAGGAACGGTGGAACTGTTGAAAATAATTTCTCTCGACGTCGACGGCCTTTGTTGCCATAAGATGTCGTTAAACTCTGGATCCATCCATGCAGATAATGTTAACGCCGCCACTGCCAGTATTGGCAATATAACCAAGTAGTGCCAGCCCCAAGCCTGGAAAATGTATGCAGGAGGGCCACATCAACGGCCTGGGCAGACATAAGCTGTCGCTAAATACTGGAAACTTCTGCAACGTAGCGAATGCGTAACCATAGGCTATAGCTTGCAGATTACACAAAGATGGATCTAAAGCATTAATTACATCTTATGGCAACGAAGGTTGTTGACATCGACAGAAATTATTCCGAACAGTTCTCACCTCTCGACAGAAATAATTACAGCAGTTGTTCAATACAGAGATATTGTGATGGATGGATGGATCCCGAGTTTAACGACATCTTATAGCAACAAAGGCTGTTGACGTCGACAGAAATTTGTTTGGCATATTACAGCACAGTAGTATTCCCACATTATTGCCACTACGCCATCTTGAAAAGTAAACTCTCCACAATTATGCAACTATTGAAACTCAATTACATGAAAGATTCAATACTTGATTTATGATTGCAGGTAACTAATGAGATTAAGTCTTTGAAAAAAATATTTTTCCTATGAACGAAAAAAACGACGTCGACTACGAATTGGGGTAAACCGTGGTCATGTGACCCTGCTAGCTCTCTACGACATCAGCGCAGCATTTGACACCGTAGACCACTCTATTCTCTTTAATCGGGTATCTATACCCTTTGGCATCTCTGATAGTGCCCACTTATGGTTCCGCTCATTCCTCTCGACAGCGTATTCAGTTTAAAACCCTCACTCTCATGCGCAGCTGCCCTCACTGGCTCTGCTCCTTCTTACATAAAGAATTTTTGCAACCCAGTTTCTTCCTTGCCTGCGAGGGCTTCCTTGCGATCTTCGGCTCGCGGCCGTATGGCTGTCCATAGTATGCGCTCTTCCACGGCACAATCCAGGACCTTGGCCTATTATGGCTCCTCTGCTTGGAACTATCTCCCCTTGCTTTTCCGCCAAGAGCTTATTGCCCTCTCTCCTCTCCAGTTATTCCGTAGACGCATGACAACCTTCCTTTTTGCCGGTGCTGCCATTGATGCGGTTGAAAGCGCCGCTGATCTGAGAAGCGCTTTATAAGTTTTCGGTTACAATTACAATTGCAATTTTTACCCCATGACATTTTGGAATGAAAATTATTTTCCCCACAACATGAAACTGTTGTGGCTATGCAGTTAGAATATGTCATCGGTGGAAACTTGTAAACACATGGAACGTCAAATTATGCCTACCTACCGTTGCTCCGCAATCAACATCCAAACACCGGTGGAGTAATTATTTACCCCCGCTCCGTCCTGCGAAGGTTACCTGCGCTACACACAACCATTAGAACAGTAAGAAAGGAACTGGAACCATATCATCAAGTTAACAGCTTAAACTTATAGAAAGCGAAAAACATTTTAAAAGGTGTCGTAACATCCCACAGACGCCATTTAAAGTCGTCAAACCAGAACTTAATTCTGTCATTAATATTCATTGTTTAACGACATAGAGTAATACAGCTTACTCAGTTCGTGATGTAGATATCGATTCTTATTATATTTTTAAAATTTTAAAGCGATTATTTTTCAATCTTCAGTTTAATGACATCTTATGGTAACAACTACCGTTATCATCATACATCAAATAATAATAATGGCTTAGATAACATCAGAAATAAGAACTGTGGCTATCAGCCTAGGAAGGTTGCTATCAGCCTAGGAAGGTTCTGAAACATTTATAGCAAGCAAAAGCGACTTTAAACGGTGTCTAAACATCGCCGTCGGTTGCAGTCTATATCGTTCACAGGTGTAATGACACGTGTCGAAACAGTGTGTTAACAAATTAGCAATAGTTCATCGACACTCTTTCATAACAATGATGATTAGCGTTTCCCTCCTCTTTAAATCAGGCTTGAGACTAGCACCACCAGAATATAAAGCACTCTACACAGTTATTATTTAGTGGCATCGAACCAACGATATTAGGAATGCTGTTCAACATGTTGTTCGATTTACTGCACGCGTTGTGTTAACTGGATGGTGAAGAATTAAAAGAATTAAAAGAATTGTCAACACCTCTTTTAAGAGTTTCACTCTTTCTATAAATAAACCTGACTCAAACTATACGTATGTCTCAGCTCTTAGGTAAGCTACAATGACAAATAAAGTCAAGGTCAAGGAATCGATTTGTTGCCGTGACAACAGTATGGGAATACTACGATCCAAAATGGCGACAACCGACTATATGAGGAATAGAACAAGAAGGGTCAGTCAGACGGTGGCCTTCCCCAGTCGTGTGGTCGGACTTATTGAGGGGAAAGTCACTCCATTCTGCCCCATAAATACGGTCTCGGTGTCAGCGCCCTTATTATTATTAATATTATTACTATTATCATCATCACTATCATCATCATCATCATCATCATCATCATCATCATCATCATCATCATCATCATCATCATCATCATCATCATCATCATCATCATCATCATCATCATCATCATCATCATCATCATCATCATCATCATCATCATCATCATCATCATCATCATCATCATCATCATCATCATCATCACCACCAATTTTTTATCAAACAAAAAAAAATATATATATATATACATACATACTTTCAAGAATACATGCTTACATGAGTATCTACAACTAACATCCAATGGCGCCACTCCTCTAAACGTTAGTGTTTCCATCCGCCATCACCCAGTCCAGCAGCATCTGTCTAGGTCTTCCTTTATGAACAAAATAGTTAACGGATGAGTATAGAAGTGGCAGAGAAAGTCAGGACCTACTTGGACGACGAGGTACCTAGCAGGGTCCCTCACCATACTAGCAAATTCCTCAGCCGGGTCAGCAAACCAAGGACTTCTGTCCGCTTCGAGCATCCAGCCTTAGTGTTGCTATAGAAACTACAGGACGCGGACACCAGTTAGGTTTTAGCGCTCTTTTTAAACACCTTTTAAACGTTTTCAAGTTAATGACATCACTGACAAACAGAATGGATTTCATGCGTTTCTGGAACAGAGGAAGAGAAAGACTTATCTTTTCTTAGCTGCTTCATTTTCTGGTTCAGTGTTATTCTAGTCTTCTTCATCTACTTTATCTAATCTGTCTGATTTTGATTGTGATTCCAGATTCTGACAACGGCGCTATAGAAGTCAATTATGTGTGTCTGTGTCTGTCTACGTCTGTGTGTGTCTGTGTCTGTGTGTGTCCGAGTGTGTCTGTGTGTTTGTGTTTGTGTGCGTTGACATTGTTATTTAAGCAATTGAACATGTCATCATCTTTGTCGTTGTCATCATCAATCTCAACACTATCGTTGTAGTTGTTGATTCGAGGTTAATCTAAGTTTGGTCTACGAAGAAACACGCACAGACAGACAACACAGACACACAGACAGACAGACAAAGTCAGACAGACAGATGCACACACAGCCATGGGGAGAGGCATACATACAGATACATAGATACACATACAAACGTATAAAGAGACCGAGAGAGACACACGGTTCTACGTACACACATATACGCAGACATTTACAGTAGTCACATAATTTCAGCCAAACGAAACAGACCACAAAGAGAAACCAAAGTACAGGGTGCAGCTGATTTACTACTACTACTTTTACTACTATTACTACTACTACTACTACTACTACTACTACTACTACTACTACTACTACTACTACTACTACTACTACTACTACTACTACTACTACTACTACTACTACTACTACTACTACTACTACTACTACTACTACTACTACTACTACTACTACTACTACTACTACTACTACTACTACTACTACTACTACTACTACTACTACTACTACTACTACTACTACTACTACTACTACTACTACTACTACTACCATTAAGACTCACGAATAACCTAGAGCTCGATAAAGAACTTTTATTAAAACGAAATAAAATAAAATAGATTGAAATCTTCTGATTTACTTTGTAGACGGTTCCAAAAGCCCCGGAACCGATGACATTCCTGCGTCGAAGATCCGATTCCTTGATCAGCCGCAGCACAGCCATATCCGGTTTAACATTGCTCGGAGTCAACGGCTGAAACCGAAAGAAAACAGTTCTCAGCTTTCGGATGACGTAATAAACTAAATTTCAAAGTATAATACATAGATGGTGGATGGATCCAGGGTTTAACGACATCTTATAGCAACAAAGGCTGTTGACGTCGACAGAAATTGGTTAGGCATATTACAGCTCTACATTTATAATACATAGTTGCGCATATGTATTCTGTTATAGAACTCATACCAATCGTAAAAGAGGTGTTGGATTATTTTTTAATCGTTGAGGCTCTTTTGAAGCAGTTTGTGGCCTGCTCTCCGTTCGCGGTCTCTGTAATAGTAATGACTGGCAGAGGCTCGATGGATTGGGGCTGTAGCGAGGGCGACGCTAAGCATCTTCGCCGTGAGATGTTAAGAAGCAACTACCTGCATAAGCGCCAATTACAAACACGAAATAGTCACAAAATGTCGCTAAACATTGTAATATGCAATACTTTCGATCGACACCTTTTAAACGGAACTTATCAAAGCTATTTATACATAGCAGTCTACATTTATAAGATCAATAAACAACTGTGTTGTACTACTACTACTACTACTACTACTACTACTACTACTACTACTACTACTACTACTACTACTACTACTACTACTACTACTACTACTACTACTACTACTACTACTACTACTACTACTACTACTACTACTACTACTACCATTAAGACTCACGAATAACCTAGAGCTCGATAAAGAACTTTTATTAAAACGAAATACTGCAGCACTTCAAAATGAATGTGGAGAGTTGCCTCTTCATTTAAGACGACTCCAAAATTCAATAAAATGTGGGACTAAAATTTTGGGTAATAAATTTCACATAAATACAGCAACAATGGAGAACCACTGGACAAATGTTTTTAGGACACCTGAGAGTAGGGAGCATTCCATTTATACTCGTACTTCTGAATTCTTTTCTTCACTTAATACATCTATTATTGGCCCTTCTTTCCCATCTGAACCTCCTTGGTGTAACAAACAAGTAGAGGTTGACTTAACTTTGAATAAATTAAACAAGAAACAAGAGGCTATAGTTAAACAGACATTTAAAACAGAAGCAAAAACTTGTTGGCAAACATATTGCTCTGAACTTACGGATCAGACAAAATTGGGCTCTGTATGGACATGGGCAAGAAAAATGAATGGTATTGCAACCTATAGTTCCATTCCTACTCTGAATCGTAATGAATTAATAGCTGAAACAAACCTTGAAAAAGCAAATCTTTTAGCTAACAATTATGCAAGTACTAGTAGTACCCAAAATTATAGTAAAAAATTCTTAAATTATATCAAAGATAATAATTTACAAAATAACCCTAATAGAATTGACAGTAGTCCTGTTCATGAAATGGAAATCTTAAATGAGAGGTTTTATCTTAATGAATTGAAACAAGCTATAAGATCAGCAAAAAATAATAAGTCACCGGGTGATGACAAATTACCTTATGAGTTGTTAAAACATCTTCATAAAAATGCTCTTAAAACCCTATTAATATTTTATAATGAAATCTGGGAGGAAGGCAAATTGCCAACTGACTGGCATCATGCCATTATTCTACCATTATTAAAACCAAATAAAGTAGCCTCGGTTCCAGAATCTTATCGACCTATATCATTGACTCCAACGATTTGTAAAGTAATGGAAACAATGGTAACAAAACGTCTCCAATGGTTTTTGGAAAAAAATAACCTTATTTCAAAAAATCAGTCTGGCTTTCGAAAATATAGAAGTACAAATGATCAAATCCTTAAACTTCAGGATAATATTCTTAAAAAAATTAAAAATAAAGAACATGTTTTGGCTATTTTCATTGACTTTGAAAGAGCATATGACATGTTACATGTACCTACCCTTATAAATAAAATTCAGAATTTGGGAATAGTGGGTAATACATTTAACTGGATTGAAAACTTTCTTTCAAATAGAACTTTTCAGGTGAAAGTTGGGGCAGAACTTTCTGATAAATGTATACAACAGAATGGTACACCCCAGGGTTCGGTAATATCTCCTATTTTATTCTTGCTAATGATAAATGATATTGCTGCAGGTGTGGATGGTGTAGAGATGTCACTGTTTGCTGATGATAGTGCTATTTACTTAGGACATAGAAATGTTAAAATATTACAAAATAAAATTCAATTATCGATCAATTTAATACAAAATTGGTGTAATAGAAATGGTTTTAAAATATCTATTAATAAAACCACTGGAGTCCTTTTCTCCAAAAGAAATAATTTGTCAAGGATTACTATTAAAATTGATAAAGAACAAATTAAAATGGAAAATGAAGTCAAATTCTTGGGAGTAATTTTTGACAGTAAATTGAGTTGGAAACCACATATTGATTATATAATTGAAAAATGCAAAAAGAGGTTAAATCTCATAAGAGCCATCAGTGGCTATGGTTGGGGAGCTTGTAAGAAAACTCTCCTAACCATATATAGGGCATTAATTAGGTCTATTTTAGATTATGGTGACGTTGCTTATTCTTCTGCTTGTAAATCGCACCTAGATAAACTCTCTTGTATCCAAACTGAGGCACTTAGATTATGTTGTGGAGCCCCTAAGGGTACTGCAGCTGCAGCACTTCAAAATGAATGTGGAGAGTTGCCTCTTCATTTAAGACGACTCCAAAATTCAATAAAATGTGGGACTAAAATTTTGGGTAATAAATTTCACATAAATACAGCAACAATGGAGAACCACTGGACAAATGTTTTTAGGACACCTGAGAGTAGGGAGCATTCCATTTATACTCGTACTTCTGAATTCTTTTCTTCACTTAATACATCTATTATTGGCCCTTCTTTCCCATCTGAACCTCCTTGGTGTAACAAACAAGTAGAGGTTGACTTAACTTTGAATAAATTAATAAATAAGAAAACTGATCATCCAGAATATTTAAAGCAATCTGCTTTGGAATTAGTTTCTAAGTACAACTCTTACATACATATCTATACTGATGGGTCAAAGGTAGATGAATTTGTTTCTGCTGCCTTTACAGTACCAAGTTTAAATATAGATAAAAAATTTAGATTATGTAATAGCTCCAGTATTTATGCAGCAGAGTTGACTGCAATTATAGAAACTGTAAATTGGATTTTAAACTCCGAATGTTATAAGAATTGTCAATTTGCATTGTTTTCTGATTCATTGAGTGTTCTTACGTCAATTAAGGAGTCTTATTCTCAGTCTAGACCTAATTTATTGAATGAACTATTGTCTCTGATTAACAGACTAAATTCCAATCAAATAAGATTTATTTGGATCCCAAGTCACATTGACCTGACAGGTAATGATCGAGCAGATACTTTGGCTAAAGAAGCCCTGAGTATTGATCATATTAATTCTACTAATTATCTTGAACTTTCAGAAATTTTTACTTTAATGAAACTGTATATAGTAAATAAATGGCAATTAGAATATACTAACGATAATAGAGGTCATTTTTATAAATCTATTTGTCCAATTGTAAGTACAAATATTAAATATTTAGAACCCTATAGGCATAAGGAAGTCCAAATTTCTAGGTTACGTCTGGGAGTCGCGAATACTAATCAAAGGCTGTTTATTATAAAACGACATTCAAGTGGTTTATGTGATACCTGTCAGGTCAAGGAGACTATTCATCACTTACTACTTGAGTGTAAAAAAGAAGATATATCGAAGTTGTTGGGAGATAAATGTCAATTGTATAAAAGGGACATTTCTATTTCAACCCTTTTAACAGTAAATATATTACAAAATGAAGTGTATAGGGTACTTAAACTAATTACTAAAGGTCAAATTCTGTAAAGAGATATGCTAAGTTTGCTAATGTAAATAGTTTTATTTTATTTTTATTTATTTTATTTATTTTTTTATTTTTTATCTGTAATTTTAATTAGTCTTTTCCTTGTGCATTTTATTTTATTGTATTAATTATTACATTATTATAATGCAATCTTGAATGCATTAATATCAAACTTGAAACAATTGTAATTATTATGCTCATATAATTTTATGCTTTGTTGGTTGATGAGATTTGTACTTGAGTGTGTTTAGTACCTGAGCAGTTTCTTTGAGGAAAGGTACTTGGTATAACCATACGTTTCATTTAATATGCATGATGTATGTGAGATTGGTACTATTTCATACATGATATGATTGTAGTGGTACATATTGCTATAAGATCTCATTGAACTGAGGAATAAGAAATGATCAATTAAACATTTCAATAATAGAATGGGAATATAATGTCATAATTATAATCATATGTGCTGTGCATTTATGTCTGAAGTTGTTTAAATATTTCTAGCGAGTGACAATAGTTGCGAAGTACTGTTTGGTTTGCGTCGGAACATTTTATAGCTATGTGTATTATAAATAACATTAGATATGTTGCTTTGGGTGATGTGACATTACTGACATTGTAAGCTTATGTTTGACACCTTTACATGGTGTTATACGGACACTATAAGTTTATCGTTTTCTAGAAATTGTATTTGTGAATTGTCGTCAACGGCTATTGTTGCCAAAGGACGACGTTAAACTTTGGAATAATAATAATTATAAGATCAACATTCATCCTGATGAAAACTGCGGGGAATGCGACGAAACTGGGACAAAACGCACGGCGACGTTAATCATCTTCGTCGTGTCATGTTAAATACTATAAATAACTATTAAGTAAATACTATTAAATACTTTTTAATTAAAAGCAACTATGCAGACAAAACAGTCACAAGATTTCGCAGAACAAGTGGCCAATTCAATGCTTTATTACACACCTTTAAACTGAGTTTAACGCAACTATATATACGGCAGACGGACTTTATTTGTTAGGTGACACTGTTTGCATCAAATAATTATGTAAGTTACGGTCGACGTCAACGGCTCTGGGAGCCATAAACTTCATTTAACTTAACAACGGAAACTAAAAACCTATTAAACTGTTATAAATAATTAGTCATCTTAGTCGTGTCACGTTAAATACCATAAAATACTATTAAGTATATACAATTAAATACCATTTAATGAATGGCAACGACAGAGACAAAGCAGTCACAAGAGTGTGTTGCCATAAGATGTCGTAAAACTCTGGATCCATTCTTTAAGGAATTATTCGCAATCCAACAGAGTGAAGATATGTCTGGTAAGAGCAATACTAACGCAGTCAGAGTGCTAAAATGTCTGGTAGGCCTATTAAAGCACACTGTGAGAGTTAGGCAAACCCCAATATTAACGTCGTTCTTTGAACCACTTAGGCCGAATTTTCTGGCAGTAAGCGACACTGAATGTGTTTTGATACCAGACGGTTTACGATGTAAGAGTTATAGCCAAACTATGAAGTATGGTGTTTTCATACATTACTGTAAAATTCAGGCAATCGATAATTCTCCTACTAAGACTGGCATACCACGGAAGACTGATTAAAGTATTCGTGGTGTGTAAGAGTTATGGCGGGCGGAAGTACAGGGTTCGTGCCGTCGATTTGGCTGCTATCTTGGTCACGACGACTTCTGGTAACCCGTTAACTGAAGGAACCAGCCGAAAATGAAGCTAGAATGTGGAATTCCTCCAATATTTTCTGGATATATTATATGATCCCAACTCATTACTCAACTGCATAGTCAGCTTAATGACATGTGTACTGTTCTGTTATTGACTTTACTTAACGCTGTGTGATTTTGCTTTATTTTTTTTGTTTATTGCCTCTTTCTATCGACCAGAAGAAAGTGTCACCATCTACAGGTGTACATTGTACACCGGGACCCCCCAATTTTAGCCCCCCTCCCGCAGGCCAGGTACACGATTTTCACATGTACATAGTGAACGCTTTAATCTTAGTCAATCGACCAGAAGCGCTGAAGCTCTATTCCGAATTTGCCTATCTATATTTTAATTTGCGTCAAGAAAAAAGGTTTTCCACGAGTCTAAATCTTACTGCAGCAATAACTATTAAAATTTTGCATTGGCAGTTAAATGTAACTAAACTCTTAAAAGCACTTTAAATATTGCAATTTACAAGCGAAAATCTTAAATAGTGAAAGTGTGATTAAATTGCTTTAATTTCGGTTTTGTGTTTCTTATGTGACTAGTAATGCGAATGTAGAGCGTGGCGCTCCTAGCGGCATAGACGCGGCGTATACATCATAAGCGCTTGCGGTTTCTATGATGAAAATAGACGGGTAATTATTTTTAGGCAATAAACAATTGCCTGTATAAGGAGAAAATTATATCTAATATGCGCTGTATTGTCTATTACCATTTATGTAACATTATATTTAATTTTAAAGATAATTTTGCAGAACTTTTGCAGTACGCAACTATGACTAGTAGGCCCTATGACCATCATTATCATCATCATCACCATCATCATCATCAACATCATCATCATCGTCGTCGTCGTCGTCATCGTCATCGTCATCTCCGACATCGTCATCAGCATCAGCAGTATGGCTATCATCAATTTCTTTCATCAGTAGCATTATTTTAATTGTTATTATTATCATTGTAAATAATATTATTATTATCATTAATTAGTAGTTTCTAAATGTCCGGTGTTTTATACAAAATACCTCAACCGATGACACAACAAAACCAAGCCGTAATCAGTTCTCTAAGAAGCGTGGCCAACTTATCACTATCCTTGCTATTCCCGTACCTATCCAAATAACCCTAACCTTTAACCCTAACTCTAACAATTGGCCAGCAATGGTTCTTTGAAACCTGGGCTTTTAGAGTGAATCATACCTTTCTCTAACTGCGATGGTGCCAGTCCGAAGACTGGATAAAGGAGGAGGGAGACTCTAAGCGCTTTTCTTATAGCACAGCATCTAATCAACCTACCTTTCCTCCGGACGCGTTGCTGACGACCTTCGCTAGACCGAAATACATTATCTTGACATGGTGAAGACTCTGAACTGCACGAAAGAAACAAGAAAAGGAGCAGAATAATTGGTTCTCAGCATTGTTCTTTGTATTAACATATTCAATCATTGTTTGAATTTGTTTCTTATTGATTTTTAAAACTGTCTTTAGACACCTTGAAACCGTTATTAGACAATGCTATATAGGTTTTGGACACGGAAGCCGATTAATTTTAGCGGTCTTTAAAACACCTTTTAAACGGGTTCAACCGATGCTATATAAGCAAGGACACAATAAGTTATTTTGTTATCAGATGAGATCGCTGGTGGAACGTAGGCACTGTACGCTTATTGTTATTGTAATCAAACATTTATAAAGCGCCACTCAACGGATCAGAGGCGCTTCTGACCCTACTCAGTGATATCAAATAAATACTTCGTACAACCTTCCTTGATAGATTAAACCAGAAATAACTGATACAGAAATTAATGCATTGCTGATGTTGAAAAAGCACTTTGTGCCAGCTATAATGTATTCCTAAGTCGAATTAATGCACTTTAAAATTGAATTAATGCATTTCGTGTAAGCATTTTTGTACTTGGCTAAATTAATGCATTCGTCTTGTCAATCATTAATACAATTATCTATGTGTTGAATCGTAAACTCAAAATTTCTAAAAAGATATTCTATAAAGAGTTTCATCTTTAGCAATAATTTTAAGTACACCATGTTGAGTAACAAAAACCTTGTCAACCTCTCCCCTAGTCTTCTCAACTATTTCCTTGTTGAGTTGACGAGGCATTTGCTCGTCTGAAAAGCTAAACTGAAATTTAATTCTTATCTCATTACGACTCTAATCATACTGCGTAATTGTCAGTTTGAAGATATTAAACGAAGATATTATTATTATTAATTTGTTAATACACTGTGTGGAAACGGTCTGCTCAACTGATGGTGCCGTTTAGACACTTTTCTAGTAGATATCTTTTGCTGCCT
The DNA here is from genome assembly GCA_963556255.1 of Allolobophora icterica. Lineage (NCBI taxonomy): Eukaryota > Metazoa > Annelida > Clitellata > Crassiclitellata > Lumbricidae > Allolobophora > Allolobophora icterica. The sequence goes on along the minus strand of OY744605.1, from coordinate 5,483,564 downwards.
ATAAATATTTGAGACAATAACCGCCACTGCTTGTACCCAGGCAGTGCCAATCCCAAGCCGGTATCAAGGAGGGCGACGTTAAGGATCTTTGTCATCACACAGTATCGTTAAACTGAAAATTACTTCTACCGAATTAGAGATGGAAATTTAAAAATTTTCCATTGGAAATATGTTATGTAAATATAACTTGTATATACATATATCTTTCTTTGACCCCTAAAGAACACTTACATAAATGTGTTTTTATCAGATTTTAAATTATATGTAAACTGAGTTTCTCAGTAGGGAATATGCAGTTATTAATTGGAAAACTATGCTTCTTCAAAATTATATAGAGTTAACGTTAACATATTGAAATGTTAATATTATTATAGTAATTATTGTCGCATGTTATTGTCACATGTTAAATACTTAGCATGTGTAAAATTAATAGTAAAGTGGATTAAATATGAATTAATATGCTTAATAAATTGCTCGCATATAATTTTGTGATGTGAAAAGTTTTTTATGTGTTTGTAATTGATCCGTAAAGTTTTAAGTACGTACTAGATAAGAACTGGGTACCTTGTTTACCATATTGAACATTGTATGTAAATATGTATAGACGGTTTTGATAAAGGAGGAGGGCGACACTGGTGATCTTTGTTATCACACAGTGTCGTTAAACTGAAGCCATTGCAACTACATTGAAGTTGCGGGTTCTCTTTAGACACCCTTAAAACGTAGTCAATTGTTGCTATATTAAGACGGCACAGTCTGTAAAGCAGTGTTTAATCTAGTTCCGTCTTCTGAGGGGGAAGTTTTGCTTTTTTGGGGAGTGGGGGCACCAACAAGGGCGACCTTTTCGGGAAATTTCATCCGTGTTCCAACGGCCAACGACGGTTTTTTGGGAATTTCATCTTTAAAAAAGTTGATGACCTTTTTTAGTAATTTGTCCCAATTTCCTCAATTTCCTATGTTTTTTCAATCTTTTTTTCGGAAACTAAAAACTTTCACGACCTTTTCGTTAGGGATTCATCTCTCAAAAACTTTCATATATCTTATTCTGTAATTTTACAGGGGCGTGGTGGCTCAGTGGGAAGTTCGGCGCCTTGTGACCGGAGGGTTTCAGGTTCGAATCCCACTCTAGCCGCTGCGTACGGACCTTGGGCAAGTCCTTCACTCGCAATTGCTCGTGGCGCTTCGGCGTGAAAATTCTGGCACAGTATCAAATGCTGTAGTTGGGAGCGCCTCTGAGTAGTAGTTGACTTCGAGAGGCGCTGTAGAAATATCCGGAATAAAAAATAAATAAAATAAATTGAGTGAAGTTGCGGGTTCTTTTTAGACACCCTTAAAACGTGTCAACCGATGTTATATAAGAACGGTACAGTCTGTGAAGGGATAGTCCTTGTCCGACGACGAAGCGCAAACTGTTTATCGTGACTACTTGATCCGAAAATGAGGGGAAGGTTGGAAAAATTCAAACAACGGAGTCATACCGACAAGAAAAGGAGCAGAATAATTGGCTCTCAGCATTGTTCATTGTGTAAATATTCTCGATCATTTTTCTGATTGAATTTAACGCTACTTTAGCAAGGAACTTGAGCATTTGGGCCAATTATTCGCAAGTTGGTTCGTCTTGGCTACCTCCCTCGTCTCCCTGTGTCTGTCCGCTCTGCTCAGTCGCTTGTGTCATTTCGTTCTCAAATTAAAACTTACCTCTTACCTCAAATTGCTTATCCACCATAGGCTGCCTCTCTGTCTTACGGACTGACCTTCTGGATTTTGACCTAATAACGGCTTGGTTTTGGTGTGCCATCGGTTGATGCCTTGTGCATTAGACAACGGCGCAATAGAAGTTACAAATTACATTACATTACTACAATCTGGGGATTGATTACTGGTTTCCGTTGTTTAACATCTTATGGCTGCCTGGGCCGTTGACGTCGACCTCACCTACTGAATGCGGGACTCATGCTTCTAACAATTTATTATTATTCCAAAGTTTAACGTCGTCCTTTGGCAACAATGGCCGTTGACGACAATTCACAAATACAATTTCTAGAAAACGATAAACTTATAGTGTCCGTATAACACCATGTAAAGGTGTCAAACATAAGCTTACAATGTCAGTAATGTCACATCACCCAAAGCAACATATCTAATGTTATTTATAATACACATAGCTATAAAATGTTCCGACGCAAACCAAACAGTACAATTCTAACAATTAAACGTGGTTGCCAAGTATATAGAGTATATAGAGTAAAGTATATAGAGTATATAGAGTAAAGTTTTCACGTTTAAAAGGTGTCTAATGAGAGCCTTGTATTAAGAGCATTGCATTAAGTTTAACTAACTTTGAACAACTTATGGCATTAGCCGTCTATACGTCTATCACAATTTTTTACAGTAATTTTTGAAATTTATGTTTCTACTAATTCAGGAATAATAATTCATTCTTAATACTCCTGTGAATTATTAATGCTTTTCAGTCACTGCTGTCGACATATAATTAATTGTCTCAGGCTTATATAGCACAGGTTAACTAGGTTTTAAAGGAGTTCAAAGAGAGCGCTCCATCCAACAAGAATGACAGAGGGAGGCTGGGTAAGGAAGGAGAGGAGTGATGCAGGAAAGATGGAGGGAAATTCCTTCCTTTCTTCCATCCTTCCTCACTTCATCCTACCTTCCCTCATTCGAGTAACAGAAAAGCAGAACAGACGTCACCTACGATCCTCATCTAAAAATCAACCACAAGTCCACCGACTCGACTTTGCTCACGCTTGGACTACTGCACCTAGTTCCTCATGGGTCTCCCTAAACAGCGTTTCTTCCCTCCAGTCTGTTCTAAGTGCTTCTGCATGCCAGGCCCTTTGCTACACTCCCCCGCATTGCCCATATCTCTACGTACATGCTTGATGTCCTGCGCTGGCTCCCTATTACCGAGCGTATCCGTTGTAAGATCCTTGTCCATGTCTCTAAACCTCAACATGTATAGATCCTAGTGTATCAGTTTCAAAGATGTTTAAATTCTGCCATTACTCGTGGCTTTTTATTTATGCAGCGTGTTATAGAGGTGTGTTCCTATACTAAATGCATCCCCGATCCTCTGATATTGTAACCCCAATAATTTCTGACTGCAGACAGTGTCTAGTCAGCGTCGTACGGTCTTCGCATGAGTGTCTGCATCGACTCGTCATCTCTCAGTTCGTCGGAGGTTGAGTGTGACCTGCGCTGCCTACTAGACATCAACTGCCGGTCGTTCAACCATCGACCGGTAGATGGCCTCTGTCAGCTGATCTACTGTCAGCCAGGAAGTGACGTCGACCAGAAATACGTCATCGAGGACACGTCGTTTGTCTGGTTCACAGAAAGTGTCCTACTGCTGTGACGGCCAATGGAGGGAGCATTTGCGCATATGCTGTGTTTAGTTAAACAGTATATTAACTTGCGATTTACAAAATCTTCATCTAATGGGTGTTATGACATTGATTGATTGTGCTATTACTATTTTGTACTGTAACCGTTATACTGTAACTATTGTACTGTAACCATTGTACCGTAACTATTTTACTGTGGCCATTTTACTTTAACGCAAATGGATCCAAGGTTTAACGACATCTTATAGCAACAAAGGCTGTTGACGTTGACAGAAATTTGTTTGGTGTTTGGCATATTACGGCACTAATGACTCTAGAAATAACGCAAAGGATGGATGGATTCCGAGTTTAACGACATCTTATAGCAACAAAGGCTGTTGACGTCGACAGAAATTATTTTTGGCATATTACAGCTGTACAAACGTTGTGTCCGAAGAATTTGTAGAAAGAATAGAACTGTTAAAAGAGGTGTTAGTAATCAACATTGGGTTAACGTAATACGTGCAGCCAATCGAAAAACATGTTGAACAACATTCCTTATAACATTGCTTCCATGCCTTTAAATTATAACTGTGTACAGTGCTTTATTTTCGGGTGATGCAAGTCTCAAGTCTGATTAAAAGAGGATGGAAACGCTAAAAATCATTGTTTTGAAAGAGAGTCGACGAGCTATTGCTAATTTGTTATAAGAGGAGGGAAACGCTAATCCGGTCATTCAAATCTAAAATGAAACCAGAAGAAGAAGAGGAGAAGTGCAGTCCCTTAAGCTATCCCTGAGGCAGCCATGGGTATGATATGAAGTGTTATCTTAGCCTCGGTATATGAGGGCGGGTGGCCAGTCCACTCCCTCGCCGTCTCATCTTCCCACCGACAGTGTACGATCAGTATAGTCATTGTATCTGCAGGGCCACCGACAGAAATTCGGAGCCCCTATGCCGAACAATCACCGGCCCCTAGGCAGAGCATTCACGGGTCTCTAAATTATCTTTAGGCTTTATATTAATATCTTGTGGTCGTACGAAAAAATAAGAAAAACATAAAAATGAAACAATTTAAGTGCGGGTACGACCGTACGATATTATATTTATATATACAACTATGATTTTATTCAGATGCTTATAGTCTAAACTGATTGTACTTAAGCGTCAGATAATATTTTCAAAAAGGCATAAATCATAAACGTTGTATAACTGATCATAATATTTTTCAGAAGTGGATTGCGGGCCCGGCCCGGGCCCCTGGGCATTTGCCCCCTTGCCCCTCCCTCTCGGCGGGCCTGTGTATCTGAGTTGGCTACGAGGTGCAAATGTAGCAGAAATGCCGAAACAAATTTCTGCCCTGACGGGTATTTGAACCCCAGACAGCCCAGCGCGTTAACCACTACACAATCAAGCACCCCCTCCCCATGCGCCATACATACTGACCAAACAGGAATTCGAAATATTTGGAGATTATGAGTCGTTTCACCTCTCTTCAAATCAATTACTTTAAAAATATACTAATTTAGTGCATAAAGATTGCAACAACTTGGACACCTCTATTAAAGATTTTCCATTCCAATAAGTGCAACGTTTGCGTTAAACCTCGGCACTTTTCCACTGATTTCTTCAATGTTTGCATGCATTTATATAATATTGTTTTATTGTAATGAATGAAAAAAATGTAAAAAGTTTAAAAATAAAAATAAATAATAATATATATTGTACATTTGATAATAACGCTATTTTATAATTGAATAACTATATTACAAATCTCATGTACATTATAAATGTTCATAAAACATTAATTTAATTTATTTTATATTTTAAAAGTCTTGTGTATACCAATTACTGCAAGATGTTGTCTAATGTGCACTAAAGATTGTCTTTTCATGATGCAAGTATAATTGAAATTATTAATTGTACATATATAAATATATAATTTATGATGTTAACAAATGACTTTTATGAACATCGTAAGGTGCTGTTTTGACACTTCTAAATGTTGTCTGTTGGACACTGTTAATTCTGTTTTAAATGTATTGTGCATACTATTGAATTGTCGTCAACGACCTGTGATGGCATAAGGCGACGTTAAACTTCGGATTAATAATAATAATTATCTGGGTGGTGATTTGTCGACACCTCTTTTAAGAGTTTTATTCTTTCAATAAATAGGCCTGACTCAACATTTGATTATCTCCACTTGTTGATGGCTGTGATACGAAAGGTGAGAACTGCTTCGATTAATTTATGTCGACGTCAACGACCTTTGTTGCCATAAGATCTGGTTAATATATTGGATCAATGCTTGCGTTATCTGCAAACTACATGACGCATTGGTTATGTTGCAGTAGTTTTCTGTTTTGAGCGACATCATATAGGTACCAGGGCCGTTCATGTTGCCCTTCTGCGTACTTTTTTTCTAGGCTTGGGACTGGTTATATCTGCACTACGAAGGTTACCCAACTAGTTTTTGTTTCTGTTTTCAAGGTCACTCGTACTTCAACTTCGTGATGTTTATATTCTACATAATCTTTTAACTCGTTGGGCAGTCATTTATAAGTCTAACTTGCAACGACTTGTGGTCTTACAGAAGCGTATTATTCGAGTCATTACCAGGTCCCCAAGAAACTCCTATACCTCCCAAATGTTCCAGTTCATGGGTTTAATTACCCTAGCAAGTATAACAACTTATCAAATTTGTGATTTTAATATTTATGCACCGCTATACAATCGGTTTGTTACCCAACGCATTTTTTAAATTATTTTACAAGTACCGCCGACCTCCATCCTTTTTCTACCAGGAACAAAGCCAACGCTTACCAGTTTCAATTTCCACGCACTAACATACGTAAATCGTCAATAATCAAACCAGAGCCTAAATTATGGAACGATCTCGCGTCTGAATTACGGCGCGTCCCCAGTTACTATGTCTTTAAAAAAAACCTACGCGCATATTTACTAACCTAGTGACAGCTTGCTGAGACACCCGTCACTTATTTAGTGTTTTCTTCTAGACTCTTTATGCCACTTGTTATTTTGACAGCCAGATGATTATCATCTACTGCTTTGTGTTTCTAACTAGGAGTATTCAATGACTTATGTGTACACGGCCATCGATGAATTTAATTAAGCAAATAGGGGCCCTTTTTCGCGGGACTTTGGTCCCTTTAGGACTTCCAATTGACCCACCTTTAGCATTATATAACCTTCTAATTCTCGTTAATTCTGTAATATTTTAAACCTTTTCGTTACCAAAATTGCTATTCAATTATGTTCTCTCTTATGTTGTTTGCGTGTGGTTCAATAAAGCACGATTTGAAATTGAACTCCTTTGATTTTATGGCTCTTTTCCTAGCTTTATTTGTGTTTTAGATAGCTTCGGTGCATTTGTTATTCTAGATTGGAATACGCCTATGTTTCTATTCGCATGAGTATTATTATGATTTGTTTTCTTATAAGGTAATGTATCATTAGATTATGTTGAATCATGTACGCGATTGCACCACGTTTTTGAAAGTGTCCATTGACGGAATTATTGCACCGAGCAATGACACGCGGCTCCAATATATATAGTTTTGCTCAGAGTTCCTAAAGGTATCTAATAGGAGCCTTATTAAGTTTCAGAATTACGTTTTAAAGGTGTCTAATAGGGCCTCTGGATAAACCATCATTGAACGCCTTCTCCATTCAAAGTCTAGGGAATAGGTGAACTTAAGTGCCGTCGCGTTGTGTCTAAATTCCACTGACTGCGGGTTCGAGTCTGACTAAAGAACTCCGTGGCTATTATTCAGAATTATTGTCCTTGTGTTTGTTGAAGTAAGACACATATATTTACAAATGATCAATAAATAGACAAAAAAAAGTAATTTGAAATAACTACTTGGAGATTCAGTCCGGTGTTCAATCAATGAGTTAATTAGTCTATAAATCAATAAACCAGTCCACAAATGAATAAATCTAACAGTTAGAATCAATCATTCAATCAATTCGTCAATCAAATTGGCATCTATGCTTTCATGCAGGAAATAAGTAATTAATATTAAAATCAATTTAACATTAAATCAAATTGGCAGTTTGTTTTGCATGCGGAAATCATTAATTAATCAAAAATCAGGCAGTCGAACAAGCAAAGTGGCATTTATGTCTAAATGCAGGCTGCAGTTGGCCACACTAATCGTGACTTTATTTCAGCACTTCACGCCAATCAGCATTCGACTAAACATATCATACTGTCTGATATTAACAAACAATTCGTTGGCCGCTACCATTTGCGCCAGTAGGCCACTTCGTTGAACCAGACAAACGATGCGTTATTGATGACGTATTTCTGGTCGACGTCACTTCCTGGATGACAGCAGATCAGCTGACAGAGGCCATCTACCGATCGATGGTTGAACGACAGGCAGTTGATGTCTAGTAGGCATCGCAGGCCCCACTCAACCTCCGACGAACTGAGAGATGACGAGTCGATGCAGACACTCATGCGAAGACCGTACGACGCCGACCAGACACTGCCTGCAGTCAGAAAGTCCACGATCATTGGGGTTACAATATCAGAGGGTAGAGATCGGTTTAACTATAGGAAGAAACGAAGCCATGAATAATGGTCGATCCTAAAACACCTTTATAACATTTTTAACTGTGGCTATATATACTTTAAGCACCATTACAGCACTTGACTAACTTTCAACTCCTGACTTCATTCGTTTATTAATTTTTGGCTTATTATTCATTCTTTTATTAACTCCGTCACTCCTCGTACTCTATAGGAAGAAACAAGAAATGCCAGTCCCAAGCATGGATAAAGGAGGAGGGCGATGCTAATGATCTTTGTTATCACACAGTGTCGTTAAACTGAAACTTGTTCTAGTCTAGTATTTTACGCGGACATCAACGGACTTTGTTGTCTCAGATGTCGTTGAACTTTGTATGAATCATTCCAACAACAGGTTGATTTTAAAACACCTTTACAACATATTTACCTGATTCAATATAATTATGATCTGTGGCGCTAAAGGACATTCATCAATCCTACCGTGTTGTGGGATTAGGTAAGGTCAACGTGAACGACCTGAGCAGGTATAAGATGTCGTTAAATACTGTAAACCACTAACTGTCTTACTGCCCGTACTCTGGTAGTGCCAGTCCCAAGTCTGGAGAAAGGAGGTGGGCGACGCTAAATATCTTTACTATGACACAGCGTCGTTAAACAGCAACTAACCAAGTAGCCCGTACTCTGGTGATGCCAATCGCAAGGCTGAAGATAGGAGGATGGCGATATCGCTAAAGTACACAAGTTAGAGTACACCAGTTACACTAGCTACAGTACACTAGTTACAGTACAATACCTACAATACAATAGTTTCAGTACGATAGTTACAGCAAAATGGCCACATTACAATAGATAAAATACAGTAGTTACAGTGCAATAGCAACAACACAATAGTTGCAATACAATAGTCACTGCGCAATAAATGCACCACAATAGTTACATTACAATGGGTGCAATACAATATAATTACAGTACAATAGCTGCAGCACAGCAGTTACACAGTACAATGAATATAGTTCAATAGCTACAATACAATAGCTGCAGCACAATAGTTACAGCACAATAGTTTAAATACAATAGTTACAGTACAATATTTACAGTACAATAGCTACGATACAATACTTGCGACGCAGAGCTGACTGCTACCACACGAGACCATAGTTGGTGGATAGTAGAGCGGCTTCTAGATATAGGGGCTAGATGCGAAATAAACAGGTGAAAATTTGACGAATAAGCAGTCGCAGGTCCAACAGGGCGCAGTGTGGGACAAGAGTGGCTCCAATTTCATATTTAGAGCCCTCTGACGGCCTTGTAACATGGCGAGTAAGCCTGTAGCTTTGCGGGTAGGGGTTCACCACTAGAAGCTAGGCCCACAGTCGACAACTGTGGTAGAGGTCAGGAAGGGGGTTCGCTCGGTGAAAAACTGCTCCAAACTTTACCAAGACAGAGGATCCGAGTGGCTGACCTTTCCCACGCGAGGGATTAATTCCAGCCGGAAGTAAAGAAGCTACAGTACAATAATAGCAGCACAATAGCTACAATACAATATTTTTGTACAATAGTTGCAGTACAATAGTTGCAGTACAATAGTTACAGTGCAATAGCAACACTACAATAGTTGCAGTACAATAGTTACTATACTGTCGCGGTCGACTCCTTCGATCGCAACGACGAACCAACGAAGGAACTATTAAAAGATCTTTATTTAAAAATAAAGTCGATTAAGTGTAGAGTAAGTCAACTCGTCTATCAAATATCACAATCGTAGACAGCACACAGGTTGGCTGGTCTCGATTGAACGTCATACGATCAATGTTTCAACGTTTACAAATCTTCGTCAAAAGGCCCTTAATGTACAGCAGGTCTATCTTATATAGAGTTCTCCCGGATTCCAGAACGTTCTGTGACGTCACTGTACTTTTCCCTGGAAAGTCCTACTGAACACGTATATCCTTGTTGCATGCACCGAATTAATGTTGACAGCTTGCTGCAGAAATTTCCGTGCGTTGTAAACAAGCTTGTTGACGCGTCGGTTTTCTTCCCTTGATGCATGCACCCGCGTAGACCACGACATTCCCTCCGCCCTCAGATGATGACACGTCTTCAGCACCATCCCGAACGGGTCATCACGATCAAGCCGGGCCTCCAGACTCCATCTCGATACAGCATATACAACCAAAACAAAACACATCAGTTAGTCAACTTATCCACACAATTTGCGGGCTCGATCCTTGTGTGTCGGGCCATTTCCCCCCTTCACCATCCGAGTCACAACCGAGAGAGGAAATCAGCCACCGTGTTCTGACGTCCAGGACGATATCGAAAGTCCACGTTAAACTCTTGCAATGCTAACGCCCAACGAGTCAGTTTCGCACTCTTAGGGCTTGCATCTGTGAGATAAGACAAAGGATTATGATCTGAATAAATGATTATCTTTGATAAGAATATCCATGACTTGAATCGTTTAAGTGCCCAAATTACTGCGAAAGCCTCTCTCTCAATTGTAGACCAATGCATCTGTGTATCTGTAAGTTTAAGGCTAGCAAAAGCAATTGGTTTTTCTTGACCTTCTTCGGTCCACTGAAACAAGCAACACCCGACCGCGGTGGCACTTGCGTCAACACTTAAACCAAATTCCTTAGTGAAATCAATGGTATGCAACTGTGTAGCTTTACTGAGATCATCCTTTAACTTATCTAGTGCTTCTTGATGCTTTTGCTCCCAAGGCACCTTCGTAGGTATGTTATCTCGTGTCAAATCAGTTATTACCCGTGCTTTTTCAGCTAAAGCAGGTATAAAATTTCGAAAGTAACTGAAAAAACCCATAACCTTTCTAACTTCTTTCTTTGTTGTTGGAGGATGGATATCATTGATCGTAGCGATCTTACCTGGATCAGGTTCAATACAACCTGACCCTACTATATGGCCAATAAACTTTATTTTATTTTGTGCAAAATTACATTTTCTTAAATTCAAAGTGAGTCCTGCTTCCTCAATAGTTTGCAAGAATTTCTCTAGATGTTCTAAATGGTCATTCCAATTCATTGAAACCACTGCCATATCATCGACGAATGGTTCGGTAAAACTTCGCACTGGATGTAAAACTTGGGTCATAGCACGAATAAAGGTATTGCTAGCGGACTTGAGTCCAAACGGCATCCTTGTGAACTCAAAAAGTCCTGCATCACATACGAATGCCGTAAGCCATCGATGTTCTTTCCGAACTGGAATTTGCCAATACCCCGATTTCGCGTCGAAAACACTAATAAACTTTGCCCGTCCCACCTTTTGTAAGATGTCAGCAATGTCTGGGGTCGGGTAACAATCACCTAGAGAATATTTGTTAACATGGCGATAATCAATTGCCAATCGAACGCCATTTTGACCTTTGGGTCCCTTTAAAACGCAAACTACCGGACTGGCCATTTCACTTTTCGATGGTCGAATGATGTCTAATGCCAACATTTCTTCTATCTGGCGTTGTACTTCAGGTTTAAGTAGCTCAGGTACTTTATATGCCCTTAAACGCTTAGGAGTGAAATCATGAGTTATCTTAATTTCATGTTCTAATACTGGACAATACCCAGGTTTATCCACAAATACTGCCGAGTGCCGATCCAAAACCTCAAAAAGTTGCTTCTGTTCCTCTTGCGAAAGATGCGCTATAATCAGAGGATCAATTCGCTTACTCGGGCTTATTTGTTCACGTTCTTCCTGATCTACAACCTCTACTATACCAAATTCTTCATCTTGATCAACAATTACTGAACAGCTATTGATCATCGCTTGTTCGAGTCGTTCATGGTATCGCTTGATCTTATTTGCGTGTAAATGTCTTTGTTTTCCCTCTATTTCTACTATATAAGAATATGGGGATTTAACCTTGACTACGGTAGCAGGTCCTTGCCATCGACTATAAAATTTAGAACTACCAAAATCTGGTGCTAATACTGCTACTTTATCTCCAACTTCGTATTTTCTGTCAGTACTACGCAAGTTATAATAATCTGCATACCGCTTTGTTTCTATATCACTATAGTAATCTGCATAAACTTTCGCGAATTCGAGGTTTTCCTTCAGTGATTGGAGATACTCTTCGGGTGATTTACCTAAGTTAAGAGGTACTTTTCGTTCGCCAGCCCACGATTCCTTCAACACACTAAGTGGACCCCGAGGAAGAGTTCCATAAACCATAGTGAATGGCGAAATATGAGTCGTGCCTGAAGGTTTTTCTCTAAGGCTCCACAGAACAAACGGTAACAATTGGTGCCATCCACGAGGATCAGATTGAGCAAGCTTAAAGATCATGGTTTTCAAGCTTTGGTTGCATCTTTCAACCAATCCAGCTGCCTCAGGATGTCCAGGGGTATTAAATCTGGGACTACAACCCATTCGCCGCAAGAATTCTTTCGTCAAACGACTGGTAAAGTTGGTACCACAATCAGAACTGATGATCCTTGGAATAGAAAAAGTTGTAAAAACTTGCAACAGAGCTTCACAAACTCCCTTTGCATTCAGCGATCTAAGAGGATACGCCATCGGCCAACGAGAAAATTTGTCCACCAGAACCAGAGCATAATTGTACTGGGGTTTCGATTTGTTGGATTCTCCAGTCACTACCATAGGGCCAATACAATCCATATTTAGATGGTTAAAACAGAGTTCATCCGCCCTCGGAATAGGAGTGATCGGGACTCGATCTGCCACTTTAACTGGAGTTCTTAGTTGACAAATTTGACAAGACGCACAATATTCGCGAATCCTCTCATCCATTCTTGGAAACCAAAAGTTTAATTTGATCCTGGCTCTCGTTGCCTTAAAAGCCATGTGCCCAGCACATGGGGCATCGTGTGCTACTCGCAAGACAACCTCGATTCTATCTTCCGGTAAACATAATTGATTAACCTTATGTCCCATAATTTCCCCTTTGTGGTACAGGAGGTTATTATCTATAAAGAAATCATTTTTATTCTGTCTCGCTTGTTGCCAGCAAGATATAAGATTGTGACAATTCTGTTGCTCACGCAATAAAGTATCATTATTCGCTACTCCCTCATCAGACTTGAACTCTGTTGACTCAACATCAAGAAAATTATCTGAATCATCAACTAGTTGCTCCTGAGAATATTCATTCACTTCTGACGGCAAGGATTCGTTGCTGTTAACTTCTAAGTTATCTTCTTCTGCCCCTTTATTTATTTGTACACATCGATCTACGCCAGCTACCATCACTACATATTGCGAACTATCCCTTAATAGGTCCACAACATGGGGTGTCAGAATAACCCGTTCATTTAGTTCAGGGACTACAGCGAACATGACGCACAAAGATGGCGCAATGTTCGTCGTTCCTTCCATTGAATTAGCTAATTTCATTTGTAGGTATACTACATCTGCCTTACATCCTTCTCCCTGAAAACCAATTATATTAATCCGTTTAATCACGGGTAAGTTTAGTGACTCAATTAATTTCTTATCAATACAACAAATTTCTGCTCCTGAATCAGATAATGCTGGCTGAGAAGGGAGATCTTCAATCTGTACATTGATATACGACCTCTCTTGTAATCCATCAATACTATTCTCGTATACCCTTACAGCAGTTTCCAACCCTATTGGTTTAGAATTATCCAATAAATTCCCTTGCTTTACCTGTTCAGGTATCTCATGCAACACGTTGACCTTCTCAACAAATAAGTCGGTCACTTCTTCAGTTGGGTTCCCAGATATACAAGTACTCACCTTTTTAGAACTTGGTTTGGTCTGGCACTCCCTTGCCATATGACCCTTCTGATGACATAGGAAACAGAGACCCTTTACCTTGGCCTCCTCCTGAGACACCCTCGCACCTATCTTGGCTTCACCCCTTATTTCCGGTTTGGGAGACTTGGGTTGAGCTGTCTGGTTATTGACTTGAACATGTGGTTGACCTTTCGTCCAATTGTTATACTTCGGTGTCGGATGACTACGGCATACTAAGTCATTCCCACCATCATGCGACGCTACATAAATGTCAGCCGCATTAGCTATGTCTTCACAGCTCAACCACTCCTCTTTTTCTTGGGCCAAGATATAATCTAAACAAGCCTTCGACAAGGACTCCTTAAGTCGATCCGCAACCAATAAACTTACAAGTTTATCAAACTCATCAGTTATCTTTCTACTTTTCAAATAATACATAAGAGCCACACGCAATTTGGATGAATAGATCGTAAATGATTCGTCCGATGCTTTGTGCAACGACCAAAATCGGGCTCTAAGATTTGAAGGGCTTATCTTAAACTCCCTTAGCAAAAACTCCTTCAGGAATTTGTAGTCATGGAGCTGTGCCTCAGTAAGGCGCATGGTTAATGCCTTAGCTCTTTCACTTAAAATGGCTAGCAATAATTTTGCTCTAACATCTTCATCCACCTCATACACATTAAACAAACCATCCAAGTGATCAAAGAAACCTGGAATTTCTATAGGGTCGGAAGGAAATTTCCAAAGAATATTCTTAAGGGCATCACTATAACGCTTAGTACGACTTGCTAAAGAATCTCTAACATTTCGTTCTTCCTGCTTTTCCTTCCTCTCCCTTTCTTCTTTCTCTTTCCGTTCCTTCTTTTCTCTTTCTTCTTTCTCTTTCCTTTCCTTCTTTTCTTCCTCTCTCCTCTTTTCCTCCCTTTCTTCCTTCTCCTTCCGTTCCTCCCTCTCTCTTTCTTCCTTCTCCTTCCGTTCCTCCCTTTCTCTTTCTTCCTTCTCCTTCCGTTCCTCCCTTTCTCTTTCTTCCTTCTCCTTCCGTTCCTCCCTTTCTCTTTCTTCCTTCTCCCTTTGTTCTTTCTTTTCTTCCTCTCTCCTCTTTTCCTCCCTTTCTTCCTTCTCCTTCCGTTCTTCATATTTACGGATTTCGAACTCCAGACGGCGCTTCTGCAGCTCGTAATCCACTCCTGTTGGAGATATTGGACTACCCTTAAATTCCTCTTCCTCTTTTCCAATCTCCATGGCCCATTCTTCCATTAATTGATTTCGATCCCATGACATAACATCATCTTCGTCCCTTCCTGCCTTCATAAGATACACCCTAAGGCGCTCAGACGACATTTTGCGAATATTCGCTTGCATCTCTGTTGTCAACGCTTCCATTTTTACAAACAGTCAGTCAACAACAATCAACAACAAAAAAAACAGACACCACGCGGCAAACCCGCCACCCAAAAGGAAAATTCCACAACCCAAAGTGCAACTATGCAGTATCCAAAGAAGTACACTCGCCAAGTACGCAAAAACTATACAAGCTCACGCAAGTCTGGCCTCGATCACAACAATGGATCAAATTTCAAAGAAATAATCAGCAGATATTGAAAGAGAAATAATGGCTGCCTCCCACTCGGCTGCAACTCCACTCTCTTTTCTCCTTCTCAGCCACGACAACACCTAGGATCTTACCCGTATGTTGACTGCTGTCTTCTGCTGTCTCAGCCGAACGACGCACTTCGTCCGTCCGACTGTCGTATGCCGATTCACCCGTCTCCCACGGTAGAAAGGCGTCTCGATCCGCTCGCTGTCTGGAACAGACCGTCTCTTGATCCTCCGGGTTGACTCCTTCCTCCGCCGGCTCGCGTCTTCTTCACCGGATCCAACACCGATGATCCCACCGCTGCCACCAATAATGTCGCGGTCGACTCCTTCGATCGCAACGACGAACCAACGAAGGAACTATTAAAAGATCTTTATTTAAAAATAAAGTCGATTAAGTGTAGAGTAAGTCAACTCGTCTATCAAATATCACAATCGTAGACAGCACACAGGTTGGCTGGTCTCGATTGAACGTCATACGATCAATGTTTCAACGTTTACAAATCTTCGTCAAAAGGCCCTTAATGTACAGCAGGTCTATCTTATATAGAGTTCTCCCGGATTCCAGAACGTTCTGTGACGTCACTGTACTTTTCCCTGGAAAGTCCTACTGAACACGTATATCCTTGTTGCATGCACCGAATTAATGTTGACAGCTTGCTGCAGAAATTTCCGTGCGTTGTAAACAAGCTTGTTGACGCGTCGGTTTTCTTCCCTTGATGCATGCACCCGCGTAGACCACGACATATACGATCGTTACTCTACAATCGTTACTGTACAATAAACCCACCTCTGAACTTGTTTGGTTGAACCTTGACTTCACACAGACGCAGAGAGTCGTTCTTGGTCTCCAGTCTAACGACGACGTGTCTTGCAGGCGGAGAGTTAAGGGCCGTGACGAGGTTGACCGTGATACCCACCAGGGGGTCCTCCGTTCTGTTGACGGATGGAGGGAAGAGTCCGAGCAGGAGGGACTGGTTGATGCTGGGATGAACTGGAAACTGCGATGGAGGATTGGAGACGCTTGGAGGATTGTTCATCAGGGTCACTTGAAGTCTACTCAACGCTTTAAATGGAATTATAATAAATATAAATATAAAATAATGATAATAGTAGTAGTTGTAGTAGTGGTAGTAGTAATATTAAAAATTATATTAGCAGTTGTGTAGTTGTAGTAGAAATAGTAAGAGTTGTAGTAGTAGTAGTAGTAGTAGTAGTAGTAGTAGTAGTAGTAGTAGTAGTAGTAGTAGTAGTAGTAGTAGTAGTAATAGTAGTAGTAGTAGTAGTAGTAGTAGTAGTAGTAGTAGTAGTAGTAGTAGTAGTAGTAGTAGTAGTAGTAGTTGCAGCAGCAACAGCAGTAGTAGTAATAGAAGTAGTTGTAGTTGTAAGAGTAGGAGATAATAGTAATGATAATAATAATAAGACGATTCATGAGGAGAGAGCGCTGTATATGATTTCAAAAAGTCATTGCAGTCATGAGATTGAAGGAAGCAAAAAGGAAGGAGGAAAAGAATTTTCCTCCGCCCTTCCAACCTCCTACCTGTCCTTTCTCCCTTCCCTCCTCTATCATTCCTTTTGGATAGTGGCTCTCTTTAGACGCCTTTAAAGAGGTTTTAGCCGATTCTATATAAATATGAGACACTGTAGACGATTGTTGAAAGCGCTGTCTATAGACACCTTCAAAAGGTTCTTAGCCCGTTCTATATTAAAATTGGTCACTACTTGATTTGTTCAGTCGATGGTTCAATAAAGTGCTTCTCGTGAGACACCTTTAAAATGTGATTAACCGATGTTATATCAACTTGAAAACTATCGTGGTGGCATATCGTCTTTGAAGATTAAAAAATGGCTACAGTCTAGTCACTTAACGTTAAAAATCCTTATTATTGTGCATTTAAGCACAAGCATAATTTTTCTAGAATTTGTAGAGGGTTTTTGCCATTTGAATGTCTTTTGAAAAATAGTTTTAAAAGCCCTTTTAAAATGTGCATAATTGAGCTAAGTTTGGGCTTGTTTGGCAAGCTACGTTATCAACGTGCAAGAGGCGCTTGTTTTTGTAATACTTTGGGATTGTTAGCAGACGCATAAATGCTTATTTCTAGTAAATAAATAAAAGTAATTGTTGTCTAATATAAAAAAAAACTTTGTCAGAAAATGTTTTAACATTTGACTGCAGGTTTCAAGGTCAATAATAGTGAAACTTGACTTTTATACCTTGTATATAATTTGCTCTGTTATCGCACATAATTTATGTTGCACGTTCAATGTTTGCATTACTATCTGTGACAGATTGGTTTTAATTAATTGTGTGGCAATGGCAGATATTTTATCTAAAAGTGGTTTTGTTTGGGCATAGTGCATATCTTGTCAAAATGCATCCTCTGCAAAAAAACTTTAAAACAAAGCGTTTCAGTACATCGAGCTGATCATCAACAGAGCTGGGGAGTTTATGCTAAGGTGCAGAAGCCTAGGGTGACGTCGTTCCAAATGTCCCGCAGTCCTTTTTTCCTCGGCCAGCAAAGGATGATACTGTGCCACTAAATGCGTGTAGGAACGGCAAGGCTACGCACTTCTCTGGGCAAAAGGCACGTGCAACCTCATGGGTTTTGTATCGGATGCTTTTGCTTGAGCAAAGCCAACCCACAATTCGTCAATGCTGAAACGCTCAACTGTTGCTATGGCCATCACCAACGCATCCGAGTCAACTCTGCGGATCATCACTCTACGATAGCTATTGGCAGCATCTGAGACATGAAGGAAAATCCTTGTATCAGCTTCTTCCTGAGTAAAAGGAGCAAGTCTAGTGGTGTCCCTTGACTGAGTACAGAGCAAGTCTAGTGGTGTCCCTTGACTGAGTACAGAGCAAGTCTAGTGGTGTCCCTTGACTGAGTGTGGCTAAGCTCTGTCTTTCTGTTTCTGTTTGAAGTTTTGCTATTTGGAGGCTGATAAAAGAAAACAACTCTGACTTGTTTTCGTCATCCTTCAGAAATTCCTGCCAGTTTCTGGGTAGAGCATTAGAGGATTCAATTAGAAGATTACCCCTCACATTGCATGTTTTTGTCTTCAAGTAACCATGTACATATTCATCCCATACTATATCTACCCAATGCGCATGCTCCAGCATTAATGTATCTTTCCTGTCTATCTCAGAGAAGGAGGAGTCGCCAAACCTCATTGAAGATCTCAGGACTTGTAATTGATTGATATATGAGGATCGTAGTCGACACCTATTCCGTTTGTCTGATACTCGATTGAAGAAAGGAAGAAATTTCCCTCCATCCTTCCTACCTCCTTGCTGTCCTTCGGTCCTCCCCCCCGCCGTCATTCCTGTTGAATAGAGAGCTCTCTTTAGACACCTTTAAAGCGGTTTCAACCGATTCTATATAGTCTTATGAGTCCCGGTAGGCATTGGCTGAAGCGCTCTTTTACACACCTTTAAAACGGAAACAATCGTTCCGATATAGCTATGGGACACTGTAATAGATTACATGGAACTCTTATCTTATCTTATCTTATTATGATTATTTATAAAGCGCCTCTCACAGTATAAACTATTCAGAGGCGCTCCCAGCGTGTCAGCCCCGAGGGAAAAGAAAGGTTTTTAGGCAGCGGAGAGAAGAGGGCGAGATCCCAAGCAATATCTTGCTACGGAGAGAGGGAGGCAGGTCATTCCATAAGGAAGGGCCAAGGATGGCAAAAGCACGATGCTGAGCCATCGAAGTCCTTGCGTGAGGGACAAGTAGATCAAGGCGGTCAGCAGACCGAAGAGGGCGGGAAGACAGAGCAGATAGAGGTTTACGCATTAGGTCACAAAGGTATTTAGGAGCTTTACCCAGCTAAGTCCTAGAGACCAGGAGAAGGACCTTGTATTGGATGCGGGAAGCAACAGGAAGCCAGTGAAGTACATTAGTCATAAAGGTAGTTATGTGAGAGAAGCGAGGCAAACGGGCAATGAGCCTGGCAGCCGCGTTCAGAGCAGACTGCAGAGATGAGAGGCGCGCTTTAGGGAGCCCAGCAAACCAATGAATTGCAATAGTCAATGCGGCAGCAAATGAAGGCATGGACCATAGTAGTAAACACTGATGGGGAAACTGATCTTTTTACAGCCCTCAAACGCCTCAGGTGATAGAAACAGGAACGTGTCAGGTGGGAGAGGTGTTCAGAAAACGAGAGGGTACTATCAAGGGTGACACCCAAGTCCAGAACACTGGATGAAAATGAAAAATCAGGGTATATTGACGACAGAAGTGGGATACCAAGTTTAGAAAGTTGCTGCTTAGTGCCAAACCAGATCAGCTGGGTCTTAGAAGAGTTAAGGTTAAGTCGATTTGATGACATCCAAGAGTGGAGATCAGGGAATCAATGGACCCAACAAGGGAGATCTGCTGAGAGGATGAGCCTTGGACAAAGATCTGAACGTCGTCTGCATAGAGGTGACCAGAGGTAAGGTGTTTAGTAAATAAGGAAGGAATGTCAGCTGTGTAGAGTAAGTACAGAATGGGGCCAAGGACAGAACCCTGTGGGACACCATACTCAACCCTAACCCAGGCAGTTCTGGAGTCACCAAGGACAATCCTCTGAGAACGTTCAGAGAGGTAAGATTTGAACCAAGGAAGAGGGAGACCACTGAGACCACAAGATAGTTCAAGACGTCGAAGTAGGATTTCATGGTCAACCATGTCGAAGGCCGAGAAAACATCAAAGAGTGCTATAAGTGTCAAATGAGACCTGTCAATGGCAGTATAAATGTCCGAGAGAAGGGACAGGAGGGCAGTTTCCGTAGAATGGTGACCTCTAAACCCTGATTGACTAGAAGGGAGGAGTCCAGACTGTTCAAGATAGGGCAGAAGTTGAAGCGAGACAAGTCTCTCAAGAGTTTTAGAGAGAAAAGAAAGGTTAGAAATAGGACGATAGTTAGAACATACTTGTGAGTCAAGATTAGGTTTTTTAAGGGTAGGGAAGACAATAGCTCGCTTCTGAGATGGAGGGAGATGGCCTTCTGCTAGAGACCTATTGAAAAAATATATCAAAAATGGGACAATATCATCCAAAACATTTATATGCGCTCCATCAAGGACACTATTTAGAGACGCTTCCAGCCCAACCCCGGTGAAAGAAAAAAGTCTTTAGAACAGAGCAGAAAGCGGACGACATGTCTTGAGAAAGAGACCGCAACTCAAGGGGAAGCCTATTTCAAATCGTGGGTCCAGCCACGGAGTAAGCGCACTGCTGCACAGTAGAGGTGCTTGCGAAAGGAACAGAGATATATTTTTTCACTGATAGAAAATGTGCTCCTAATTGCGTCACCAGCCTATATATAAAATTAGTTGATTACATTTTAAAGGTGTCTAAAGAAAAGTCCACTTGCAGTGGAACAAGGAACAATCGTCTGCTGTGTCGCATAACTACATAGAACGAGTGCTCCACGTTTTAAAGGTGTCTAAACACTCTGACCAACAGGAATGATGGAAGGAGGGAGGATTGATTCCTCAATTCATCCTTCCTTCCATCATTCGAATATCAGATGTAACAATCAACTACAAGTCCCGAGGTCTCCTTCGAAGTTTGGCAACTGTTCCTTCACTGTCGCTGGACCCACTGCATGGAATTGTCTTCCCAATCTATACCACCAATATCTTCCAATTCCCTTGGTACTGCGTGGGACCCTGCTTACTCTCTCTCTCTCTCTCTCTCTCTCTCTCTCTCTCTCTCTCTCTCTCTCTCTCTCTCTCTCTCTCTCTCTCTATTTCTCTCTCTCTCTCTCTCTCTCTCTCTCTCTCTCTCTCTCTCTCTCTCTCTCTCTCTCTCTCTCTCTCTCTCTCTCTCTCTCTCTCTCTCTCTCTCTCTCTCTCTCTCTCTCTCTCTCTCTAACTCTATTTTCTCTCTCTATCTCTCGCTGTCTCTGTCTGTCTCTGTCTGTCTCTCTGTTGTTCATCGTTTAAAGTCTTTTCAGCTTCCGCGAGGCTCACATGCTGAGAGCGCCTCTGAATAGTTCACACTTTTAGAGGTGTTTTATAAATTCTCAGATACCACACCATATTACTACTACTACTGCTGCAGCTGCTGCTGCTGCTGCTGCTGCTGCTGCTGATGCTGCTACTACTACTACTATTACAATCAATCAAATGTGTGTTGTTACTTAGTTGCTGTTTAACGACAATATCCCGTCTTGGGAATAACAGAGTATGAATGGAGCTGGAGTTTTAATCAATCGAATACAATGAACGCGACCATTCTTACATAGCACGGGTTAAAATCGTTTTAAAGGTGTCTAAAGAGAGCGCCGTAACCATTGGCCATGTGTCCCTTGCTAATATAATTGTGATTCTTGCAAATTTAAAGGTGTCCAGGAACGGCGCTTTGACAAGACCCAACACAGGGAACCAAGCCAAAGGATGCATCCAAAGTTTAACGACATCTTTAGCAACAAAGGCTGTTGACGTCGACAGAAATTATATTGACATATTGCAGATCTTTAAGATAGCGCGGTAACGAATGGATGAAAGAGCAGATCCGACTATTTTAACTACACATATTTTTAACGTCAATAGTGTTATTATAATTAATGATATATAATTAATAATTAATATTATTAATTTAATAATGATTGATATCAATTAATTAATTAATCATAGCTTATTAATAATATTTAATTAGAATTAAAATTAATTATTATTAATAAATCATAATTAATGTACATATTAATCTAGTTCTGAAGGGATCTAGAGCAAGTCCTTCATTAATAATTGTTTAGCGCCATTGTCTCATGCTTGGTAGTTAAACAGAGGCGTAAAACATTTGAAGACCATTCTGTTAGAGCGTGGTTTCATTGTGTTAGGTCGGGGTCGTAAGGAGTCTGTATTGGAGTGGTGCTATATAAATTTTGCAATTGCCATTACCATTTTCGGTCGGTGGTCCAAGGCTGTGAAATTCTCATTAATTCTTTCTGAGAATCTATATAGCGCCCCTCTAAGATACATACTTGCAGCTCAGCCAGGGCTAAAAAAGAAACGCAGGTATTTTGTTCAAAAGGGTTTGCAGAAATATTTCTTATCTTCTTCTTTTGGTGACTGCAACTCGAGGAAATGATCCTTTAACTCGCAGGAGTTGCCTACGAATAATGTAAACTTTCTATGCTATGATAAACAGTTGCCGATTAGTTAGAGCGCTCGCCTCATAACGCGTAGGGTATGGGTTCGAAAGCAGGCCCGTAGCCAGTATGAGGCAAGACGAGGCGAGTGCCTCGTCGTAATTCTGAAGACGAGGCAAGATGAGGCAACCTCTCCCTCTCTGCCTCGTCTTACTTCAACACGGTAATTAAGATATCGTGTGAAGAATAATAGAGTATTGTAATCTCTTCTACAGACACATTTGCCTCCTCCAGCACTGACTCACCCCCTTGTATCATCCCTGCTCCTAATGAAAATGCGACCGTACGTTACTAACCAGAATAACGTGTTACCGTACGTACGTTATCGAAAAAATAACGTAGGCCTACGCGTACTTAAAAATGTCACAAGTTTATTTGATCATTCTCAAAGAACCTCAATATAACTAAAGTCTTGTAATGTCCGCGTACCGTACGCGTACGTAAAAAATGATCAGTTTAGCTCTACAATATTAGTCTTCCCCTACGCAGGCCTAATTATTTACGAACGGTACCAAAGTTTAGTATTGCCAATAAAATGACCACTGGCACTGACCATACTATAAAGTGTGCCGTAAAATCTTAATTCTTCATATTATACATTAGACAGATTATTAGTAATTTGAAATTTAAGAGGAGGAAGAGAGCGAATGGAGGGTTGGAGGAAGAGAGGAAATGGAGGGTAGGAGGAAGAGAACGAATGGAGGGTAGGGGGAAGATAGCGAATGGAGGGTAGGAGGAAGAGAGGGAATGGAGGGAAGGAGGAAGAGAGGAATGGAGGGTAGGAGGAAGATAGCGAATGGAGGGTTGGAGGAAGAGAGGAAATGAAGGGTTGGAGGAAGAGAGGGAAAGGAGGGTTGGAGGAAGAGAGGAAATGGAGGGTTGGAGGAAGAGAGGAAATGGAGGGTTGGAGGAAGAGAGGAAATGGAGGGTAGGAGGAAGAGAGGAAATCGAGGGTCGGAGGAAGAGAGGGAATGGAGGGTTGGAGAAAGAGAGGAAATGGAGGGTTGGAGGAAGAGAGGAAATGGAGGGTTGGAGGAAGAGAGGAAATGGAGGGTTGGAGGAAGAGAGGGAATGGAGGGTCGGAGGAAGAGAGGGAATGCAGGGTTGGAGAAAGAGAGGAAATGGAGGGCTGGAGGAAGAGAGGAAATGGAGGGTTGGAGGAAGAGAGGGAAATGAGGGTTGGAGGAAGAGAGGAAATGGAGGGTTGGAGGAAGAGAGGGAATGGAGGGTCGGAGGAAGAGAGGGAACGGAGGGTTGGAGGAAGAGAGGAAATGGAGGGTTGGAGGAAGAGAGGAAATGGAGGGTTGGAGGAAGAGAGGGAATGGAGGGTAGGAGGAAGAGAGGGAGCGGAGGGTTGGAGGAAGAGAGGGAAAGGAGGGTTGGAGGAAGAGAGGGAATGGAGGGTTGGAGGAAGAGAGGAAATGGAGGGTTGGAGGAAGAGAGGAAATGGAGGGTTGGAGGAAGAGAGGAAATGGAGGGTTGGAGGAAGAGAGGAAATGGAGGGTTGGAGGAAGAGAGGAAATGGAGGGTTGGAGGAAGAGAGGAAATGGAGGGTCGGAGGAAGAGAGGAAATGGAGGGTTGGAGGAAGAGAGGAAATGGAGGGTTGGAGGAAGAGAGGAAATGGAGGGTTGGAGGAAGAGAGGGAATGGAGGGTAGGAGGTAGAGAGGGAACGGAGGGTTGGAGGAAGAGAGGGAAAGGAGGGTTGGAGGAAGAGAGGGAATGGAGGGTTGGAGGAAGAGAGGAAATGGAGGGTTGGAGGAAGAGAGGAAATGGAGGGTTGGAGGAAGAGAGGAAATGGAGGGTTGGAGGAAGAGAGGAAATGGAGGGTTGGAGGAAGAGAGGAAATGGAGGGTCGGAGGAAGAGAGGGAACGGAGGGTTGGAGGAAGAGAGGAAATGGAGGGTTGGAGGAAGGAAGTGGGAATGGAATGAAGTTGGGTTTGTATGGTCAGTGCTTTTGTTTCTTGTCTTTAATCGTCCTCAATCCGACGATTGGCCACAGCATGAACAATTTTATTCCACCCACTTTTGTTTCCTGTTTCTTTCGATAATTGGGCGAATGATGATCCAGTCCTAGACTTTCAGTTATCAATCCATCCCATTTTAGATCTTCCCTGATATGAGCTCTTAATCCAGGGATTGTGCCTTAGAAGGCTTAGATTATCTCCTCCAGACAATCTCCACTCTTCTCCAACACATGCCCGAAATATGAAGCTTCTTCTGCAGGATTAGTCTAAGGAGACTTATTTCTACTCCAGTGGTCTTCAAAACCCACTCGCTTGTCTTCCTCGAAGTTCATGATTTCCCGAGGATCTGCTGCATATATTGCATTTCAGTGCGACTTCCTTCTATTTGACAACCTCACAAGCTTCGACAATTGTTACATTATTGTGCTTGAGATTTCAAAGAATGTTCTTTACAATATCGAAAAATAACTCTTGTAGGCCTACAATATCTGTAGTTTGTGGCGCTTGATGTCATTGTGAGTAAAGCGCCACATTGTGACTTGAATCAAAGTGCGACCGTACGTTACTTACCGGAATAACGTACGCGTACCGTAAGTAGGCCTACGTTTAAAAAAATAACATATACGGTACACGTACCGGAACCGTAGGCGTACGTTATAAATGCCACAAGTTTATTTGATCATTCCCAAAGAACCTCAATATAACTATAGTCTTCTATACGCGTACCGCGCGCGTTCGTAACAAAATCAGTTTAGCTCTACAATATTAGTCTCCCTGTACGCAGGCCTAATTATTTACGCATGGTACCGAAGTTTAGTATTGCCAATAAAATGACCACTGGCACTGACCATCCTATAAAGTGTGCCGTAAAATCTTAATTATCTTCATATTATACATTAGACAGAATATTAGCAATTTGGAATTTAATAGTTTAAAAGTAGAGATAATTGAACAGCCTGATGTACGTATAGGCCTACAATGGTTAAAATTGTTTACGACCGCGTCTGGCCTAAATAATATTATTTAGCTATCCCTGCTGACCTTTATGTGTACGAAGGGCCGAAAGCAATCTAGGCAACTACACGTATGGACCCGTCTATACAATTTCAAATCGTGATTTTGCCATCTTTCGTAAGTTCCAGTAATCGTAAGTAATTGTAATTATAACCGAACACTTTTGTAGCGTCACTCAGAGCAGCGGCCCTTTAAAAATTACCTATTTGTTTTTTTATCATAATTATTACGAGTTAAGTTTAAGAAATAACTTCAAATAAACTTGGATTAGAAGACTTAGTCGGCTACAGAACAAGATCATGATGAGTCGAGAACCTGTAAAACGACTACTTTTCTGTTTTGTTGTTGTCGAATATTAAGAACTAACTTTTCATTCTATTACATTACATCCTCTTGTGTAACATAACTTGTAGGCCTTATAGTGTTTGTTATAGAGTAAACTGAAATGTGTTAATACAATGTATTAACACATTTCAGTTGACTCTATAACAAGAGTTATATAATATCAGCTTATACAAGTTAGAACAAGTTGAACAACACAATTAGATTCCTGCAAAAAACCACAAAAATGTAATGTTCACTTCAAAAATTTGCTTCGGCTTCAGGTATGATTATAATTGCAGACAGACTTTTTTACACGCCATTCCAAAACATATTTAGGCATGAAAAATATGCTGCTTTTGTTGGCTTTAAATGTTCTACAACTCAAGTACGAGCATCTACAATATAAACATTTTTTCGTTGGGTAATACTCCCGAACCCTCACAGTTCTCACTTAAATCGAAGGGGCTGGGGAGGGGTGGGAAGGGTTTTGGAAGGGGTGGCAGGGAAAAGGGTGGGGACGGGGCGGAACGGGAAGGCAGGGGATGGAAAGGTAAAGTAAGTAAGTAAGTATATCCTTTATTAAGGTGAGGGAATGGGCAAAAAGAGAGGGGAGGTAAGGATAGGGAAGCGGAGGACGGAAGGGGAGGGACGGGACGTGGATGGGAGGGGGTTTGCCTCGTCTTGATTTTGCCTCTGGCTACGGGCCTGTTCGAAAGCAGGTATTGCGTTGGAAGTCCTTCATTCCCAATTGCTTAACGCAACGGATTGATGCTCGGTCATTAGATAATAAATACGTAATAACGTTATTAGTGATAGCAACTATCGAAGCAACTTGGTCTAAAGACTATGTACATGACGCCATCTGTCGACTGTTGATATTAATCCATTGGTTGGTTCCACGTGTGTGCGTGGGCCCACCACTGGCGACTCTTCTTGTTAACTTTGTATTATTTTGCTAACTGATGCAATAGTTTAGTTCCTAATTACATTTAACTTTAATAGAGATTGATTTTGCTCTTCAAGGGGCACTATGTTAATTTGTTCAGTTACAGTTTCAATAGCAGCTATAATTATAATTACTTGTTATTAATAACTTCTATCGCGCCGGTGTCTAATGCATAAGGCATCAAAGCCCAGCCGCAATTAGGTCAATATCGAGAATAATAGTAAATTAAGTGTTAGCGAATATTGTATGATGTATATATGCGTATATTCAAATATTTAACGACATCTTATAGCTACAAAGGCCGTTCAGGTCTTTAAAGTTGATTGTATTTCAGTTCATTTTTTATATTTGTATCCGTTGACTTATTTTATACACCTTATTTAAAGAGCATGCTTTCCTATAAATTGGCATAGTTTTAGCCGTGTTTGGTTTGGTCCCGTATTTAAAATGATTCCAACGTAGTATAACGAATAACGCCTGTGAAGTTTTTGATTGTATTTCAGTTCGTCTACAGACAACCATTTTCAGAAAATCTACGACTTCTAAGTCAATTAACCCTCAGGCTACCAAGGTTTTTTGTGACATCGGCTACCAAGGGGGGGTGGTGGTTACCACCCCCCCGGAATTTCGTGTTTGGTTTCAAATATCATATCATGTAATACAGCATTTGATTCAGCATTCATTTATGAAAAGAATGGTATATTTAGTTGTAAAATATATGAATGCATCTCGAAATTATATAGTTTTTAACAAAGGCACCGGTCCATTTAACGATATCTGATATTATCCCACACAATTTGTACTATTTGGATAAAAAAATATAAATGATGTGGGTTTTGAAAATGAACTATGTATCCAAGAATATTGTAAATATAATGAGACTTAATTTTCAACAATACAAACTATTCCAAAGTCTGTTTTAGTTACAGGCAGAACCTAAAGGCGTGCAGCTATATCAACATGAAACAAGAAATTATGTAATTTTTCCCAGCAGTCAAATACGTCAGTGGTCCTTGCAGTTATTGCAAGTTACTTCCATTGTTTTGTGCGAATGCTTCCTGCAAACCGGCTTCTTGAACACTTCACAGCACTGCTTTACTCTGTTAGCATTCTGCTTTGACTGTTTATAGCCCTTCACCATACCCAAGCATATCGGTTTACGTTGTGATGTTGCATCAGTGATTTTCACACTGATAAAGCGTATTATTATTTATTATGATCACTTCCGGTTTTCAAAAGACAAATAACTAAGCAAGCAAATATAACCCTACATTCCCTCTAAAGAATGGCATAGTTGTTTCTCTTCCAGAAAGAATAATGAATACCTTTATATAGTCGACAACAGCTAACAGCTGACGAGAGGAATTCCTGATTCCATAGGTGGTACCTAGGCTATATCGGGTATAACTTTTTTATGGCGTGGGATATCATCACGACTTTTACCTCAAAATGTGTGCAAATGGACCCCCTACAGCTACCTAAAATGTCAAAATTATATTCCATGTGCTAAAAAAAATTTTTGCAGAAAAACGTAGGGGGGGGGGTGGTAACCACCCCCCCCTTGGTAGCCCGAGGGTTAACCAGTGTTACCACTCATAAAAATTGAAAAACCCAAGTTAAGACATTGAAAAAACCAAGAAAACCCAAGGTCGTTCATCTGCAGACTTTTTTTAATTAATAAACGCATTATAAGATAAAATATAATAACATAATGCATCATACCAATTCCTGTATAAAAATGTTTTTCTATCTTTCATTTTTACAATTTTATGGGTAATCGTTAATTGCTAAAAGTTATTAGTAAATATTCAAAGCAAATTATATATGTTAATATACATGATTTTATTTTCATCAGAGTCCGAATCACGTGAATTATTACTTCTATCGCATATTTTATTTTTTATTTCTTAAAACAAGAATAAAGATAAACGTCTATGAAACTCATAGGAGGGACCCCTGGATTTTGCAAATATTTAAAAAAAATAAAATCTTTGGATTATTATGATTATTACAACAGTCCAAGCACGATTTTCAATGCGAAAAACCACTTAATTATTTAGGTACAGTAAATTATTGATAATTATTTATTTCAATTTTTTTTATATGCAATTTTTGTTTCTATGCACAAACGTCATTTTTCCCCACCCTCCCTAAAAATTTGCCCCCTAAAAATTTCGTTCTTCGCTAACAAAAATTCTTGCGGTCGCCCATGATGAAGCTCAAAATATTATATCTTAAGTTGTAAAAAGAGCAAGAGCTGATTACTTCGGGAAAACTTCCGAAAAAGTACAATCTGAGTCTACAGTTTTCTTTGGAGTTATATTTTCTAAATATAGCAGTAGGCTAGAATAGCAAGCTTAGTCTTTAGAGCAGTGGTTTTCAACCTTTTTGTAGTGACGGAACCCTACACAAGCACTCATTTGCTCACGGAACCCCGAGGCGTTTTAGCCGTCCATTTTTTCCAAGAAATTCAAGTATTATTGTAACTTGTATTGTTGGGATAATGTTTAAATTTTAGAATGTTAAACTTGTAATATAAGTTTTTTTGCATCTCTGGTGCAGGCTATTATAAATACATACTTTAGTCTAGCACTCTAGAGTAGTGCACAGAAACAATGTCGGTAAACAACATGTATTTTACCGTATTGTGCCGGCAACTAATTCTGACAGATCGATAGAAGAGTTATAGAAACGCTGCAGGGCTGTAAGTAATTAACTTCCAAAATTTCCTTAACTTGAATTATCCTTAAGAGAATAGGCCTAATAGTCACTACCGCTTTTACCCTTGAGTTTTTTTAACTTCTTCACTTTGACATTTAAGGCACGACGTAGGTGGCCACTCCGGGTACCCCTGTTACGGGAGTGGTGGTAGGGGACAAGTGTCTCTGATCACTACCCTCTCCAGACCTACTTCCCGCACTGACGGGTAGTGGGACACTCGTCCACGGAGTGCCTTGATACAGCTCCCATCGCTAGTTCCAAGTAGGCAATAGTGAGCCCACTTCTTCTCCCCTGGGGGTCGGGGATTCCAGATTTCGTCCTGCACGCAACTGAACGGCAACAACGGACCAACAACAATTCGCTTACAGGCGGCCGCATAGCAGTTTCCGGTCCACTCTAGGGTACCTGCCTCTCTCCCCTTGGTCCTCTCTCGTGGTCCTACCAACGTCTGTAATGGTATGTGCCAGTCCTCCGCCCCGGCTACATACGAGGTTCTACACAACGGTCAGTTAACACGGTGCAATCACAACTGCACCAAGTGGTTGGCACTCGGCTCGACCCAAGGTAATCTCAGCAATTCAGGGCTATTGTTGGCACATCCTCCCTCTATCCCAAACGGGAATAGGTCGGGGGCAATTAAACCAATTTCACGCTAAGTCGGTTGGCTATATTAGAGCGCCTGGTTCGCCTACCCCGCCGTTTACCCGCGTAAAAATGCAATGCAAATATAAAATGCAACGATGCACTCCCTTAATAATGTTAACTATGTTAACATAGAATTGTGTTTAGCATGAACGCCGGAAAGCTGTGAAGAATTCGGTTATTTGATCATTCTTTTGTGAAATCAGTTGGTGGTTTTTAAATTTAAGACTGCTGTCGCGGAACCCCTGGCCGACGCCCGCGGAACCCCTGGGTTCCGCGGAACCCCGGTTGAAAACCACTGCTTTAGAGTTATATGTTAAAAATAGCAATATACTACTATAGCAAATGTTTTCACGCATATTATACAATATATTTATTGACCTCGATCATCCAGACCGTTGCAAGAAAAATTAATATAATGAAAAACAGGGTTTCAATAAAGCAAGAAAAACCCAGGCAAAAAACCCAAGGTCTCCAAGAAAAAACCCCATTTCCCAAGTTCGGATTAAAAACCCAAGATCTTGTGAAAAAACCGAAGGAGTGGTAACGCTGCAATTAACCAATTAATTGTAGTGTCCATGCCTAGGCCTATATAGCATGTGTAAACAGAGTTTTAAAGGTGTCTAAAGAGAGCGCTTTAACTAAAGCATCCATGAAAGGATCTAACAGTTTTAACCACACAGTTTTTACCACACGTTGACATCGATAGTATTCTAATTAATATAATATAATTACCAATTAATTTTATTAAATTTAATAATTATTACTATTAATTAATTAATATGTGTATGTATTAATTAATTAATCATTATTTATTAATTATATTTAATTATAATTAATATTAATTAGTAATAATAAATAATAATCAGTATTATTAATCTAGTCCTGAAGGGGCCTTGCGCAAGTCCTTCACAGGAGAAATACCGCCACCTCCAGAAAAACCACACACACACACACACACACACACACACACACACACACACACACACACACACACACACACACACACACACACACACACACACACACACACACACACACACACACACACACACACACACACACACACACACACACACACACACACACACACACACACACACACACACACACACACACACACACACACACACACACACACACACACACACACACACACACACACGCACGCACGCACGCACGCACGCACGCACACAACAGACCAGTTGACATACAAACAGATTGCAGACAAGCATAGACAGAGAGATATCAGA
This sequence comes from Allolobophora icterica, assembly GCA_963556255.1. Lineage (NCBI taxonomy): Eukaryota > Metazoa > Annelida > Clitellata > Crassiclitellata > Lumbricidae > Allolobophora > Allolobophora icterica. The sequence continues at coordinate 5,452,311 of OY744605.1, read as the reverse complement.
CAGACACAGACAGGCGCCCAGACCGATCAATCGACAGACAGACAGACAGACAGACAGACAGACAGACAGACAGACAGACAGACAGACAGACAGACAGACAGACAGACATAGTATTATACCCGCCAACGGGGTGCAACACTTGGCGTTGTCTCACCTGCATCGGACTCACTCTCCAACTCCAGGTACGTTGCCGGTGGAGAAGAACTCGCTGGCTTTGATTACCCCGAACTCTGTCGACGAAGAGCCGACTGAGGCTCTTTTGAAGCAGTTTGTGGCCTGCTCTCCGTTCGCGATCTCTGGAATAGTAATGGTTGGCAGAGACGCTGTATCAGGAGCTGTATCAAGTCCCTGCCTTTCGAGGTTGCGAGACCAGCCGTAGATACCTTCGTTATCTCTCTTGGACGACATCTTGATGTAAGAGACAGACAGACAGACAGACAGACAGACAGACAGACAGACGGACAGACAGACAGACAGACAGACAGACAGACAGACCGTGTCCACCAATGTTTTAACCTATATTCATCAACAGCGTTCATCAACTGCTTCTCCTGTTATGAAATCGAAAACTTCTGACCTGTCGTTTTCCGTTGATGCCAGTCAAAAGTCTGAACAAAGGGGGAGGACGACGCTAATCATCTTTGCTGTGACACAGCGTCGTTAAACAGCAATTACTACTACTAAGTATCGTTTACCTTACCTAGTAGCCCACCGTATGCTAATAATTAAATGCAGAGCTCTCAAAGATACCTTTGCAACGCTTCTAGTTTTGGCTATGTATTAAAACCAAATAGCTAATGCTAGTTAATTCCACAAAAAATTACAAATATTTTGTAAAGACTGTAACTGAGAATAGACATCAAATCTGATGTAAAGACAGTATCATTTATGTCACCTATCGATACATAATTATTATAATCGTTATAATAATGCCCAAGCAGAGGCGTCTACACCATAGAAACCTTGGAGCAAATGCTCCATCCAAGAAATAGGAATCAATACAGTTAGCTATATGCTAACAAATACGTGATGTAATATTTATCCATTGTTTATCGACATCCTATAGCGATAAAGCCGTTGATGTCTTTAAAGCTCATTGGTCAATATTAATTCAGTTTCAAAATATGTGATCTTAACTGTGTCGTGTGCCTATATAGCATTGGTCGATAAAATATTAAATGTGCCTAAGAAAATTGTTATCAATGACGCTTTAGAAAGTGTTGTAAACAATTAACCAACTATACAGTGTCCCATGCTAACATAGCACTGGTTAACTTCGTTTTAAATTTGTCTAAACAGAGCGCCCTAACCAATTGGCCCTGTGTCCCTTGCCTACGTAGCATTGGTTGATAACATACTAAATGTGCCTAATAAAAAGCGCTTTAGAAAGTTGGATAACAATCATTTGAATATAGTGTCCCGAACTTACATAGCAAGGATTAACAACGTTTTAGAGGTGTGTAAACAAAGCGCCTTAGCCCATTGGCCCTGAGTGCCATTTGCGTATTTAGCATTGCTTTATCAACTTAAAAAGGTGTCTGAAGAAATTCGCCTAAATTCATCCACTCGACTTAGGTGTCCCATTACTATATAGGCCGGGTTTTAAACGTTTCAGAGGTGTCTAAATGCAGCGTTCTAACATAATGGCTCTGTCTTTTTCTATATAACATTTGTTCATCCTGTTTTATAGGTGTCTAAAGAACAGCATTTTAAAGAGATTACTAGAGAACAATTATTAAACTACTTTGTGCTATGCCTAAATAGCAATTGTTAAAAAGGTTTTAATGGTGTGTAAAGACAGCGCAGTAACGGAAGGATGAAGGAACGAATCCAACAGTTTTGACCACACATCTTATAATAATAATAATAATCTTCGTTTAATATCTTCAAACTGACATTCACGCAGTATGATTACAAATCAGTATGAACGGATGATCACAAGTTGTTGCAGGAGTCGAATTGTAACTGTTTACGGCTGCCATGCAAGGCGCCGATCACGTTCTACATCTCATTTTCACAACGCGCCATCTCGCGAATGATAGGCTGAGTGGACCTTGAGTGGGTTGCGAGAAGCGATCCCGATACCTACTGCTCTTCACACCAGTGATGTTACCACTACTCTATCAAAGGCCGTTGACGTCGATAGTATTATTATTCTTATTAATATACTATAAACAATAATTAATATAATTAATTTTTATACAGATTAATATTAATTAATTAATTAATTAATTAATTAGTCATTGTTTATTAATGATATTTGATTAGAATTAATATTTATTATTAATAATAAATTATAATCAATGCCTTAGTTACGAATGGCGAGTAAATGCTTAAAGTCAAGAGTTTATATCTAAAATGTGCTACATAAACCGAAAGAATGAATGAGTGAGTGAGTGAGCGGACGAATGATGGAGTGAGTGAGGAGAGAATTAGCGATTTAGCGAAAGAATGAGTTAGCTAGTGAGAGAGAGAGAATGATGGAATGAGTTTGAGAGTGAGAATGATCTATAGAGTGAGAGACTACTTGAGAGATTGAGATAGTGAGTGAATGAGTGACATAGTGAGTGAGAGTGTGAGAGAATGAGTGATAGAGATTGTGGCTAAGTGAGTAAGTGAGCGAATGAGAATTATGAGTTAGAGAGTGAGTGAGTGGTTGAATGAGTGAGCGAATGAAGATATGTTTGAATGAATGATTGAAGTTTATTACATACTTAGCTTACTTGAGTTTGTTATTGAATTAATAATTAATTGTGTGAGCGAATTTTCAAGGTTTCTACCGGGGATTGTTTTTGCCTGACTAATCGGATAGCGCCCCATGCCTATGTAGCACGGGTTAAAAGTGTTTCAAAGGTGCCTAAAAAATACGTTTTAAGCAACCGCCTACGTGTCTTAACTTAATATAGAATCGGATGAAGTGGCCATAAGGACAAAGGAGAAGAGCGACTCTAATCATCTTTCTTGTGACATACGTCGTTACCTTAAGCAACAATTACCTTACCTAGTAGCCCACCGTAGATTATTAGTAATGAAATGCAAAGCTCACATAGATACCTTTACAACGCTTCTAGTTTAGGCTATGTATTAAAACCAGTTAGCTAATGCTAATTAATTATTCTAAAAATTACATATAGTTTTTAAACATTGTTACTGAGAATAGACCTCAAAACTGATGTAATGATAGAACCATTTACGTCAGCTACCGATATATTATCATCGTTATAAGAATGTTAATTAAGGCATTAGTTGATGGTCTCTTCCAGTGAATTGCAATCTAGAATCGAATACGCAACTGAAAAATAATGTGATATTGGAAGATATTGTAAGTAATTGAGTATATAATATAAAGAGGTAAATAACTTAATGTTACTGCGTTTTTCCCCGCTTACTGCTACCCTGTGAGGGTGGTTATTTCATTCAAAACCGTAATATAAAAGCCCTATTTATTATGCATAGCCTATATTTGTATTTTCAACGCATTCCAGTCACTGCTGACCTGACATGAACGGAAATAGCTCGCAGAGTTCCACATACAACCAGTCAACCATGTCCTTGTTGGCGGTTGACGGAGATACGTCAATCGTCAACTGCGCTGAAACCGACGGTTGACCTTGATTCGATTATCTATGTCTACCAGATCACAGTCGTTTATGGAGAAGGCATGGCAGGTAGAGTTAGCGCATATGCTGTGTGTTTAGTTATTTAGTACATTAACAAAATCTTCGTCTGATGGCGTTATGACATTGCAGTCATAGTGGATCCATGATCGTTTTTCATCATCATACAACATTCTACGGGACGCAGAGGCAAGTAATCGAGTGCGGTGGTCTATGCCTAAATAGTACGAGTTAAGAACGTTTTAAAGGTGTTTAAAGATTGCGCATTAAGCAATCGCCTGCGTGTCTCAAATTAATCTAGAATCGGTTGAAACAGCTTTGAATGTGTCTAAAGAGAGCGCTCTATCCAACAGGAATGATGGAGAGAGGGAGGGCGGAAGGTGAGGAATGAGGTAGGAAGGATGGATGGAAATTCTGTCCTTCCTTCCTTCAATCGAGTTTCAGACAAACGGAATAGACGTCGACCAATCAACTGCAAGTTCCACGGTCTTCAACGAGGTTTGGCAACATTTCCTTTTGCCTGTTGCTGGACCAAATGCACGTAACAGTGTTCCCAACCACGTGAAGAATGCGTCATCTCTGAAGACATTTAAATCACAGCTCAAAACTACCTTTATGTAATCATATGATTGCCATTGCCTGTTTAAATCATGTACAGCGCCCTCTCATTCGGCCTCGGCTGAGCTACGGCGCCATATATAATTGTTTTACTACTACTACTACTACTACTACTACTACTACTACTACTACTACTACTACTACTACTACTACTACTACTACTACTACTACTACTACTACTACTACTACTACTACTACTACTACTACTACTACTACTGCTGCTGCTACTGCTGCTGCTGCTGCTGCTGCTGCTGCTGCTGCTGCTGCTGCTGCTGCTGCTGCTGCTGCTGCTGCTGCTGCTGCTGCTACTACTACTACTACTACTACTACTACTAATACTACTAATACTCACCAATAACCTAGAGCTCGATAAAGAACTTTAATTAAAACGAAATAAATAATAAAGGTTGAAATCTTCTGAATTACTTTGTACACGGTTCCAAACGCCCCGGATCCGATGACATTTCTGCGACGAAGATCCGATTCCTTGATCATCCGCAAAACAGCCATATCCGGTTTGACATTGGTCGGAGTCAACGGCTTAAACCAGACAAACCAGGCGACGATGTTGTAAAGCAGCGTTGAAAGGATGACAACAAAAGGTCGTTGATGTCGACAGATGTTATTTTGAACAGTTCTCGACGTTCGTATGGCGTGCCATGGTGGCTCAGTGGTAAGTTCGGCGCCTTGTAATAATAATTGTAATTGTTATTCTAATTGTAACTGAAAATTAATATAGCGCCACTCAAAGAGAAAACCAATCAGAGGAGCTCCTTGCGCTAGACTATATGGTGTTAAACGTAATTAAGAACTAGGCTATTACAAGAGTTATCAAAACAATGCACAACTAACTAGTAGAGTCACCAGTTGTTGGCCCACGCACGCACGTGGAACCAATCAACGGATTAATATCAAGAGTTGACAGGCAGCATAATGTTGAGAGTCCCTTGGCCTGGTTGAAACGATATAGCTGCTATCAGTATTATCATTATTACGAAAAGCGCCTAACAAGCAACTAAATCGTTTAAGTTACTGAGCAGCGGCCCATTCTTAAATAGCACGGTTCAACACCATTTTAAATGTGTCAAATTAAATGTTTTAGGTGATGGATCGTAGGCAACTATTATTGTCCACGGTGTCCCACACCTACATAAGACTACTGTATGACGTTTTAGAGGTGTCTAGAGATAGCGTTGCAACAAACCGATGAATGATCGGAACCAATACATTTAACCAAACATCATATGGCATCGAAGCCGTTGAAGTATTATTATTATTAATAATATTGACTATTAGAGATATTATAATTATAATATCACTAATAATCAACATTATTAAAAATGATTAATATTAAGTAATCATTGTTAATTAATAATATTTTATTAGAATTAATATTCATTATTAATATTAAATTATAATTAACGTTAATATTAATCTAGTTCTGAAGAGATCTAAAGCAAGTCCTTCACTACCATTGTCTGATGCTTGGTCATTAGATTGGGGTGCAAAGTAAATAATAATAATAATAATAATAATAATAATAATAATAATAATAATAATAATAATAATAATAATAATAATAATAATAATAATTATAATAATAATTATAATAATGGTTTTTTCAGGGATTTTTTAAAGTGCCTGAGTGAATCAGGGATTTTACAAATAGCCCAAAAATTTCAGGCATTTTATAAAATCCCTGGTTTTACGAATTGCCTGTAACATATACATATAGCGCGGCCGCCTACCGAGATCGTCCAACCACGCGCTTCGCTAAGACAGTACAAGTAAACTTTATACATCTATCATATATATAAATACACGCGAAACTAAAATAAGGCGCATTAAATATATACGGCAATATCTCGCACTGCAAGACTGTGCACAAAACTGAGTTCACAATAATATTAATAATAATTATTATAATAAAGTATAGGCCCTAGTAATGCTTATGATAGTGGTGATGATGAAAATAATAATATGTTTAATAATGGTAATAGTGAAAGTAATAGTAATAAAGATGATGAGTTGCAAGCATGTTGTTCGTTACCTTTACGCTCCTGAAAAGATTTTATCTTTGTTTTTTTTATTATCGCGACTAGGTAATGACAGACGTGTAGTTGCCTGAGTAAATTGATGAATTGATAGAAATAATTAATTCATTATATTAAGATCAGAGTTGCTGCCAAAGAAGAAATGAAGAGATGGTTTTCTTCATGTTCTTCATATCTTCCGATTCACGGAAAGTTAGTGAATGCTTGAAGTCAAGAGTTTATATCTGAAAAGGTGCTACATAAATCCAAAAAATGAGTGAGTGAGCGAAGAGTTATGGAGCGAGTGAGTGACTGAGTGATATAGCGAGAGAATGAGTGAGTTAGTGAGACAGAGAATGATGGAGGGAGTGAGAGAGTGACCTAGTGAGGGACTGCGTGAGAGAATAAGAGTGAGTGAGAGAGTAAGTGAATGAGTGATACAGTGAGTGGCTGGGCGAGTGAGCGAGTGAACGAGAGAGAGAGAGAGAGAGAGAGACAGACAGACAGACAGACAGACAGACAGACAGACAGACAGAGACAGACAGACAGACAGACAGACAGACAGACAGACAGAGACAGAGACAGAGACAGAGACAGAGAGACAGAGATACATAGAGAGAGAGAGACAGAGAGACAGAGATACATAGAGAGAGAAGAGAGAGAGAGAGAGAGAGAGAGAGAGAGAGAGAGAGAGAGAGAGAGAGAGAGAGAGAGAGAGAGAGAGAGAGAGAGAGAGAGAGAGAGAGAGAGAGAGAGAGAGAGAGAGAGAGAGAGAGAGAGAGAGAGAGAGAGAGAGAGAGAGAGAGAGAGAGAGAGTTAATGAGTTAGACAGTGAGTGTTAGATTGAATGAGTGTTTGAGGTTTACTACATACGCGGTAGGCCTTTGATCAATTAAGCTTAGGTTACTTGACAATGACAATGACAACAGCTTTATTGCATCATCTGACAAGTAATCATATCACATAAATTTGTGTAGATCCTTATACATGTACAATGACCGTTTAATCTTAACAGACAGGTAATGGCTATAATTTAATATCCTGTAACATAAAAAGAGAGAAAGAGAAGAGATAAAAAATATTGCCTATACCTTAGTACGTTGTCAGGAGAGGCAAAGGGTGCCCCCAAAGGGACCAGAGTCCCGCTAAGCGGGGATACCCAGCTGGTTCAGGCGATAGGTTACTATTGGTTCGTCTAAGTTACAGCCCACTCACCATCCTAAGCGATTTTTACTAT
>OY744605.1:5434880-5444606 GCA_963556255.1 Allolobophora icterica | reverse complement strand
GACTTTGGACCAGGATATGACAGCTACAGTCGATGTCCCCTGGTGTGGGCCAGTGGACGGAATGGGAAAATTGAAATGTCCCATGGGGTGGGACTGTGGACCGGAAAGGGTTAAACCTTCGCAGGACGGAAAGATTTTACGATACACGGAGGACGAAGAGGGGTAATTTTTTACCCCAAAACAATGTGTAATATCTCAGCTCACAGGTAAGCTACGATGACAAATGAAGTGTCAATTGTAACATTTCCAAGGTCAAGGAATCGATTTATCATAGTGGCAATAGTGTGCAAATACTATTTTTTCAAGATGGCGGTCAATATGGCCGCCAAAACCCCCAAAAATGTAAATCTCAGCACGTAGGTAAGCTACAATGACAAATGAAGTGTCAATTGTAACATTTTCAAGGTCAAGAAATCGATTTATCATAGTGGCAATAGTGTGCAAATACATTGTCCAAGATGGCGGCCAACATGGCGGCCAAATATAACAATATGTATATCTCAGCTCATAGGTAAACTACAATGACAAATGAAGTGTCCATTGTAACATTCCAAGGTCAAGGAATCGATTTATTGTAGTGGCAATAGTGTGGGAATACTATTTTTCAAGATGGCGGCCAATATGTCCACCAGACACAACAATAGGTATGTCTCTGCTCATAGGTAAGCTACAATTGCAAATGAATTGTCAATTGTAACATATTCAAGGTCAAGGAATCGATTTATCATAGTGGCAATAGTGTATGAATAATACTTTCCAAGATGGCGGCCAATATGGCCGCGAAAACACAAAAATATATATCTCTCAGCACATAGGTAGGCTACAATGACAAATGAGGTATCAATTGTAACATTTCTAAGGTCAAGAAATCAAACTATCGTAGTGGCAATCGTGTGGGAATACTAATTTCCAAGATGGCGGCCAACATGGCCGCCAAAACACCAAAATGTGTATATCTCAGGTTGTAGGTAAGCTCTAATGACAAATGAAGTGTCAATTGTAACATTTCCAAGGTCAGGGAATCGATTTATCGCAGTGGGAATAGTGACCGATCAGTCAGCTGATTGATAATTCCTATTTTTGTGTTTTGACGGCCATATTGGCCGCCATCTTGGAAATCAGTATTCACACACTATTGCCACTGAGAGAAATCGATTCCTTGGCCTTGGAAATGCTACAATTGACACTTTATTTGTCATTGTATCTTACCTACGAGCCGAGATATACACATTTTTGTGTTTTGGCGGCCATGTTGGCCGCCATCTTGGACAGTAGTACTCACACACTATTGCCACTGCGATAAATCGATTCCTTGACCTTGGAAATATTAAAATTGACTCTTCATTTGTCGTTTTAGCTTACCCATGAGCTGAGACATGCATATTTTTGTTTTGGCAGCCATATTGGCCGCCATCTTGGAATATAAACTATCCAAAATTATGAAACTATTAACACTCAGTTCCATGGTAGATACCACACTTGATTTATGATTGCAGGTCATTTATGAGCTCATATCTTTAAAAAATATATCTGCCCTATGAACGAAAAAATAACGACGTCGAGGACGAAGAGGGGTAAATTTTTACCCCAGGACACTTTGGATTGAAAAATCTTTTTCCCACCACATGGCAATGTGGTGGGTATGCAGTCAGAATATGTCATTGGTGGTAACTTGTAAACATGTGGAACGACAAATGATACCAACCTACAGTTGCTCCGCAATCAACATCCAAACAGCCCTGGGGTAACTATATACCCCTTTCCGTCCTGCGAAGGTTAAAATTATATCAATGCATTTCACGTAAGCATTCATGTACTTGATTAGTATTAATGCGTTCATCTTGTCAATCATTAATTCATCTCTCTTGTGAAATATTAATGCATTTTCATTCCTGAATAATTTATGCATCTCTGTTGTGAATTGATAATGCATTCCGTTTACGAATAATATTACCATTAATGCATAAACCAAAACCATTAATTAAAACGAGGAGAATCCGTGTTGGACGGTTGACCTTGATTCGATGATCTATGTCTACCAGATCACGATCGTTTATGGAGGAAGCATGGCAGGCAGAGTTAGCGCATTTGCTGTCTATTTAGTTATCCATGATAGCCATTTACAAATCTTCGTCTAACTCTAAGACATTATGAAATAATGAACATTATTTCATCATGATAATTATAACATTGGTTGATCAAATTTTAAAGGTGTCTGACGAAAAGCGCTATGTCTGAGCCAACAGTGGAAGTTATAGAACGCTGTGTCCCATTCTGATATAGAATGGTTTAAAACCATTTTAAGGGTGTTTTAAGACTGCGCTTTAAACAACCGTCTACCGTGTCTCAAATTTATATAGAATCGAGTGAAGCCGCTTTAAAGGTGTCTAAAGAGAGCGCTCTATCCAACCGGAATGATTGAGGGAGGGAGGAGGACGGAAAGGAAGGAGGTAGAAAGGATGGATGGACATTCTTTCCTTCCTTCCTTTCTTCCTTCCTTCAATCGAGCATCAGACAAACGGAATGGATGTCGGCCACGATCTTCATCTAATAATCAACTACAAGTCCTGAGGTCTTCATAGAGGTTTGGCAACTTTTCATTCTCTGCCGCTGGACCCACTGCCAGAGACCTTGAAACGGTCTTTAATCATATGACTACCACTGACTTTTGAAAGCACATAAAGCGCTCTTTCCTTCGGCATCGGCTGTGATAAGGCGCCCTTCAAACCGTATTATAATTATTTTTTATTACTATTATTATTATTACTATTATTATTATTATTATTATTATTATTATTATTATTATTATTATTATTATTATTAATACCGTAATTATAATTAATACCGTATTAAGACCCTAATACCGTGGAGCGGCGGGCTGTCCTTATTGTGGGACGCGACGGTGGTAGACACGGTGGCTGCCTCTTATATCACGGAAACGGCGGCCGCGGCAGGAGGGGCGGCGGAGGTGGCTGCTACGAGAAAGAACATCAAGTACACTGAACTACAGAGGAGATACATTTTCATACCTGTAGCGGTGGAAACCTTCGGTCCCCTCAACAGAGAAGGCCTTGCCTTTCTATCTGAACTTGGTCGCCGGCTGTCGAAAACCACCGATGACTCCCGCGAATCAAACTTCCTATTCAAGAGTCTTTCAGTGATGGTGCAGCGCTTCAACGCAGTGGCCTTCCAAGGCGCTATGTCAAAGCTGCCCGGAGCCAAAGAACAACAAACCCGTCTTTATACATCGCCTTCTTAACGGAGGTAGCGGCGGGAAACTCGTTTTGAGAGTGAACAGAACCTAGACATGATTTCTCGGATTATAATAAGAATAATAATAATAATAATAATAATAATAATAATAATAATAATTATTATTATTATTATTATTATTTTTATTATTATTATTATTATTACTATTATTACTATTATTACTACTATTACTACTACTACTACTACTACTACTACTACTACTACTACTACTACTACTACTACTACTACTACTACTACTACTACTACTACTACTACTACTACTACTACTACTACTACTACTACTACTACTACTACTACTACTACTACTACCACTACTACTACTGCTACTACTAGTACTACTACTGCTACTACTACTACTACTACTACTACTACTACTACTACTACTACTACTACTACTACTACTACTACTACTACTACTACTAAGCGGAACTGAGGATTCCCTGGTAGGTACCACGATCAACCTCGTCACGGCCCTTAACTCGCCGTGTTATAGCAAAGATGATTAGCGTCTTCCTTCTCCCTTTTCCAGACTACCGACTATGTGAGCCTGTATACCATTGTACGGGCATTATAGTCGTTAGCAGCTTCCAGTGTTTAAAGATATCTTCAGGACGTCTTAGAAGGTTGGATGAACCGTACATATACCGCCTTAACGGCATAAAATTATATATAACGACAGGTAAATCTGTTATAAAGGTGTGTAGTTTCACTATTACCTTTTACTCGCGGCTTCGTGTGTTCCTAGAGTATATCGGACAGCTACCCTCTGATATGTTAACCCCAAATGATCGTGGACTTTGTGACTGCAGGCAGTGTCTGGTTGGCGTCATACGGTCTTCGCATGAGTGTCTGCATCTAAAACTCTAATATACAGCGCTCTTATTCCACACCGTTAAAACGTGTAAAACCAAAGCTATATAAATGGAACGCATCTGCAGCTTTATTAATGAATCGATTTCATCGAGAGAAAAAAAATAAAAACGATACTTTTAAATATTATAAATGCAGTGATTTTATTAAACACCTTGAAAAAAGTCTTGACCGATGATATATATGACAGCTGCGTTTTATCCTTCTTGTGTTTGGTAATTGTTCCAAAATACTGTTTAAATTGCATCGAACATTTTATTAATATGTGTATCATAAACAATATTAGATATATTGCTTTAAATGATGTGACAATAGTGATATTGTACAGCTCTGTTTAACACCTTTAAATGGTGTCTCTCGGATGCTATAAGTATTTTGTTTTCTGTGAATTGTACTTGTAAATTGTCGTCAACGGCCATTGATGTCAAAAGACGACGTTAAACTTTGGATTAATAATAATAATATCCTTAGGTGCCCTTGTTTCTTCGTAGTTAATAATAACGATACTTTCAGAAACTTTGTAAAATCAAATCGTTAGCTAATTAAACATTACCTTGTAAGCAAATGAATGATAATAATACAAATGCGAATTAGAAACATAGACGTATCCCTTCTGAATAACACATGGATCGAAGTTGTCTATAATAGAAATAAGGCTAGGAAGAGAGCCATATAATCAAAGAAGTTAAACGATTATGTAGAATATAAACACCAGGAGGCAGTAGTACGGGTGACATGAATTGACTCTGCCACTGTTCTTTCTGGTAGTGCCAGTCCCAAAACTGGAGAAAGGAGGAGGCAGGCGCCAATCGTCCTTTTCTGACCCAGCGTTGTTAAAAATTAACTAACAACAGTTATAAAGTGCGCCTGTGCTATCTAATCAATCGATGGCGCTGTTCGTACTCTGGCAGTGCCAGTTCCAAGCCCGAAGAAAGGAGGAGGGCGACACCAATTATCTTTGATATATATATATACGATACACAAAGAGTAAATTAGACACCTTTTATACCGTTTTATTCCAACCAATGTAATCGTCAACTTAACCGATTTAACCCTTCACTGTCGTTTTTAAGTGGTGGCAGTACAAAGCCAAGAAAACTTAGGGGGAAGCTACTCATCTTCGCAATTATCCAATAATACAGAGACGAAACACTCACAAGATGTGCCTAAACAGCGGGCAATGCAATGCGTTCATTGGACACCTTTAAAGCTGATGTTACCGGTGCTATATATATTCAGCAGACTCCTTTAATAAGTATATTCTAAGATAACGTTACAGCAACAGCACTTCATGTTGGGACCAAAGAATATAAAGAGGCGTCAATAATAGAAATAAAAAAAACGATTGCCTCTAAGCGGAACTTTTCATCATCTTCCGTTTAGTCAGAAATGTATGATTATGCCACATAGGACCGCTGATTATTGTTCAAACTAACATCTGTTGATGTAAACGGCATTTGTTGCCATAAAATGTCCTTACACTCTGTATGCATCCATCCTTTTAAGAATTAATTCACAAACGAACAGATTGAAGAAATGTCTGGTAGGAGCAATACTAACGCAGTCTAAGTGTCCAAATGTCTAATAATAAAGAACACTGTGCGAGTTGCGCAAACCCCAAAATTAACGCGGTCCTTTGAAGCATTTAGGCCGAATTTTCTGGCCGTAATCAACACTGAATGTTCTTTGACGTCAGGCAGTTTATGCTATGAGAGTTCTAGCTTCACTATTATGTATGGTGTTTTCAGAGTTTATTGTAGATCTCAGACAATCAATATTTCTCCTACTTAGACTGGCATACAGGAAGACAGATTAATAACAGATATGGCGGGCGGGAGTGCAGGGTTGTTGCCGTCGTCTTGACCGCCATCTTGGTCAGCTTCCGCTGCTGTGACGTCGACTTCCGGTGGCCAGTCACCTGAAAGAACCAGCAGAAAATGAAACAGGAATGTTAAATATAAATCTTTAATTCTCCAAACGCAACACACATGTTGACATTGAACGCCATTGATTAAGTCACATGTATAAAATACTACGACCACACTAAGACAAATACCACCACAACGAATTCAACCACCACCACCACCACCACCACCACCACCACCACCACCACCACCACCACCACCACCACCACCACCACCACCACCACCACCACCACCACCACCACCACCACCACCACCACCACCACCACCACCACCACCACCACCACCACCACCACCACCACCACCACCACCACCACCACCACCACCACCACCACCACCACCACCACCAATTTCTCCTCCATATCATAAAGCAAACTTTGTGTCAACGGCCCTTGCAATAAAATATGTCGTTCTCTTTCAAGTTCTCTGCCCTTGGGTAGGTTCGAACACCCCATGGCGCCACTTCTCTAAATGCTGGACTTTCTCCTTCCGTTTACTTTATCCATCCACCATCATCCAGTGCAGCAGAATCCGTCTAGCTCATGCTCACTTTCCCTTTCCCTTCATTCTTCCATCCATGATAGTTTTCAGCATGACCAATCCACTTCCTCTTTCTCATACAGTAACCATAACAGATATCTCCTTTTCCGCTTTACAGAAAAACACTTCGTTTTTCTATGGTAATTTCAACTAGCCGGACCTACCTCTCAACAGCCCCAAACTTTTGATATCCGCCTTGATGCTGGTCCATGTTTCTGACACGTTAAACACTAGTCACTTAAATACTTTAAATAGACACCTTTAAAACGTTGTTAACCGACAATATATTAACTAGCTTCGCCTGTTAGCTGAGATAAATGTCAGTTGTATAAAAATGAAATTTCTATTTTAAACCTTTTAACAGTAAATATGTTTCAAAACGAAGTTTATAGGTTAGTCAAAATAATTACTAAAGGTAAAATTTTGTAAATAGATATGTAAAGTTTGCTACTGTAAACAGTTTGGTTTCATCTTTGTTAAATCTGTAAATATGTAACTATTTTTTCCTTGTGCATTTTATTTTATTGTATTAAGTACTACATTATTAGAATACACTTTTTTTATAATAAAATTCATGCATCAGCCTTAGTTATTTCTTTTTTCATATGGGTTATTGAAGAACCTATATGACCATTTTCTTGCAGTTGTTAAATTTTGGGTATGTTATGTTATGTTATATATAATTATAATAAAACTCTGATGTTAGTAAATTACTTACATAATTTATATAACATATTGATTAATGAGTATTTCTGTTACTATCCTCCAACATTTGGTTCTTACATGTCGTACTTGGTATGATTTGGTTCATGTATTGGAATAAATATAAATATTACTTTGAATAGTGCAGCAGTGTTGTATTGCTATAAGGGAAATATACAGGTAATTGTGATTTGAATACATTGAAATCCAACTTTAAAGATTGTAATTATATGTTCATATATGCTTTGTTAATCAACTAAATTTATAGTTGAGTGTGTAGAACACCTGAACAGTTATTTGAAAAAAAACCGGTATACCACATGTTTCATTTAATGTGAATGCTGTTTATGAAATTGTTACTATTTCATACATGATATGATTGTAGCAGTAGATATTACTACGGAATGTCATTGGACTGTAGATTAAGAAATAAGAAAATAGGGCCGACTGTGCATTTATATTTGAAATTGTTTAAATATTTCTTGTGTGTGGTAATTGTTCCAAAATACTGTTTAAATTGCATCGAACATTTTATTAATATGTGTATCATAAACAATATTAGATATATTCCTTTAAATGATGTGACAATAGTGATATTGTGCAGCTCTGTTTAACACCTTTAAATGGTGTCTCTCGGATGCTATAAGTATTTTGTTTTCTGTGAATTGTACTTGTAAATTGTCGTCAACGGCCATTGATGTCAAAAGACGACGTTAAACTTTGGATTAATAATAATAAAGCTGAGTGATGTTAAATTACCCGCCATTGAAAGCCATCCTAGGTGATGTTGGTAAAACTGGTAGCTACTACTAACCCAGTCATTTAGATATAATGAGACGCCTCCATTGGTTTAAAATGTTGTTGACTAATCTTAATGCAGTTCTTTTATTAAACACCTCTAAACCCTGTTTAAACGTAATTTTGAATCTTAATGCACGCTCTTATTAGACACCTTTAATACATTTCATTCCGAAGCAATATATACCTATGTTCAGACTTTGTCCGCTGTTTCCATCAAACCCAGTCCGTACTTCAGAATCCGATCGCAATGCTCTTAGAAGAAACCTTTAAAACGTGTAACACCGAAGCTATATATTGGTGGCAGCTTCGTGGCGTCACTATTCATAGAAAACTATAGATGCGTCGCCAAATAAAAGTAACGATACTTTCAAAAACATTGCAGAATCACTTGTATCATTAGATAATGAAACATTACCTAGTCAGAAAATGAATCACAATAATACCCATGCGAATATGAAAGAGAGGCGTATTATTTCCTTCTGCAATAACAAATGCACAGAAGCAATCTATAACAGAAATAAGAAGAAGAGCAGCAGCCATTTAAGCTAGGCCTGAGGCATCCATGGGTATGAAGTGTTAGCTCCTTCATTTTCTTAGCCTCGGCATATGAGTGCTAGTGGTCCGTCCTCTTCCACGCCGTCTCATCTTCCCACTGACGGTGTAAGGTCAATGTACTCATTATAGCTGAGTTGGCTATCGTTCCAAGCATTATTATTTTTTGCCCCGAAATACCTGTGAGCCCTCATGAACAAAAACATTATCCAGAGTTTATAGGTGGAAGAGAAGGTCATGATCTATGAGATACCGAATAGGTTCCCACAGCCGTCTAATCGGATCCATTGATGGAGAATTACTCCATTCAGGCCCACAAATATAGTATACGGCCTCGATACCAGCCTTTATTATTATTAATATTATCATCATTATCGTCGTTGTCATCGCAACCATCATGATCGTCGTCGTTATCATCATCATCATCATCATCATCATCATCATCATCATCATCATCATCATCATCATCATCATCATCATCATCATCATCATCATCATCATCATCATCATCATCATCATCATCATCATCATCATCATCATCATCATCATCATCATCATCATCATCATCATCATCATCATCATCATAATAATAATAGTAATCATCATTATCATCGGCATCATCATCCTCAATGTAATTATCATCATTGTAAATATCATTATTATCATGAAATCAGCAACTACAACAACACCAACTACTACTACGAGTAATAGAACAACTGCTAATACGTCTACTCTCGAATAATCTAGGACACGGTAAAAAAGAACTTTATTAAAACGAAATAAAATAATAAAGGTTGAAATCTTTTTTTTTATTTTGTAGACGGTTCCAAAGGCCCCGGAGCCGATGACATTCCTGCGTCGAAGATCCGATTCCTTGATCAGACGCAACACTGCCATATCAGGCATGGCATTTATCGGAGTCAACGGCTGAAAAGAGACAAAACAGGCGACGATGTTGTAACGCAGCGAAATATAACACAATACAGCTCTTCTGCTTTCACTTGTAGGCGAATATCACGTTTAAAAGAGGTGTCTAATTATTCTGAACATTTCTATCCGTGGCTAT
>OY744605.1:5369880-5429880 GCA_963556255.1 Allolobophora icterica | reverse complement strand
ATCTCCCTTTCCACTTTATAGAAAATCTCTTCGTTTGTCCTATGCTCATATGAACTAACCTTTCCCATTCTAATGCGTATATCTTCATCTCAACAGCCTCCAACTTTCTGACCTAGTTAGCTACATCGGTAAGAGCGTAGGCTGCGTCTCATGCGCCTCTGTGTTAGAGAGCGTGCGGATCGCGGTTCGCCTCCCGAAGGTGGCTTCTTTCAGAGATTTAAATCTCGGGCTAGCACGGTCCGTACACGGGGACCTTAAATGGCGTGGCGCCTATTTCAAACGGGCAGCGGTGGTGAAGGATCTCACCCGATCAATTCGAGGCCATAATATACGGTCGCAATGGAAAATCGCAAACATTTACATTTGATATCCGCCTTTATGATGGTCTATGTATCTGACACTACACGTTTAACACGAGTTACTTCAGTACTGTAAGTAGACACCTTTGAAACGTCGTCAACGATTTATATATTAAGCAGTTTCGCTGATCGTTGCGTGATGTATACTTCACCAAACATAAAAGTTACGTGAGGTTGAGATGAACGACCTGGCAGTCATAAGATGTCGGTAAAACTGGTAACCACTACTATTCCAGTCTTTAAAAAAGACTATCACGAGACGCGACCATTGGTACGAAGTGTTGACGATTGATTCTGAATCTTAATACGGTGCTCTTATTAGACACCTTTAAAACGCTTGTTTTCAAAGCTATATAAATGGCAGCTGCTATTCATTTCTAGATCAATACAACTTATCAGCACGATGTTAATAATAACTCTGCTTTCAGAAACATTGTAGAATCATTGACATCATTAGCTAATGAAACACTACTGTCCAGTGTAAGAAAATAAATAATTATTATACTCATCCAAGTAGGAAATAAGAAATGCACGGAAGCTATCTATAATAGAAATAAGAGCATCAGTCCCCTAAGCCAGGCCTTAAGAGCCATGGGAATGAAGTGTTAGCTACTTCATTTTCTTAGCCTCGGCATACGATTACGAGTGGTCAAGACCCCTTCCCCGTCTCATCTTCTCAACGACACTCTAAATATGAAGTCACATAATCTTATACTTCGTCGTGGTCTTACATTTGATCATGATCTTACACTTCATCGTGGTCTTATACTTGATCATGATCTTACATGTAATCATGATCATGAAGACGTCAATGGTACAGATCGATGGTTGGGGTAACCTTTCACCCTTTCCAAGTAGATCGATAACATTTCGGGCGTTGATTCCCTCGTAGGGTCTCTGGCCATAGGTACACAGTTCCCAGATTGTAACACCTGTACAATCACAGCACACATCTACCTGCATACACCTGTGCAATCTGAAGACCAACTGCGGAGTTTAGAGGCCACAGTTATCTGAATACACTTGCATGTATATGTTAAATCAGAGTACGAAGACACCTTTATTTAATACGTAGGCTTACCATGAGAGAACACCTGTGCAATCATAAACCGTAACTACCTGCATCAATCTCACGCCGTAATTACCTGTATGCAACATTTCAATCACAAGATGCAATTACCTGTACACACCTTTGCAATCAAAGGACGCAATCACCTGTATACACCTGTGCACTTTGGTGTATAAGGAACACCTGAACACTGCCAAAATACTGATCAAACGGCGACCAAATACTGACCAAACACGATCACGCAATGACCAGATACTCACCATTAAAGTTCCTCGTCGCCTTGTTAGGTAAAAAAAGGCGCTATGAGATTTTTTCCTGAAGTGGCGCTTTATAAATAACAGATTACCATTGCAATGACAGGCAGACAGAGAGATGCACAGAAAGAGAGAGAGCGAGAGAGACATACAGACAGACAGACAGATTGTGTAAGTGCGAAGACATTGTATACGGAAGTTCCAGACGTCGCTTTTGTGTGTTAAGATCTGGTGTTGGACGCATTCAAGAGCCAACCACTTGATCGGCCACTAGACAAAGAACCAAGAACAACAATAACAAAATGATAAAGTACGAACGCCAAGGAATGCCAAAGACCAGGGTTCGATTTCTAGTTGGTATAAGAAGACCAATGGGTACCAGCCGATTATATGGGGATATGAATGGGAAGGGTCGGTTCAATGGGACGGTGCCAACTTCTTACCATAATGCCTTTCTTTGACTCTTATGGTGCCAGTCCGAAACATAGAGAAAGGAGGAGGGTGACGCTAATCGCCTTTCTTATAGCGCAGGGTCTTCAAACAGCAGCTAAGCAACCTACCTTTCCTCCGGACTCGTGAAACTGTCCCTCGTTGCTGACGATCTTCGCTAGACCGAAATCCGTTATCTTGACATGGTGAGGGCTCTGAACTGCAAAAAACAAACAAGAAAACGAAGAGAATAATTATTGGTTTTCAGCATTATTCTTTGTGTTGATGCATTGTTCTCAATCATTGTTTCCGATTGAGTTTTAGCGGTATTTGAGACACCCTGAAAACGTTATTATCCGATGCTATATAAATACGGGACGCGAAAACCGATTGGGTTTTTAGCGCTCTTTTAAAACACCTTTTAAACATTTTCAAGCGATGCTATATCAATGATGGACACAGTGGCATTTCAAATTCGTATGTTGGTATCATTGTTGATGGAATGTAACCATTTTACGCTTATTGTAATTAAAACTGAACATTAATAAAAGCGCTACTCTAGGAGGATTCAGAGGCGCTCCCGACCCACGCTAATGCCATCACTGACAAACAGAATGGATTTCAGGCGTTTCCGGAACAGAGGAAGAGAAAGGCTGTATCTTTTCTTAGCTGCTTCATTTTAGGGTTAGTCTTATTCTAGTTTTCTTCATCCACCGACGCAGAAATGCTTTTCTAATTTATCTAAATATAATGGGACCTTACATATGGGGACCCGTCCGGGATTTGAACCCGGGACCTCTCGCAAGGTCCTTATGTAAGGTCCCATTATATTTTAATGAAAATAGCTCAGTCTAGTGGTATGATTAAAATGATTTAATTTACAAAATAGCATAAGAAAACGTAGTCTACCTTTCACAGCGGCACTCGTCAGTCACCACAGAAGTACCAACGGTAGACAGACACGTGCAACTTCTTCGTCAGCATAAGAAGAAGTGACACTCACAATAACTCTTCTTCGTGGAAGAAGAGCACTCCTAGTACGAGCCTCAAACGTACAAGATAAACAACAGCGCTATCGGCCTCAGAGGGCAACGAGACAACGAGCTTGAAAACGAAGGAGTTTGCCTTAGGCTCTCCTGGACAACTCTACATACAACTGAATGCTTGGCGGCCTCTTAACTACCCGAAGATCCACTTGGATCGGACACCAAAAAGCCAAGACTTATTCCTTCTCGAATCTTCCTTTTATAGCTTAGGCCACTCCTCTTAAAGGAACTGGTCAAGCGTATCGAAGGAAATCCGAGATCATAGATGAGACAAGAGGGTACGCATGTAAAAATTACTATTACCACCTCTTCTACCACAACTACTACTATTACTGCTCACAAATAACTTAGAGCCCGATAAAGAAGTTTGAATGAAGCGAAATAAAATAAAATAAAATAAAGGTTTAAAGCTTCTGATTTACTTTGTAGACGGTTTCAAAAGCCCGGATCCGATTACGTTCCTGCATTGAAGATCCGATTCCTTGATCAGCCGCAGCTCTGCCATATCTGGTTTGGTATTACTCGGAGTCAACGGCTGAAACCAGACAAAACATGCGATGATGTTGTAAAGCAACGTAGGTAAGGATCTAGAGTTTAACGACATCTTACGGCAACAAAGGCCGTTGACGTCGAGATCAGTCATTTCGAGCGCAGTAAATGATACTATGGAGAAAAACACTGCAAGACAATTCTTCTCAATCTTATAGGGCGAATATTACCCTTAAAAGAGGTGTGTAATTATTCTGAACAGTTCTCAGATTTAAGCTTCCATTTGTCCGCGAGTATCTAGTAAATACTCTAAATGGACATGCAATGCGTAGGATACTTACTTGTCTGGTTCAGTCTAATCTAGTGATTCTTGTCCATTTTCAATTCAGTCTAATCCAGTTGCCATCCAATCAAATCCAATAAAATTCAAATCTAATATAATCTAATCTAAACCGATCTAAATCCAATCGAGATTAAATCAAATGTCTAATTCAATCTAGTAGGCCATTAAAATTCCAATCTAATCTAATAAATTAAAATCTAATATAATCTGATCTAAATCTGATCTAATCCGATCGAGATCAAATCAAATGTCTAATCCAATCTAGTTCTCCTATAATCTAGTCTTACCTAATCCACTCCAACACAGTCTGATCTAATCCGACCTAATCCAATGCAATCCAATCGAGATCAAATCAAATCCAATCTTGTATTATCCAATCTAGCTTAATCTAGTGTTGTCTAATCCAATCTAAATGCAATCAAATCCAATCCAATCGAATCTAATCCACTCCAACAGATCTGGAATAATAAAAGATATTTGGAGAGACAGATGCAGGACAAATCGGCTGCTTTAACTTAAAGGGCGAATATCACTCTTTAAAGAGGTGTGTAATTATTCTGAACAGTTCTCAGATTTAAGCTTCTCTTTGTCCACGAGAATCTAGAAATTGCTCTAAATGGACATGCAGTGTGTAGCATACTTATTTGGCTGGTTCAATCTAATCTAATGATGCTAATCCATTTTCAATTCAGTTTAATCCAGTTGCCATCCAATCAAATCCAATAAAATTCAAATCTAATCTAATCTAATCTAAACCGATCTAAATCCAATCGAGATTAAATCAAATGTCTAATTCAATCTAGTAGGCCATTAAAATTCCAATCTAATCTAATAAATTAAAATCTAATATAATCTGATCTAAATCTGATCTAATCCGATCGAGATCAAATCAAATGTCTAATCCAATCTAGTTCTCCTATAATCTAGTCTTACCTAATCCACTCCAACACAGTCTGATCTAATCCGACCTAATCCAATGCAATCCAATCGAGATCAAATCAAATCCAATCTTGTATTATCCAATCTAGCTTAATCTAGTGTTGTCTAATCCAATCTAAATGCAATCAAATCCATTCCAATCGAATCTAATCCACTCCAACAGATCTGGAATAATAAAAGATATTTGGACAGACAGATGCAGGACAAATCGGCTGCTTTAACTTAAAGGGCGAATATCACTCTTTAAAGAGGTGTGTAATTGAAGGGCTTAATTCCAAAAACGGTTAAGTCCACTTTTTCGAAAATTGATATTATTGTCCATCTAGGTCGTTAAATATAATGCCTAGCTATGTATGATATATTTCAGCTCAAATACATTTAAGTCCTTTGGAAAAACCAAGGTAAAAAATAGCTTCTATTCCATAAGCCGGTAAGTCCACAGGCATTACGTGTTCAAAAGCAAGGAAGTCCATAGCCAATCATATTGCTCCGTATCGTCACGTGATGTAGATTTTCCTCGTTCGAAGCAAGGAAGGAAAAATGGCGGATGAACAGGTTGACGATTTTACGGAAATGGTTTCACCGTCTTCCAAACCTAGAAAAAGAGCTCGGTGTCCTCAATTGTGGAAAAAGAACGTGAGGAAGGCAATCCTATACGGTCCCGATGGAAAACAACCATCTGTTGCGTGTGTTCACGTGGATCGGGTATATCGGAACTGCTATGCTTCAACCCTTACACAAAGCGATATGGATTCCTTCTTTCAAGGACTTTATTCGTGAGGAAGGCAATCCTATACGGTGTTCCTAATACCAGCCGACTATCATAAAATATACGAGGATTTCGGTGTTGTTCGGTTATTAGGAAGAAACTGGAATCTCTGTGACTATAAGGCGCAGGCTCCTAAGTTACTGAAGGCAAACTTAGGCTTGGGGATTGCTCAGGTAAAGGTTATTAGATTCGAGAGTGGCAAGGTTGGTGTCAAAAATGTGTATAATGGGGAGTTCAGTTGGCACATCATTGGAAAGAGAGGCAAAAAGATTACATCTCTTCAAAACACACCCCTTGCTTTAGAGAGTTCGGTGAAGCCAGCAAAAGCTTCTGATGTTGCTAAGCTGCTGGTTTCAGCTGGTGTGCAAATGTCTTCAAGACAAGATATTCAGGCTTTTTACGCTTCGGTATCAAGTGCAGTTTCTGTCGATGCCAGTCCTGACATTGAAAATGATGATGATGCCGACATCATGGCAGAGTTTGATAGTTTTGAAGTGGAGTTCTTATGAAAGTTATTGATGTTTGGTTATGTGCACTGCAATGTCATGTTTTCATTATAGTGGTTACAGATAGTTTTAAGCATATTAAAGCGAAATGAACACCCCATGTTACTAGTTCATAAGTTTATTGCCATATTTGAAATTCAAAACCAGTTAAGTCCGAACAAAACTTAGTATATCACTTCTTAATAACAAGCATGATTTCATTAATGTACAGTAAATATAGTGTTTCCTAATGGGCTATGTCCATAAAAAAATTTGAACCAATTAAATTATCAATTACCTTAAAAAATACAAATATCATTTTTCCCAAAGAAATAAAAAATGGACTTAACCGTTTTTGGAATTAAGCCCTTCAATTATTCTGAACAGTTCTCAGATTTAAGCTTCTCTTTGTCCACGAGAATCTAGAAATTGCTCTAAATGGACATGCAGTGTGTAGCATACTTATTTGGCTGGTTCAATCTAATCTAATGATGCTAATCCATTTTCAATTCAGTTTAATCCAGTTGCCATCCAATCAAATCCAATAAAATTCAAATCTAATCTAATCTAATCTAAACCGATCTAAATCCAATCCAATCGAGATCAAATCAAATGTCTAATCCAATCTAGTAGTCCTATAAGCTAGTCTTATCTAATCCACTCCAACACAGTCTCACCTAATCCGATTTAATCCAATCCAACCTAAATGCAGTCAAATCCAATCCAATTTATTCTAATCTAATATAATCCACTCCAACGCAATCCTTAAGTACAATTCACGAACCAAATATTCTCATGAGATCAGATATTAATCAATATGGAATTAATCCGGAATTCTATAAATACCTGCCTATTATATCCTCGCATTCATGTGTGCACGCATTGATCGTTTATGGAGGAAGCATGGCAATTAGAGTTAGCGCGTTTCCTGTGTATTTAGTTATTGAGAACATTAACTAGTGATTTATAAATCCGACGGCGTTATACCTGAGGTGAGCAAATAACAGCCCGCGGGCCGGATCCGGCCCGCCAACACTTCTTATCCGGCCCCCACAATTCTTCAGAAAATTAAAAAAATTCACACCGCGAGGTTTTCTTCGTTTTACTCACGTGGCGCTGCACTCTTATTTACTATTCCGTTCTCGTCTTTAATAATAACCATTGATGGGCACTAAGCTATTATTTTAGTTAAACTGAAACTATTTTCCAACTAAAAAAATATAGTTTAACTAAAGTTGGCAACTAATTTTGGAAATGAGTTAACTTTTTCCAACTTTTTTACGACAAACATTCTCACAATAACAGAGGTTAAGTGAACTGTAATAATGCAGAGCGTCAATGACAATTTCACCTTCAAACTATGCAATGTGTACTGTTCTAGCATACAGTTACAGGCATACTGTAAGTAGTATATGAATTTGAAAACACAGGCCGTTAATGCTAAAACCATGCAGTGTTAATCAATAAGTTTCGCGTTGAGTTCCTGACAGTGTTCAATGTTCATTGGGGAAAATAGTTGCGTTTTCCTCATTTTTTAGTAAAACTTTCTAGTTAGCAACCACAAAATTTTAGTTAAACTATGGTTTTAACTAAGGCTGTGACTAGCGGCCCGCCAGGCGGCCCGCTAGTATTGGAAACTTGCAGGCCGCCTGGCGGTCCGCTAGTCAATACGATATTTTATGACTAGCGGACCGCCAGGCGGCCCTGAAATTTCAAATACTAGAGGGCCGCCAGTAACGTGATTCCGCCAGAAGCCCTTTGAAATCGGAATCCTTGGGTCAAAACATTGGCTACACTAACCCTAAGACTAACCCTAAACGTCTGAAACCTGTCACTGAAAGCCCCCTGTCGGGACGGTTGCTTTGTCCTTCGTTTTTGACACTTTCTGCGGCCATAGGCCCCGCTTCGTGTAGCATAATCGCGGCGAGAAATATCGCAGTTCATTCTTGGCACGCTCAGCCTTCTTCTGCGCATACTTTTTATTGGATTATAGCGTCTTGGCGTCACGCATTGTAAGAATATTAAACTTACTCGGTTCATACAGTTTTTTGGAATTTTGTGAGTCGTTAAAGCTAAAAATTTGACCAACATTAATGAAACTGTCCGTTACGGCAGCCATGTTGCTTTTGAAAGTAGCCACGTTCTATAATCACGTGATGTCTTACACGTGACTGGCAGCCCGCTAGTTTTTCGAAACTTGCGGGCCGCCTGGCGGTCCGCTAGTCACTTCGTTTAAGTAAACTATTTTTTAATGTGGCCTCATGTGCAAAAAGTTTCCCCACCCCTGAGTTATACCATGACAGTGGTATTCACAGTGCTTATTCGTATTTCATCTTCATATAACTTTTGGTTTATTCCATTGTATATGTGTCTAACGAAGAGTGCTTCAGCAATAACATCATCTAACATATGACTACAGCGTCCAAATGATCATATAGCTCGGGTGAACAACGTTTTAAAGGTGTCTAAGACAGTGCTTTTTACTAGTCGCCTACCGTGTATCATATTTATATAGAACCGGTGCAAACCGCTTTAAAGGTGTCCAAAGAGAGCGTTCTATCCAACAGGACTGATGGAGGGAGAGAGTGCAGAAGGAGAGAAGTTAAGACAGCCGGCCACTAAGAATAAATATGTGTAATTAAATCGCCGATTGGAGGTTTTAACAACATTGAATGACACTTTTTGACTAGTAAACCTGGATTTGGCAATAGCAGAGTACGGACAGAATGGTCGTCAGTAGTTTCCAGTGCTTAACGACATATTATGGCTGCCAGGGTCGTTGACGTTGACCTTACCTAACGTCACCCCAGGTTCAGATGAGCCTCGGTTGGATGGTTGGATGGTTAGTTGCTGCTTCACGACACTGTGTCATAAGAAAGATAATTGGCATCGCTCTCCTCCTTTATCAAGGCTTGGGACTGGCACTGCCAGAGTACGATCAGTGGCGGAGTTCGAATGAGCCTCAGTGAGGAGTAGTTTAACGACAGCCGATGACATCAAAGGTCTTTCGAGATTTTGTTGATTTGTATGGATGTTCTTATTCTCGATTTTGTCATCGCGCTTTCTCAGAGCTGACCCATCCAACCAGAAGCTTGTATTGAATTACAGATGAGCCGTAGGCCGACAATGAATATAGCATCAGGTAAATGTGTATTAAACGTGCTTTAGCATCCACCATAACTCATGGCTTCCTGTGTTCCGCTAGTAAAACCGAGCTCCCTCTGATATTGTAACGTCAATGATCGTTGACTTTCTGACTGCAGGCAGTGTCTGGTCGGAGTCGTACGGTCTTCGCATGAGTGTCTGCATAGATTCGTCATATCTGAGTTCGTCGGATGTTAAGTGTGGCCTGCGCTGCCTACTAGATATCAACTGCCTGTAGTTTATCCACCGACCAGTAGATGGCCTCTGTCAGCTGATCTACTGTCAGCCAGAAAGTGACGTCGACTAGAAATACGTAATCGAGGACGCGTTGTCTGGTTCGACAAAGTGGCTTACTGGCACAAACTATAGCGGCTAACATCTGTTGATATCAGACAGCAGGATCTGTGAGGAGAATGCTGAGTGGTATGAGGTGCTGAAATAAAGTCACGATTTGTGTGGCCTACTGCAGCCTGCATTCAGACATACGAGTATATGCCGCTTTGCTTGATCGACTGCATGGCTGATTTTAGATGGATTAATCAATTCTGCATGGAAACAAAAACTGCCAATTTGATTGAATGATTAATTGATTTTAATATTAATTACTTATTTCCTGCATGTAGGCATCCATGCCAATTTGACTGACGAATTTTGATTGAATTATTGATTCTAACTGTTCGACTAATTTGTAAATTGACAGATTGAATGAATGACTGATTGACTGATTTACTGATTGATTGATCAACTGACTGACTCATCGACTTGATTCATCAATTGGTTATTTTATATATTTTAATTTATCTATTTATTTATTGTTTGCTAATATATTTGTCATAGTTTCTAACGCGCACAATGTTGGTAATTCTTTAGGTTGACTCGAACCTGCAGTCAGTGGAATTTGGACACAACGCGCTACCACATCGGTTCTCCTTTTCCTTAGACTTTGAATGGAGAAAGCGTTGAACACTGGTTAATACAAGGTTCTTATTAGACACCTTTAAAACGTAAATCTTATTTTAAAGCAGTGCCCTTTTTGACACCTTTAAAAGTACAATAACGAAGCTAAATATGTTTATGACAGCCAGCGTTTCATAACTGGGTAGTTACTGTTCTCCCTGTTGATTGACTTTCAGAATTACGATGCTTTTGAAAACATCGTGGAATTACTTAACATCATTTGTTAATGAAACGTTACCTAACAGCAAAATAAATGATATATTATCCTTGGGAATTGGAAACATAGGCGTATTTCCTTCTGGAATAACAAATGCACCGTTCGTGTGCCATAGCAGAAATAATGGTAGGAATAAAGCTATGAAATCCAAGGAGTTAAAAGATTGTGTAGAATATAAACATCAGGGGGCAGTAGTTCGGGTGACATTAGAAACAGAAAGAAAAGCTAGTTGGGTAACCTACTGATCTGAATTGACTAATTAGATAAAATTGGAAGAAGTGTGGAATATGGCTAGATGCTTTTTTAATAACTCCGTCCCTACCATACCAGTGGTAGTGCCAGTCCCAATCCTGGAGAAAACAGAAGGGTGACGCTGATTATCTTTGTCAAGACGTTTATGAGTTAATAATGCATTCTTCTGTGCATTGTAGTGTATAATTAATGCATTTTCCTTCGTGAATTATTACTCTAACTATTGTACCACAACTAATGCACTATAGCTATTGTACTGTATAGAGTGTACTGCAGCTGTTGTAGCTACTGTACTGTAAATATTCTACTGTAATTATTGTATTGTAACTATTGTAATAGTACTGTTGCTATTTCTGCAATTATTATATAAGCTACTTCTGTTATTATTGTAGCTATTGTACTGTAGCTATTGCACTGAAACTATTGCAATGCAACTATTGTGCTGTAGCTATAGTATAGTAGCTACCGTAATGTAACTATGGTACTGTATCTATTGTACTATAATTATTGTACTGCAGACTTGGGACAGGCACTACCTGGCAATATTAACATTTCGGGTGCTGGGGCAATTCAGTATGTTCCTTTGTGTTTATATATTGCTTAACGCGGTTGTGTCAAAGTAAAGATGATTAGGGTCGCCCTCCTCTTATCTCCCAGCCTGCGACTGGCACTTCCAGACTACGGGCAGTATGGTCGTTGGCAGGAGCAATAATTTCAATTTAACGACACAGTGATAATAAAGATCATTAGCGTCGCCCTTCTCCTTATCCAGGGTTGGGACTGGCACTGCCAGAGAACGGCGGTGTTAGTTTCCAGTGTTAAACGATATCTTATGGATTCCAGAGCTGTTGACGTTGATCCACAACAAATTGATATTGGAGTCATATATAGCGCCAATTTCACATTGAAGAATATATAGCATTAGGTAAATGTGTTATAAAGGTGTTTTAGCATCTACTATTCGTGGGATTTATGGATCCAGAGTTTAACGACAAATTACGACAGCAAAGGCTGTTGACACTGCTAGAGATTATTTTAGTGGTTCTTAAATTATATGTAGAGACAGATAAATATGTAGTAAAGGTGATTAGCTTCTAAAATTATATAGGGTTTCGTGTACTTCTAGACTTCCGACCTCTATCCTCTGATATTGTAACCCCAATGATCGTGAACATTTTGACTGCAGTGTAAAGTCAAGATTTGTGTGGCCTACATTCAGACATATATTATGCAACTTTTCTTGATCGACTGGCTGATTTTTTGATTAATTAATGATTTCTTCATGCAAACAAAACTGTCAATTTGATTTAATGATTAATTGATTTTATTATTATTTACTTATTTACTTATTTCCAGCATGAAGGCATACATGATTATTTGACTGTCGAATAGATTGAATGATTGATTCTAAGTGTTCGACTAATTTATTAATTGACTGATTGATGTACTGATTGATTGATTTACTAATTGATTTGCCATGCCTCAATAGGTCATTTTTATATTTTTATCTATCTATTTATTCATTATTTGTTTATATATTTGTCGTACTTGTAACGTGCACGAGGTCAGTAATTCTGAATCTTAAACGCGGAGTCCTTCAGGCAGACTCGAGGCCGCAGTCAATGGAAGTTATAAACATCGCGCTACCACGTTGATTCACCTTTTTCCTTATATGTTGAATGGAGAAGGCGTTGAACGCTGGTTAATGCAGTGTTCTTATTAGACACTGATTCATTCATTCATTCATTCCGAAAATTTATATGGCGCCTTTTGAAGAGACCTACTCAGAGGCACTGACACTTTGAAACGTAATTCTCAATCTTAATGCAGTTCTCTTATTGGACACCTTTAAAAAGGGTTTAACGATCCTATATGTGTAGTTGCTGCGGTTTAGTTTAGAGCTATGTGTTTTATAAATAACATTAGATATATTGCTTTAAATGATGTGACATTATTGATATTGTAAACTGATGTTTGACACCTTTAAATGGTGTCTTTCGGACAGTATAAGTTTATCGTTTTCTGTAAACTGTATTTCTAAATTGTCCTCAACGGCCTTTGGTGTCATAGGACGACGTTAAACTGTGGAATAATAATAATAAGCGCTAGATTCAGTTCTACTAACATGTTAAAAAGATAATAACGGTGATTAAAAAACCATTGTGGAATGGTTTATATCATTCGCTAATTAAATATTAATTACCTGTGAGAAAGAGAATGCTGGAATGAAGTCACGAATTGCGCGGCCTACTGCAGCCGGCATTCAGATACTTTGCTAGATTGACTGGTTGATTTTTTGATTAATTTATGCCAATTCGACTGAATGATTGACTTGCGTTTTCATTTATTACATGTTAAATAACTTTAAAACGTAATTCTGAATCTTTAATGAAATGCCCCATTACACAGCCTATACCCTTCTGGAATAACAAAAGCTATCTATATCTACATAAATAAAGAGAAGAATCTGTCTGTCACAGCGTCTTTGACCGGGATGCATTTCTACAGTTTTCGAGCTTTTCACTCGAAACCTTGACTACTGTGTCGGGGTGGGCATGACACACCCAGTGTGAGGCTTCGCGTCCCCCGTTTTCACCGCTACTATGGTGTCCCGGGCCAAAACCCACTCGGGCAATGCATTTTTAACTGGTAAAAAACTTACACTCAACCTATTTTCACTCGCCAGATGGCGCCGTCGGGCTAAGCAGCTACAGTACGGATTCGCTAGAGGGATTGAAACTTTCACTGAACTAAACCCGGGCAACGCCGGGCTAGCAGTGTTTCGTTGCTTATTCGCTAGAGGGATTGAAACACCCAAAACGCCGGGTTAAGCAGTTAATTAAACACACGGTTTGGCAGCCATGTATGGCGCCGCCCTGGAGGAAGGGAAGGGGGGTTCGCGAATTGATCCGCGTACCCCAGGGGCGGATCCAGGGGGGGCCAATCCGGCCATGGCCTCCATTTGATATTTTTCTTTATTTACATAGGCGTTTTATTGGCGTTTTATGATGTATACACAGGTGTGCCCCACTAAACCCCCTGTAGGCGTGGATGAGTCAAATGTACACAGGACATGGGTCATGCAGACTGAAGACAGTAAAAAGGTTAATGACTAAAAAAAGGTCATCAACTTTTTTGGGAGATGGTAGGTATGTAAATTTTTTTGGCCCCCCTCACAGACCTTCTGGATCCGCCTCTGGCGTACCCTATGCTCTCCTGGCCATGAGTGTTACCATAGCTCTATCCCCCAGTAACGTTGTAACGAACGGATGACTGCCTGCTAGTGACGATGCTATATAACAAACACACAGGAAGACGCACCTTCTGTACATAGGCAGACACAGGGACACACAGAGGCAGACACAGGGACAGACGCACAGCCGGACACACAGAAAGAAACAGAGACACAGGCAGACATACAGGAAGACAAAATTGAAGAGAGGGTGTTTGTCCATAAGTATATATAAGTGACTAATATTAGACGCACGCAAAAACTACATATAATATTATAACGCTAATATTTTCACGATATGTTACATGATCCCAACTCATTACTCAACTTTAGTCAGTTTAATGACATGTTTACTGTTCTGTTATTGATTTTACTTAACGCTTTGTGTTCTTTTTTATTTTTTGTTTATTGCCTCTGGCTATTGATCAGAAGAAAGTGTCACCATGTACAGGTGTACATTGTACACCAGGACCCCCAATTTTAGCCCCCCTCCCTCAGGGCCAGGTACACGATTTTCACATGTACATAGTGAACACTTTGATCTTAGTCAACAGACCGAGAAGCGATGGGGCTCCATTCCGAAATTTCCTATCTATATTTTAATTTGCGTGAACAAAAAAGGGGTTCAACGAGTCTAAATCTTGCTGCAGCAATAACTATTATAATTTCAGATTGGCAGTTAAAAGCAAATAAACACTGAAAAGCACTTCAAATATTGCAATTTATAAGCGAAAATCTTTAATAGTTAAAGTTTGATTAAATTGCTTTAATATATGTTTTTGTTTCTTATGTGACTAGTAACGGAGAATGTAGAGCGTGGCGCTCCTTGCGGCAGCGGCGTATAACATCGTGTTTACATCATAAGCGCTTGCGGTTTCTATGATGAAAATTGACAGATAATTATTTGTGGGCAATAAACAATTGCCTGTATCAGCAGAAAATTATATCTAATATGCGCTGTGTTGTATATTACCATTTATATGACATTTTATTTAATTTTAAAGCTAATTTTGCAGAACTTTTACAGTGCGCAACATTGGACCCTCACTCTATCAACAATTGCTTAGACATTTGTGTACCTTTATTATTAGTAGTATTACCATGATTATCATCACCATCACCATCACCATCACCATCATCATCATCATCATCATCATCATCATCATCATCGTCATCGTCGTCGTCGTCGTCGTCGTCGTCGTCGTCGTCGTCGTCGTCGTCGTCGTCGTCGTCGTCGTCATCATCATCATCATCATCATCATCATTGTCGTCATCATCATTATCATTATCATCATCATGTTCATCATCATCATCGTCATCTCCAACATCGTCATCAGCATCAGCAGTATAGCTATCATCAATTTTTTCATCAGTAGCATTATTTTAATTGTTATTATTGTCATTGTAAATAATAGTATTATTATCATTAATTAGTAGTTTCTAAATGGCCGGTGTTTTATACAAAATACTTCAACCAATGCCACAGCAAAACCAAGCCGTAATCAGTTCTCTAAGAAGCGTGGCCAACTTACCACTATCCTTTCTATTCCCGTACCTATCCAAATAACCCTAACCTATGACCCTAACTCTAACAATTGGCCAGCAATGGTTCTTTGAAGCCTGGGCTTTTACAGTGACTCATACCTTTCTCTTTCTCTGATGGTGCCAGTCCGAAGCCTGGATAAAGGAGGATGGAGACTCTAAGCGCTTTTCTTATAGCACAGGGTCTAAGCAACCTACCTTTCCTCCAGACGCGTGAAACTGTCCCCCGTTGCTGACGACCTTCGCTAGACCAAAATCCGTTATCTTGACATTCTGAGGACTCTGAACTGCACGAAAGAAACATGAAAAGGAGCAGAATAATTGGTTCTCAGCATTGTTCATTGTGTAAATATTCTCAATCATTGTTTGAATTTGTTTCTAATTGATGTTTAACACTGTCTTTAGACACCTTGAAACCGTAATTAGACAATGCTATATAGGTTTTGGACGCGGAAGCCGAATAAGAGCTGTAATATGCCAAACTAATTTCTGTCGACGTCAACAGCCTTTGTTGCTATAGAGATGTCGTTAAACCCTGGATCCATCCATACGATTACTTTTAGCGGTCTCTTAAACACCTTTTAAACATGTTTAGGCGATGCTATATAGTACAGGGTCTAAGCATTTTGCCTTTCCTCCGGACGCGTGAAACTGTACCCCGTTGCTGAAGACCTTCGCTAGACCGAAATCCGTTATCTTGACATGGTGAGGGCTCTGAACTGCACGAAAGAAAAAAGAAAATGAGCAGAATAATTGTTCATTGTGTTAGAATTCTCAATCATTGTTTCCTAATTATTTTTATGGTGTCTTTGAAAACATTACTAACCGATGCGATACAATTACGGGACACGGAAGACGATTAGTTTTACTGCTCCTCTTAAACACTTTTAAAAGGTTTGGTAGTAATGCTATATAAATGTGAGACGAGTCAAATAATTTCGTATTTCTTTTGTTGCTAGTCAGTGTTTTAACTACCCTTTCGTCCCTTAATTAAGCTGCATTAAGCCAAAATAATTTCTGCCGAGGTCAACAACCTCGGTTGCGATTAAATGTTGTTAAACTCTGGATCTATCTTTCTTCATTTCCTTATTTGCGTATTTTTAATTTACTTATTTATTTAATGACTTTATTTTTTATTTTGGAATATTGTAGTCTTTCTCATCGACCGACTTCTGCTTTCTCTCGAAGCGATCATAGACCAATGTCTTGGACATTATGATAACGGAACAATAGAAGTCTTTAGATTAGATTAGATTACAATAGACGCACAACCTTTTTGCTACTGTGAAATTCTACTGTGTCATATTAGAATTAATGATAAATGTCTTCACTATCATAATCATAATCATAATCATAATCATCATCATCATCATCATCTTCACTACCAACCGGGAAGTCACGTCTACCAGAAATTCGTTCTCGAGGACGCGTCGTTTGTCTTGTTCAACGAAGTGGTCTACTGGCGCAAACTGTAGCGGGCAGTGAAGTATCTATTAATAGAGGGTGCATGGCAGGTTGAATTAGCGCTTATGCTGTGTTTAGAATCTTCATCTAATGACATAGGTTAATCTCATTTTAAGGGTGTTTAACGACGCCTACTGTGGATAGCACCATGATTGAACTAATCCAATACAGCGCCCCACGACTATATAGCATTGGTCATCACCGTTTCAAAGGTGTCTAAAAACAGAGCCTTCTGTCCTTGCCCAAATAAGATGAAAGTCCTAGTTATGTCGCTGCTGCTGCCACTACTACTACTACTAC
The DNA here is from genome assembly GCA_963556255.1 of Allolobophora icterica. Classification (NCBI taxonomy): domain Eukaryota; kingdom Metazoa; phylum Annelida; class Clitellata; order Crassiclitellata; family Lumbricidae; genus Allolobophora; species Allolobophora icterica. The sequence goes on along the minus strand of OY744605.1, from coordinate 5,412,590 downwards.
TACTACTACTACTACTGCTGCTACTACAACTACTACTACTACTACTACTACTACTACTACTACTACTACTACTACTACTACTACTACTACTACTACAACTACTACTACTACTACTACTACTACTACTACTACTACTACTCTACTACTACTACTACTACTACTACTACTACTACTACTACTACTACTACTACTACTACTACTACTACTACTACTACTACTACTACTACTACTACTACTACTACTACTACTACTACTACTACTACTACTACTACTACTACTACTACATTTCTCTAAGCGCCAGAAGAGGATGTGTGAACCCCTACTCTCGGCGTTACAATCCGAGCGCCCTAACCAGTTAGGTGGTTAGATCCAGTGTTTAACGACACATTAAGTCAACAACGGCCGTTGACGTTGGTAGGAAAGATTTATTTATACAGTTCTCAAAGTTCGTATGACATAATACTAGTAGTAGTAAACCATTGTTCAACGACATTTTATAGTTACAAAGGCCGTTGACATCTTTAAAGTTCATTGATATTGTTCAGTTCATTTTCGTATAAATTTCGTCCATCAGTTTCGTTTGCTTCTCTCGTGGTTGTTTTCGTGTCTGACAGGTTGTTGAAATGGCGATGTTAGGCAAGTGGTTGGGGTCGAGGTTAGATAACATATAGGATTAATATTCAACATACATACACCCTGTATTTAGCCATTTGGCTTTTCCTTTTTCTATTTGGCCCAAAGGCTCTTTCGTTGAGCATATGGTTCTTTTGATGACCTTTAAAGGCTCTTTTGTTCTTTTTGTTGTATTGATTTTAAAGCGCATAGTCCAGTATTTAATGTTAGCGGTGGATTGGTTGACAGAGGTGTCCAAAGAGTATTGCATTAGAAAGCAATGTTCGAGTTGCATAATACAGCGGCCTTTTCCCATGGAGTTTCTGCAGAATTTGAAAGATACTTATAAATCGTAGGATGGTTTCCCAAGATGGGAATAGGCGTCTTTGAATGCTTATGGTCTTAGGTATATATATCATCAGATTAATTTTGGTAGCGTTTGAACCTACACGCTGAATATGAACCAAAAATTATGTAAGAAATGAACCTATAGCAGAAATCAACTACTTAAATATATAGCATTGGTTAATACCGTTTTCAAGGTGTCGTATAAAACAGTATGTGATGACTCAGTAATCTCGTACCAGCGATTATATTCGGAAGTATAATGTCGTCTTATGATAATCAAACGCCATTGACTGCAACGTTTCTGATTAAGTTTACGGTTTATAATTTAAATGCAAAAAAGTTGAAATTATTGTAATTTATTTACGTTATTTATTTGATTGATTTAAATATATCTGAATTATAAATTCACAACTGAACAATGATTGAATCTGCAGTTTCACATATATCTCTGTCTTTCAGATCTTTCTTTTCCCGTAACGCTTTGTGCTTTTAACTTTAATCAGAAACTATAAATTTCAATTCATAAAGCGCTACGATAAAGCTAATGAAATTGTCGACAGTGGTGATAGCAATTAACCAAAGCGTTCCCAGCTTATATAGCACGGGCTAAAAATATTTTAAAAGTGTCTAAAGAGAGTACTCTTACGAAAGGATCCATGAAAGGTTCCACAAATTTAACCACGCACCTTATGGTGTAAAATGCTGTTGACGTTGATAGTATTATGATAATCATTAATATCATATATTTAATTAATCAATCATTATTCACGGGTATTTAATCAATATTAATATTAATAAATAATAATAATTTATAATATCAATCAAGTTCTGAAGGGACCTTGAGCAACTCCTTCGCTCATAATTGCTCAGCGCCATTGATTGATGCTTTGTCATTTGATAGAGGCGCTTAACAAATGCGTAATAATAATAATAATAATAATAATAATAATAATAATAATAATAATAATCATGACATTTATAAAAAATAATAATAATATGATGTCTATCATAATTATAAAATTAGATATATAAAATAATAATAGCCATGATGCGTTTTATTTACCTTTACGCTTCTGAGAAATCTTATCTTTGTTACCTTTAATAATAATAATAATAATAACTAATAATAATAATAATAACTAATAATAATAATAATAATAATAATAATAATAATAATAATAATAATAATAATAATAATAATAATAATAATAATAATAATAATAATAATAATAATAATAATAATAATAATAATAATAATAATAATAATGATCTTCTAAAAACTTTCACGACCTTTCCTTTAGGGATTCATCACTCAAAATCTATCATATATCTTACTCTGTAAGTTTATTCTTGTATTACCCGTTTACTCGTCTCTGGGGGGAGCGCAACATGTATCCTGGAGGGGGGGACTGTCAAGTGCCGACTATGCATTAAATTTGGTTTTGTTCTATGAGTGGCGCTATATTGATGTTCAGTTACAATACACAAACTGTTATAATTGTAATTATTATTAGTTGTTGAATAATTTCTATCACGCCGGTGTCAACCTACCTTCAACAAATAACGCAGACGTTGTTTCTGGATTATTTGTAGAAAAAATAAAACGCTTAAAAGAGGTGTTGGCAAATCACCATACAACTAACGCAACGCGTTCAGCTAATCGAACTCCACCACTGCCTTATATTCGGGTGGTGCTAGTCTTTGGTCTGATTGGAAGAGGAGGGAAAGGCTAGCCCTCATTGTTATGATAGAGCGTATCAGGAAATATGCGATGGCTTTTGAAAATTTGTGAATAATTTGTGGGGAGGGGGATAGAGTAGTGGTAACACTCATGGCCAGGAGAGCATAAAGTACGCGGATCGACTCCCGTAACCTCCCTCGAGGGCGGCGCCTTGCATGGCTGCCAAACCGTGTGTTAATTAAGATCTTGATTGTACTTTCATGTTTCAATGTAGTCTGTCGGTTTGAAATAATAAGAAATATAATTATTAATAATTAATTATATAATTAATAATAATTATTATATTTTATTATTATTATTATATATATCATATAATTATAACTACGCTGAATGGAAATGGCACACGCCAATATTAATCTGTGAACGTTAGACTTCAACAGATGGCGATATTAGACACCTTTTTAAATAGTCTATAATTCGTATAAATACTTCAGTGATTAATCCAGGAAATGATTGATACAGAAATTAACAGATCGTAAGAATCAAACAACATAATAACCGATGTACGTCTGTCTGTCCCGTAACAAACACTATTGTGACGTCACTATACTGCCGCCTTCGCTACGGCTGTCTTGACGACGGCTATAGGCCTATAATATGACGTCATAATATAACGGGGAAGAAAGCTTAATTGTTATCACTGCAATAATTGTTTCATATACCGTGATTTTTCGCGGGTTACAGCTAGTTAACATATAATTTGTTTGACTCCGCGACTACTTGAACTCTGGTAGAGCTAGTCCTCAGCCTGGAGAAAGGAGGAGGGCGACACTAAACATCTTTATTATGATACAGTGTCGTTAAACAGCAACTAACCAACCAAACTGGAGAGTATCTTTCAGAAACAAGCTCAGCTGTTTCATTTAACATGCATACTGTATGTGAAAGCATTATTGTATGCTGTGTGATATGATGATGACGGTAGATGTTACCATAAAATGTAATTAAACGTGAATATTAATAAATAGTCGCCTAAAAATTTTAAAGATATAATAAAAATTTGATGTCATAATTATAATTAGAGACAACATTTCCATCTAATTATAATCAATTCTCCTGTAACACCTTTAAATTGTGTTATAGTTATACGTATTGTGGATTTTTTACTTTTAGGATTTGATGTGAGAGACAATTGCTGAGGAATATCGTTTAATTTACATCATACCATTTAATCACAATAGAATGAATAGATCTATGTGTCATAGACATTGTTAGATGTATTGGCTTAAAATGTTGTTAAACAGTCGGGATTGTCGGGATTTCTACATACATACTATAGAGGGATGTTTTCTCTTTACTGAATTTAAAGACCCCAGTAGACATCTATTGTAGTCTAAATTTAATTCCTGCCCCTTTTATCTACATCATAGAAGGAAATAAATAGCAACTATACACATAACCGCCATTTACAAAGCCGAAACAGACACAAGAATTCGCTAAGCATAGGCTAATGCAATGCTTTCATAAGACACCTTTTAAACTGAGGTTACCAGAGCTCTATATATACGGCAGACTAGATTTGAGAAAATTTGATCTTGCTATGGTTAGAGCTGTGAGAACTGTTGAATTAATTTCTGCCATCAACGTCATTTGTTGCCATGAGACGTCGTTAAACTCTGAATCCATCAATTAAAGAATTATCCACAATCGAACAGGGTGAACAAATAAGTGTCTGATAAGTGCAATACTAACGCAGTCAAAGTCCTCAATGTTTTTGCAATTTGGAGCTATGTTAATGTTCAGTTACAATTACAATAAAAGTTCTATTTAGAATTATAAAAGTTCTATTTATAATTACTTATTAGTAATAACTTCTATTGCGCCGATGTCTAACGTATAAGGCACCAAAGCCCAGCCATAATGCCGTCAATTTTGCGAATAACAGTAAATAAACTGCTAGCGAATAATGTTTGGCCTGCCTTTCCCGGTAGCCGGGACAGCTAGCAGAAAATCGGGACTGTCCCGGGAAAACCGGGACGTCTTGTCAGTCTATGCGCCCCAGACGCCGTGATCAGGTGTTGTCAAAAGCAGACAATCAATTGTTATTTAAAGAATCTACTTAGGCTGCTTCGTTTTACTTTTATAGTCTTGTCAATATCTCACCTGAGATGTAACGACTTGCTCAAGCATTCTTCCCACTAGCACAGTGCGCAATCTGTCGCGTGCCGTCATTCCGCGGGCGTTCTCGGTGTTTATCACGTTTAGTGACATTGTTGATTAAGAAATATGACTTAACTTTGGAACGATTTTAAAGCCTGGACTTGATTAAGAAATATTATGTAACTTTAGAACGACGTAAAATCCGAATCTTCCGCACTAGCGAACGTAAACATAAGATCCCGTCTGTGATTGGTGACGTTTCCCAAGACGCGTGATTGGTTGAGCTAAAAATAGCTCATCAAAAATACTGAGCATCTAGACGCAAGTACTATTGCTCATCCTGGAGATCAATGCAAATGTTGCGTCTGGCTTATTTGTAGGAAGAACAAAGCTTGTAAAAGAGGTGTCGTCAATCAACATTCAGTAAAAACAACACATGCAGCCAATCGAACAACATGCTGAATATCCGTATCCAGTTTAAAATCCTGTTCCTTACCTCTCGAATGTTCCAAGGTCAAGATCCTCGTGATCTTATCTGTCGACCCCAGTCTGTCGTTGTAAAATTTGGCAGTCGTCTCCTTTCTTTAGACCGACATGACATCTTAGTCCCTCTGACCCGGACTTCTATGGCTCAACACCGTGTCTGTATCTGTTGGCCCATCCCTTTGGAATGATCTTCCTTCTGTGACTCGTACTCAGATCCTAACTAGGGGCATTGCTACTATTTCTCTCTTCTTAAGTCTTTCCTTTTCTCATGAAGCCTGGATAAAGAAGGATGGCGAAGTCAATTATCCTCGTCATGACACGTAGCAACTAGCTACATTTTCGCCAATTACATAGACGACACAGTCACAAGATGTCGCTAAGCAGTGGATAATGAAATACTTTTTATCAGACACCTTTTAAACGCAGATAACCATTGCTATATATACTACAGACTGCCTGAATTCTCTAATTTTTTTAACCGCTGTTATTCGGAGGAACTTTAGAACAAAAGCAGTTCAGTATTGGACCAATGAATATAAAGAGGCCATCAGTAATAGAAGATCAGCAGAAAAGACTGTCCTTTAACGCAAATTTTTGTTAACCTTCGTTTAGTTCAGGGATGGTGAACCTTTTTAAAGGTGCGTGCCAAAATGCTGCTAAATCATTTTTAAAAATACCGTCGCGTGCCCCTCAGAAATTTGCACGGTATACAATTAGTTTTCTCATAGGCCTTATAGGTTTTAGTTAGCAAAGCCTAACAAAATATGAATTAAAGACGTTATATCAAATATAGTTTTGAATGAAGTTAATGAAAATTATGTCCTTCAACAAAGAAACTGTGGATTCGTACAGGGATTTTGTATTTCTAAATTTGAATTTCGGGGGACGCTCTGAATACCATCCCTATTCTTAGCTGAATACCGCGTGCCCTAAAAATTTCAACGCGTGCCACTTCGGGCCCGCGTGCCATAGGTTCGCCATCCTTGAACTAAATGTTTTGTGGATATCAGGAGGAATTTATCGACCTCAGCGTCCCATTTCTATATAGCACGAGATATCAACTTTTTAAAGGTGTGTAGAAGAAGTAGTTAAACCAACAGTCTACAGTTTCTCATATTTATATAGCGTCGGTTGACACCGCCTTAAAGGTGTCTAAAGAAAGCGCTCTATCCAACAGGAATGACGGAGGAAAGGACGGCGGAGGGCGACGTGAATAGCCCTGGTAGCCATAAGAAATGTTAAAAACGTTTTTTAAAAAGAGCGTAAAGGCTAAGCTTACAAAAAATGAATAATAATTCTTTTAGGAGAACAAAATCAATATTAAAAAGGAGTTAAAGAGCCTTTTATGGTCATCAAAAGAACCTTATGGCCAACAAAGGAGCCTTGGGGCCAAAGGGAAAAAGGAATAAAGCTAATTGGCCAAATGAGTGATGTAGGCCTAGTTTTATATGAAATATTAACCTACATATTTTCAAAACTTGGCACTTGGTTTTGAGATGGCTCAACATCGCCATCTCAAAACAACCGCGAGAGAAGAAAAAGAAACTGATGGATGAAAGATCGATGGAAATGAACTGAACTATATCAATGAACTTTAAAGACGTCAACGGCCTATCTTGTCATACATGTCCTTAAACTCTGAATCTGCTAATATTTTGAGGTCACTAGTTATTGCCGATTGCTGCACCGCCAGACGGCTAGTATCTTATAACTTAAAGGTCTTAAGCATTACCTATGCGAACTTCACTACGGCTCTTTTACGGTGGGACCAGTCAGAAGCATGGTTAAAGAAGGAGGGCGACACGTTAAATAGCAACTACCTGCATATTCGCCACTTTCAGAGACAAGTCAAAAGATCATACTTTTAGGGATCATTTCTATAGTATGTATCGCCAGGACGTCAGATAAAACTGATTACTGGATTGCTTTATTTTTTTAGGGGGTCAGTAGAGTAATGGATAACACACTGGCGTGAAGAGCTGAAGGTACCAAGATCGAACCCCGTAGACATCCGTTAATTTAAGGTTAATTCTGCCTTCCACTCGCTAGGCGGCGGCGGTGGTTAAATGAATAGTAGGCCGTGATTTGGCGCCGTATTTGGCTGCCGCATAAGCAGTTATATTCGACTCCTGTAAAACTGTTATTATGTGCTTCTACTAATACATGTATGTAAGGCGCCCTGCGTGGCTGCCGTTTCTACTATATGTATGTTCAATGTACAGCGCAGTGCGTTTGCTGGCGCTTAATTAAAGAAAAGATTACTATTATACAATTATTATTATGTCGCTAAACAGTGGCATGTGGATCGTTTCATATGACACCTTTTAAACGGATGTAACCAATGGTATATATGAAGCAGACCGCATTTAAAAATAACTCCGCATGAGTCAACGATGTGCTCAAAATGTCTAGTGATAGAGAATACTGTGCGAGTTCGGTCCTTTCAAACATTTTGGCCGAATTTTATGGCAACAGAAGACTCAAATGTGCTTTGACACCAGACAGTTTATGCTGCGAGAGCTCTAGCCACACTAGTATGTATAGTGTTTTCAGATTTTACTGTAGAGCTCATCAATAAATAATTCTCCTACTAATAAGATTCGCATATCAAGGAAGACTGAGTACTCGAGGTCAGTAACAGCTATGGAGGGCGGAAGTGCAGGGTTTTATCGTCGTTTTGGCCGCCATCTTTGTTATCTTGCGCTACTGTGACGCCATCGATTAATGCATTTGTACAAATACCACCACAAGGAATTAAACCACATAACACAAGCAACCGACAGACAGATAGACAGACCAACTGACCGGCTGACAGACAGACAGACAGGCAGATCGACAGACAGACAGACAGACATATAGATATAGTATTATAACGGACAATGGTGTGCAACACTTGGCGTTGTCTTACCTGCATCGGACTCACTCTCCAACTCCAGGTACGTTGCCGGTGAAGAAGAAAGCGCTGGCTTTAAATACCCCGAACTCTGTCGTAGAAAATCGGCTGAGGCTCTTTTGAAGCAGTTTGTGGTCTGCTCTCCGTTCGCGGTCTCTGGAATGGTAATGGTTGGCAGAGGGTCGATGGATCGGGGCTGTAGCGAGGGCTTTCTGGACCCGAGTCGCTTCGACCGAGGGTGGTACTCCGGCGGGGTATGTTCAGGCGGAGGGTATGGTTATGGTCGTGCTTCTGACAGGAGGAGGAGGAGCAGCCTGCTACGATTGACAACTTAGATGAGATGTTTTCTGCCTGAACACGAAACGTAGATTTTATTGAAAAAGAAGAGGAAGAAGAAATGCAGTCTCTTACACACCTTTTCTAATCTTTACAGTGATCCTATAAATTCAGGAAGCATACATGGAGTTTGTCTTGATGGCACTTCTATCAATAGAAACATAAATAGGAATAAAAATGATCGATCCTTTACGCTAGACTGAGATGCAGCCGTTGGTAAAAACTATGCAGTGTTAGCGACCTCATTTTCTTAGCCTTGGCATGAGACGGCGGGTGGCCAGCCCTTTCCCTCGCCGTCACATCTTCCCAACGACAGTGTACGGTCAGTGTACTCATTACAGCTGAATTGGCTAGGGGGCGAGATTGGAACATATATGTCTCGACACAAATATCTGCCCATGTGTAATCGTAAAGCATCAGACTGACCAAGAAATAATGTACAGCTACAGAAAGCTGAAGAGTGTTCCAAATTTAGATCCAGTATTTTTAATATTATTATCTATATAAATAAAGCGAGAATTCTGTGTGTCTGTCTGTTTGACCGGGATTAGCTTCTACAATTTTGCACCTTTTCACTCCAAACCTTCACTACTGTGTCGGCCTCGGCATCGCACACCCAGTTGAGGGGTTCGCGTACCCCCTTTTCACCGCTAACATGGTGAAAATCCCCCAAAACTCTACCCAAGCGACCGCCCCTCACGCCTCAGCTCGCCTCTTCCACTGCAAAGCGGTTCTATTTATAGCGCGGGTATTCCCCAACGTCATTTATAATGCGCATAACGACGTTGTTTACTTTCGCACAAAATTTAATTACGATCGATTCGAACTATATTCATCGTTTTACAGAATTGTATGTTCAAAGACTCTGCTTTACTAAGGGCAGTGAGGGCTAGATTTCTGGCGTTTTCTTTAACCCGCCAACGCCAGGTTCACCCTCTTCGACTGCGAAACAGTCAGTCCACGGGAGACTGCGAAGCAGTCGTCGTCAAAGGGCGAAAGTCAGTCCACGGAAGACTGCGAAGCAGTCGTCGCCAGAGGGCGACTGCGAAGCAGTCAGTCCACGGCAGAGGTCGCAAGACGCGACAAGGCGTATACAAGACTGCGAAGGAGTCTCCGCTCTACGCAAGAAGGCGTCTACAACACTGCGAAGCAGTCTCCCCCACAGGTCGCCAGACGAATTTCTTCCTTATTCGCTACACGGATTGAAACTTATACCTAATTTTTTTGCTTATTCGCTACAGGGATTGAAACTTATAACCCCGGACAACGCCGGGTAAACCAGCTAGTAAATAATAAATTTACTATAATTATAATTATTATTGCTACTCTGCTTTTATTAAGCGCCACTATCTAATGTCCAAGAATCAATCGATGGCGCTGAGCAACTGTTAGTGAAGGATTTCCTCAAGGTCCCTTCATTGTAATCGCGTCTGAGAAAAAGGCGCGAACCCGTCCACCAAACGAGAAATCTCGTCCACCAAGAACAGTTTAAGTCTTCGGCAAAACCAACGCAAGGTAATCGACCTATATAATAATTAAATAAATAGATATGAATTATAAACCTAACCAATAATTAAATATATAAATACGAATAATGAACCTAAATAATAATTACTTAAATAATTGTGAATAATTACCCTAAATAATAAATAATTAGATAAATGAATGCGAATAGCAAACTGAAATAATAATTAAATACATATACTGACTAATAAAACTAAATATTAGTAATTATATGAGTAAATGCGAAATAATAAACGCAACAATAATTAGAGAAATAATTAGCTGTGATCTAGAAGTAATTAAACTAATGTAAGTAAAAACCTGAACAATAATTAGCTATATAAATGACAATGAGATCGACCTTATTTTGTTGGCGAAATGTTGTTGATGTATTCGTCACCGGAAATGACGTCATCCGGTCCTTCCGTCGAATCGAGACTCATGAACTTCAGCAGATCCTTCGTCGTCACCGGATGTGACGTCAGCTGCATCGAAGAATCGTTCTATGGAGGAAAAGAAGAGCAGTCTTTTACACACCTCTTTAATTGTTGCATTTTACTTATAAGTAAACTTAGCGATTCACTGCATTATGCCACATTTATATAAAAGTACACAGCTGTAACGAGGAATCGTTCTATGGAAGGAATGAAGAGCAGTCCTTTACACACCTCTTTTAAGCGTCATATCAGTCCTATGGGTAAAAGACGAAAAGAATAGTGTAATCTTAGTTGAATCGAGTGCAATAAGAAAATATAAGCTACAGTTGACGTCAACGGCCTGACATCCATAATATGCCGTTCTTCTTTTTCAAATTCTCTGCCCTTGGGTAGCTTCAAGCGTCCAATGGACCCACTCCTCTAAATGTTGGGCTTTTCCCCTCGGTTTACTGTGTCCATCCACCATCATCCATTCCGACAGAATCCGTCTAGGTCTTCCTCTCGTTCTCTTCCCTCCATGCTTCCTTCCATGATAGTTCCCTGTATGACCAATCCACTACCTATTCTCTCAATTTCCACTTTATAGAAAACCTCTTCGTTTGTTCTGTGCTCATTTCAACTAACCATTCCAATTCTAATGCGCCAGACCCACATCTCAACAGCCTCCACTCTTCTGCTATCCTCCTTTATAATAACGGTTCATATTTTTGACACGTTAAACACTAGTAACTGAAATACTCTAACTAGACACCTTTGAAACGTTGCTAAACGAACCTATATAATTATGAAGTAGTTCGCTTGCTTTGCAAACACTTTTCAATTTAGGGTTCTCTCCTGCATGTCTCGATGTTAAATTAACCACCACATACAAAACATGGTGATGTTGACACTGTAGATGTCATTAGATCTCGGTAAAAACGGGCAACTACTACTAATCGTGAGAAGCGACCATTGGTATAAAGTGTTGGCGACTAAATCTGAATCTTAATTTAGTGCTCTCAGTAGTCACCTTTAAAACTTTTTGCGACCGAAACTTTATATACGGCAGCTGAGTTTCGTCCGGTAAATTATACCGTTGGTTTCAAAAGTTGGTGGGGGTTCGCCTCGTCTGCTGATCGATCTAAGATTGATCGCCTAATTCGTAAAATGAAGCAGTTGGGTTTTCTAGACCAAGATTTTCCATCGATTGACATTCTTGTTAAGAGAGCTGATCAAAGACAATTTCGCTGCATTAAATTCAACCCTTGTCAGGTTCTATTTTCACTATCCCCACCCCCAAAACTGCAATACCATATGATCCTAGGCCTAGACCACACAACTTTTCACTTCCTACTAAAGATAATAGAAATTTTATTTCTCGTATCTTGTTTGATTGTTAACTTTATTATTCTATGACATTGTTGTTACTTGACTTGCATATGTACCCTAATGCGGTCTTTCATTTGGCTTTTGAATAAACGAATATATATATATATATATATATATATATATATATATATATATATATATATATATATATATATATATATATATATATATATATATATATATATATGTGTGTGTGTGTATTAGGGACCTGCGAATCACAAATTTCCGTCGAATCGAATCGGGGGTTAAGATTCGAATTCGAATCGAATCTCGAATCGAATCAGCGGGTACCAAAACCATGTTTTGATATTCAAATAGTGTGTAGCCTATGTGATGGCTCAGGCATACCACCGTATCAATAGGCCTATCTCAATAACATTTCTGCAGTTTAAAATCAATTAAACTAAACATTAAGCTAATTAACAGAATAACTCACAAATAATTTATGAGTTAAGTCAGTAAGTATTTTCTTTATTGCACCAATTGCATAACAACACTTTGGTAAACATTCATCTAAGCCAGGCATGGGCAACTTCTTTTAGGCCTAATAGAGGGCCGCCCTAAGATTTTAGGGGCAGCTGTGGGCCGTATACCAATCGCAGGCTAATATTTGCAGATTAATCTGCCCCAGAAAATGAGAAAAAATTAATTTCGGTTAAACTTAAAGTTTAAAATAAATGAAAATAATTTTTATGATGAAAACATAATTATCCTAATGCCTACAGTTCTACACTACAATAAAAAAAATTTGTTTCAAGTTTCTTCAGTTTTAAAAATACATAAAACTGCTAGTCTGTACAATTCATCCATTTGCTAGATGTGCAATATTTAATATAGGCCCTATAATAATGATTAAGGTGAGATCTGACACTGCACCGGATTCAACAATTAGTTTACAACAAAGGGCTAATAATTTTTCCGAAAACGATTCGAAATTTTTCGAATCGTGACATCATTTTCGAATCGAATCGAATACCGCCGCCCGATTCGTTTTCGAATCGAATATCGAAGCTTCGCAGGTCCCTAATATATATATATATATATATATATATATATATATATATATATATATATATATATATATATATATATATATATATATATATATATATATATATATATATATATATATATATATATATATATGTACTTAATATCATTACCTTTAAGAAAATGAATCATAATAACAGAAATGCGAAAAGGAAACATAGGCGACGTCCTTTATAAAATAACAAATGCACCAACTTCTTCGTCAGCAAAAGAAGAAATGGCACTCACATAACTCTTCTTCGTGGAAGCAGAGCACTCCTAACACGAGCCTCAAACGTACAAGACAAACAACAGCGCTGTCGGCCTCAGAGGCCAACGAGACAACGATCTTGAAAACGAAGGAGTTTGCCTTAGGCTCTCCTATACAAACTCTACATACAACTGAATGCTTGGCGGCCTCTTAACTACCCGAAGATCCACTTCGATCGGACACCAAAAAGCCAAGACTTATTCCTTCTCGAATCTTCCTTTTATAGCTTAGGAAGCCTTAGGCCACTCCTCTTAAAGGAACTGGTCCAGTGTGATTCTCGTTAACGCTAACGATAACGAAAATGTTCGTTAACGAACCAAAAATGATTTCGTTAACGATAACTATAACTGTAACTAAAAAATATCATTAACTATACCTATAACTATAACGAAAATAACACTAACGAAAATTCATCGCTATTTTCGTTAATGAAATAAAAAAGTGCGATATCGATAAACATGGCGAATTTAATCAAACGCGATATTTTATTCGTTTCAAACTATCCTGTTTATTGTTCCGAGATAAAATGAGAAAATGTGCTGCATATTCTCCTTCCGAATGTTCTGGTTTCTTTTCGAAAATCTAATATCTCGAGTTTCTTTTTGATGGAAAGATAATTTTTTTTCTTTCGATTGTTAATTTTAGAGTGAGAAATTTCTTTTGATTCTAATTTTCTATGTTAAAAAGAATATTATAAAAAAGTTATCATGTTCAAATTAGAAATGTTCATAGCAACATATGAAAATCAAATTAATAAAAATCAAATTGAATACACATTTAAAAGAAAACGAGATTGTATTTTTTAATGGGAAAAGTTCATTAAATAGGTATATATGCGACAGACAGTTATTACACAAGTACTGTAGCAATTAAGTATCAAATTAAAATCTGAATAAAAACGTTTTTGTTTTTTGGCAATTATAGTTTTTTGCATGTTAGAGTCATAGAAATATTGACATAATTTTGTTAGGGGGTCCTTGATGACAAGGGACGGAGATCAAAAACTGCTTAAAAAATTTGCCGACATAATTAATCGATGACCCCATATATGGACCAGGAGAAGTGCCATTGGGGTCACTTGTAATTATGTACTAACTAAAATTAACTAAAATAAAAGTCCAGTAACTATAACTATAACTATAACTAAAAGATAATACTAACTATAACTGAAACTATAACTAAAATAAAAAATCATTTACTATAACTGTAGGCCCTAACTATAACTAAAATAAAATCTGTAAGGAGAATCACACTGAACTGGTCAAGCGTATCGAAGGAAATCCGAGAGCATAGATGAGACAAGAGAGTACGCATGTAACAACTACTATTACCACCTCTTCTACCACAACTACTACTATTAGTGCTCACGAATTACTTAGAGCCCGATAAAGAACTTTGAATGAAGCGAAATAAAATAAAATAAAATAAAGGTTTAAATCTTCTGATTTACTTTGTAGACGGTTCCAAAAGCCCGGATCCGATGACAATCCTGCATTGAAGATCCGATTCCTTGATCAGCCGCAGCTCTGCCATATCCGGTTTGGTATTACTCGAAGTCAAAGGCTGAAACCAGACAAAACAGGCGACGATGTTGTAAAGCAACGTAGGTAAGGATCGAGAGTCTAACGACATCTTACGGCAACAAAAGGTCGTTGATGTCGACATCAGTTATTTCGAACGCAGTAAAAGATATGGAGAAAAGCAATGCAGGACAATTCTTCTCTTTCTTATAGGCGATTACCACTCTTAAGAGAGGTGTGTAATTATTCTGAACAGTTCTCAGATTTAAGCTTCCATTTGTCCGCGAGTATCTAGTAAATACTCTAAATGGACATGCAATGCGTAGGATACTTACTTGTCTGGTTCAGTCTAATCTAGAGCATTTTCAATGCAATCTAATCTAGTCACCATCCAATCTAATCTAATAAAATTCAAATATAGTCTAATATAATCTGATCTAAACCGATCTAAATCCAATCTAATCCAATCGAGATCAAGTCAAATGTCCAATCTAGTAAGCCTATAACCTAGTCTTATCTAATCCACTCCAACACAGTCTGATCTAATCCGACCTAATCCAATCCAACCTAAATGCAGTCAAATCCAATCCAATTTATTCTAATCCAACGCAATCCTTAACGACAATTCACGAAACAAATATTCTCATTAGATTAGATATTAAATCAATATGGAATTTATACGGAATTCTATAAATATCTACCTATTTTATCCTCGCTTGCTTGTGTGCACGCATTGATCGTTTGGGGAGGAAGCATGGCAATTAGAGTTAGCGCATTTACTGTGTTTTAGTTATTGAGTACATTAACTAGTGATTTATAAATCCGACGGCGTTATACCTGAGGTGAGCAAATAACAGCCCGCGGGCCGGATCCGGCCCGCCAACACTTTTTATCCGGCCCACACAATTCTTCAGAAAATTTAAAAAATTCACACCGCGAGGTTTTCTTCGTTTTACTCACGTGGCGCTGCACTATTATTTACTATTCCGTTCTCGTCTTTAATAATAACCAGTGATGGGCACTAAACCATTATTTTAGTTAAACTGAAACTATTTTCCAATAAAAAAAATATAGTTTAACTAAAGTCGGCAGCTAATTTTGGAAATAAGTTAACTACACTTTAAAAAAGTAGTTTAACTTTTTCCAACTTTTTACGACAAACATTTCACAATAACAGAGGTTAAGTGAACTGCAATAATGCAGAGCGTCAATAACAATTTCACCTTCAAACTATGCAATGTGTACAATTGTTGCATACAGTTATAGGCATACTGTAAGTACGTAGTGTATGAATTTGAAAACACAGGCTGTTAATGCTTATACCATTCAGTGTTAATCAATAAGTTTCACGTTGAGTTGTTGACAGTGTTCAATGTTCATTGCGGAAAATAGTTGCGTATTGCTGATTGACTGACTGGTTGATTGACTTACTAATCAGCTGACTGACTCATAGACTTGATTCGTCAACTGGTTATATTTTATATTTAATGTATCTATTTTTTAAATTACTTGCTAATATATTAGTCGTACTTCTAACGCGCTCATGGTCAGTAATTCTGAATCTTAGAAGCGGAGTCTCTTAGGCAGACTCGAACCCGTAGTCGGTGGAATATAGACACAACGCGCTACCACTTTGGTTCAACTTTTCCTTAAACGTTGAATGGAGAAGGCATTGAACACTGGTTAATGCAGTGTTCTTATTAAACACCTTTTTAGCGAAAATCTTGTTTTTTCAACGCAATGATCATAATTTTATTAGACACCTTTGAAAAGTTTATTAACGACACTATGTATATGAGAGCTTCGTTTCTCCGCTAGATCCAGCTTTTTAAATCAGGATTCATGATAATGATATTTACAAAACCGTTGTAGAATCACATACGTCATTGACTAATGAAACATAACGTTTTAAGAAAATGAACGATAACTATACCAATGGGAATCGGAAGCATAGGCGTATTCCCTTCTGGAACAACAAATGCACCGAAGCTATCTATAAACAGAAATAAATCTAGGAAAAGAGCCATGTAAACAAAGGAGTTAAAAGATTATGTAGAATATACACATCAGGAGACAATAGTAAAGGTGACCTTAAAACAGAAACAAAAGCTAGATAGGAACCTATCGCTCTGATTTGACTAATTAGATGGAATTGGAAGGAGTGTGGGATATGGCTAGAAGTTATTTTTACAAATCCGTCCCTACCCTACCAGTGGTATTGCTAGTTCCAATCCTGGAAAAAGCAGAATGGCGACGCTAATCATCTTTGTAATGACGTTATCAGACGGTGTCGTTAAACAGCAACTAACCAACCAACTATCACATGAACAGTAGACTGAACCTTTCAGAGGGGGCTCGAATCAATCGGCTACCGTGTCCAACATGCAAATATATATATACATAATCACAAATATACATAAATATATTTACATAAATAGATAAATAAACATTAATAAATATATACAGGGTGGGCCAGCGGAAATGCAACAACTTTGACGCCTTATAACTTGAATACATTTTATCTGAGCGTCTTGTCCAATTACTAGATTGAAGATAATTATCCATTGTATCATTCTGCAAAATATCTACGAGATACTATTACGATGTTTTGAGATAATGCTATTAATATTCGATGTTCCATTTTCTTGCCATAAAACTGCAAGAAAAAAACAAAAGTCTGAAACCTGAAGATGTCAATTCTAAGCAATTACTTAGTACTAAAAATTAATATCTTGAATGAATTTACCATCAGTCAAATAAAATACTCAATATGTCCACCACGTGCTTTAATGACTGCATCAACACGAGACGACCACTGATCAATGGCTGAGTCCACCAGTGCTTGGGTTATCTCAGCCCAGCAGCAAAGAATCACTTCTTTCAAATGTTCAACGTGCGAGCAGAACGTTTGCGACCACAGTTGCGGCTGTTAGGCGTCCCCGTAGCATCAATTTGTTTAATCAAGCGATGTAGAGCATATTTATTCCATTTTCTAGAAGGGATATTCTATCATCATCTGATGTGCATTGTATCCTTTTTCTGCTCTTAAAATTCGGATTAAAATTCTATCCTCTTCCGTGAGCGGCGCTATGATGTTCAATATTTACATTCAAAATTGAGAGGTGTGCGCCGCACCGAAATTTTATAACAACGGTGCCGTATATCAGCGCAAGATTTGACGTATTAGTAGAGAGGATGATTACTTTCAATTTAGTGTATTGGACACGATGTTCGGATAACAGCTGTTCAAGTTATATCCATTCAAATTAGTTGCATTCCTACTGGCCCACCCTATATAGCGCCGTATATTAAGCAGGTGCGCTTAATCGAAAACTCTTGAAAGTCAATGCGGCTACAAACCAGGTTTTCAACCCGAGACTTCTGGCTAAAACCACGACGCGCCTTTTTAGCCAAACAGGAATTCTAAATTTATGGGTATAATGAGCCGTTTCACCGCTCTTCAGATCAGTGGCTTTAAACGAGGATACTAATTTCGTGCATGGAGTGTCAACACTTTAGACACCTCTATTTAAAAGCTTCTGTTTCCCATAAGAGCCTTCGTTACGCAAACGCGGCCACTATTATCGTCTAGCAGGTCTTGAGTTGACGTCAACGGCCCTGGCAGCCATAAGATGTCGTTAGAACAATACATTTAAAATACTTATTGCAGAAGAGACATATATAATTATATAAAATGCAAATATAGTAAATTAGACACCTTTAAAACCGTTTTATTTTAACAAATAATAATCATCAACTCGGCATACTTAACTGCTTTACTGCCTCTTTCAAGTGGTGCCAGTCAAAAGCCAGGAAGGCTAACCGTCATTGTTATGACAGAGCGTATTAGGAAATGTGCGATGTCTTTTGCTAATTTGTAAATACACTGAATGGAAAAGGCTCACGCCAATAGACCTCAGAACGTTAAACTTCAACTGATGGCGATATTTAGACACCTTTTTCAATAGTCCACAGGGCTTATTAATAATTCATACCACATTATTTAATAGATCGTTCAAAAAATTATTGATACTTACAGAAATTAACAGATCGTTGAAGAATCTAACAGATAATTTGTTTGACTCTGCTACTACACGAATTCTGGCAGTGCCAGTCCAAAACCTGGAGAAAGGAGAAGGGCGACACTAAACATCTTTATTATGACACAGTGTTGTTAAACAGCAACTAACCAACCAAACTGCAGAGTATCTTTGAAAAACAAGCTCAGCTGTTTCATTTAACATGCATACTCTATGTGAAATTAGTATTATATGCTGTGTGATATGATGAAAAACTCTATGTGAAATTAGTATTATATGCTGTGTGATATGATGAAAAACTCTATGTGAAATTAGTATTATATGCTGTGTGATATGATGATAACTCTATGTGAAATTAGTATTATATGCTGTGTGATATGATGATAACTCTATGTGAAATTAGTATTATATGCTGTGTGATATGATGATAACTCTATGTGAAATTAGTATTATATGCTGTGTGATATGATGATAACTCTATGTGAAATTAGTATTATATGCTGTGTGATATGATGATAACTCTATGTGAAATTAGTATTATATGCTGTGTGATATGATGATAACGGTATAGATGTTACCATAAAATGTAATTAAACGTGAATATTAATAAATAGTCGCCTAACAATTTTAAAGATATGATAAAAATCTGATGTCATAATTATAATTAGAGACAACCTTTCCATCTAATTATAATCAATTCTGTTGTGACACATTTAAATGGTGTTATAGCTTAATCACAATTATGTGTGTCATAGATATTGTTAGATGTATTGCCTTAAATGTTGCTAAACAGTCGGGATTGTCGGGACTTTTACATACTTACCCTAGGGGAAGTCTTCTTTTTCCTGTATTTGAGAAGCCCAGTGGACATCCAATGTAGTTTAAATTTAATTCTTGCCCCTTTATTCTACATCACAGAAGGAAATAAATAGCAACTATACACATAACCGCCATTTACAAAGCCGAAACAGACAAAATAATTCGCTAAGCATAGGCTAATGCAATGCTTTCATAAGACACCTTTTAAACTGAGGTTACCAAAGCTCTATATACGGCAGACCACTTTTTGCCGTTAGATTTGAGAAAATTTGATCTTGCTATGGTTAGAGCTGTGAGAACTGTTGAATTAATTTCTGCCATCAACGGCATTTGTTGCCATAAGACGTCGTTAAACTCTGAATCCATCAATTAAAGAATTATTCACAATCGAACAGGTGTCTGATAAGTGCAGTACTAACGCAGTCAAAGTCCTCAATGTTTTTGCTATTTGGAGCTATGTTAATGTTCAGTTACAATTACAATAAAAGTTCTATTTATAATTATAAAAGTTCTATTTATAATTGCTTATTATTAATAACTTCTATTGTGTCTAACGTATAAGGCACCAAAACCCAGCCATAATTCCGTCAATTTTGAGAATAACTGTAAATAAGCTGATAGCGAATAATGTACTGCTGGTTGGTTATTTTCTGCTTAACGACACTATGTCATAACAAAGAGGATTAGCGTCGCCCTCCTCCTTTCTTCAGACTTGGGACTTCAAAAATAAAATCAATCAAATCAAATCATTTTATTGCTTCCATCAAAACAAAACAAAACAAAAACATGTTATGTAACAAAGTATAAGTAGTCGGATTGTGGTTCTGTCTCAGATAGAGCAAAAGGTGGCCCTAAAGGGAGGTAACTCCCGCTAAGCAGGGACACCTACTAGTGTTGTACATAACTTAAGTGACTGTCAAGTCATGGTAAGCCAGAGGGAGTAGATAGTTGAGGTCTGGTGTGGAAACATGAGAGAAAACAAAATAAATCATTGTTAAACTTAACTAATCATTTATATATACTTAACTAAACGTCAACAAAAGAAACAAAGAAACAGAAAATAGGACTATCAGTCCTATAAGAAAAGAATAAGTAGGAGAAAAATGAATGAATGGGGAGAAGAGCAGCACGTAACCCGGCGCGGCGCGCCCACCGAGCAGCATTGGCCAAACCCTGTGGTCGTTCCAAGGTCCGTTAACAACCATTCAAGATAAATGATTTCAGACGAGATTTGAATAAGTTTATATTTGGAGAGTGACGGATATCGGGAGGTATAGTTTCCCATACTTTGGGCCCATACGCCTTTAAACTAAATAGTCGTGAGTTGGTACGAGCCTTGACTGGTCTGAGGGCAGCGGCGTTCCTAGTGTGATGGGTGTGGATCCGAGATCCTGGGATAAAATAGTCACAGAATGAGGAGGGAAGGTTATTGTGTTCAAACCGATAGAAAAATTTACCAATTTGTGTTAGCCTAAGTTGACTTATATTTAATAGTCTAAGTCTGCTGAAGATTGGGGCAGTATGGGTCCCAAAAGGCACTCCTGCCACCATCCGAACTGCCTTTTTTTGAAGAATTATTAATTTATTCAATCTAGATTCGTACGTGGAGGCCCAAATAATATTGCAATAATTTAGATACGGTAAGATTAAAGAATAATATAAATTTAGCCTAATCACTTCAGGAAGTAGGTGGGCAATCCTATTGATTATACCTATGTTTTTCGCTATTTTTTGTGCGACAAAGTTAATATGGTCTCTCCAGGAGAGATGTTTATCCACAACCACCCCCAGGAATTTGGTAGACTCCACTTGGTCCAAGGGGGTTTCTGCGATTTCAAGGGTAATATCTATGGGCACAATTTTTCTGTGGGATTTAAAAATAATGAAATTAGATTTGTCAACATTGAGGGTGAGTTTATTTGCTGAGAACCAGTGATTGATGAGTTTCAATTCTGAATTCACTATTTCCATTAGAGTTTGCCAAGAAGGGTGTGCAAAAAAAATATTTGTGTCATCCGCAAATAAAATGAAGTGGAGGGTTTTAGATATTGTGGCTAGATCATTTATGTACAAGAGAAAAAGTAAAGGGCCGAGATTTGATCCCTGGGGTACACCAAATAAAATAGATCGACTGTCAGACAGCACGCCATTGCATAATACTTTTTGAGTGCGGTCCTGAAAGTAGCTGTGGAACCATTTTAACATTGGGCCCCTAATGCCAAAGTTATCTAATTTTTGTAACAAGATAGGATGGTTGACCGTGTCGAAGGCCTTCGCTAAATCGACGAAGACCCCCACAGAATATTCGTTTGCATCAATTGCTTTAGTGATTCGGTCTTCCATCTCTATTAGGGCCATATAGGTGGAATGCCCAGATCGGAAGCCATATTGCGCTTGGTGTATTAAATTAAAGGTAGTTAGATAATTACTTAATCTATCGTATACTATTTTTTCGAAGTACTTAGCGAAATAAGGAAGTATTGAGATAGGCCTAAAATTGGCAGGGTTGTCAGTATCACCTTTTTTATAGATTGGAACAACTTTAGCCATTTTGATCTTAAGAGGGACTATTCCATTAAGGAGGGAACAATTGATGATCGCCATTAAAGGTACAACTATGAGTTTTAAATTAGGAGTAGCAATATAGGGGTCGATTTCATCTAAACCTGTGGTGTGTGTTTTTTTTAGAAGACTACTGATTTTCAGAAGCTCGTCTACGGAGGTCGGGAGTAGGCCCATGGAAGATGTTTTGGACGGTGGAAGAAATTTTTCAAATGAGTCTGGAGAATCAATAATTTTCTTTGATAATTCACTAGCTATACCCGCAAAATAATTATTGAATTTATTTGCTACTGTCTCTGGGTCTTCCACTAAGACTCCGTTTATTTTAAGAGAAATCTGTCTGTCTCTTTTATCTTCAATTTGCATGGCTTCCCGGATCAGCCTCCAAGTGGCTTTTAAATCATTGTGATGCTTGTAGAATTCAGTGGTATAATAGTTTCGCTCCGCATTAATTCTAACAGATTTAAATCTGTTCCTATACTCAATAAATTTTGTTTTATTCTGCAAGGTTGGAGTTTTAAGATATCTTACATATAATAAATTTTTCTTCTTGCAGGATTTTAAAATTCCTAGTGACATCCAAGGCTGTTTAAATTTCTCCTTCGAAGATCCAGCTTCTTTAACGAGTGGGAATGCTGAGTTATAAGCTTGGGTGTATTTGTCGGAGAAAAGTTCGTATGCCTCATTAGCGCTCCCCAGTTCGCAAGCCCTCATAATAGGGTCCCAGTTCTCCTCTTCGAGGGTTTTCTGGAATTTTTTAGATTTACCTCGTTGACTTTTCGGAATTCCTTATAACGATGGGTATTATTAGGAGTGGTTTCCAAAGAAAATCGGGCATAGATTGGGAGGTGGTCAGAAATGTCCGAAATGATGACAAAAGCCTCCATTAACTTAGACCAAGCATTACAGAATATGTTGTCAATTAAAGTCCGGCTAGTTGGAGTAATCCTAGTGGGCCTAGTGATAGTGGGAAGGAAATGGTGTGCTGTAAGACCGTAATAAAAAGCATTCGAGTCGTTGTGCTCATTTATTTTCAGAAGATCAATATTAAAATCTCCCATTAACAATACCTCTTTTGAGTTCTTTTTTAGTCTCGCTATTAATTCATCAAATTCGTCGTTAAACTCTTTTAGCTGTAGTCCTGGTGGCCTGTAAATTACACCCAGTATTGGTGAAGTTGTTTTTAGGGCTACGCGGATAAAAAGACTCTCATAGGATCTGTGATCTACAGTGCCACCCTTTGGAGTGAACAATTGAAATTTTAGATCATCCTTTATAAGCAATCCCACACCACCACCCCCTCCACCCGGTCTAGAATTGCCCACAAAGTTGAACCCCTTAACCCGAATGGTGTCCTCCAGATTAGAGTCTAGCCAAGTCTCAGTTAAAGCTATGATCGAAGCGTGAAATGTATTTGCCAGCTCGCTGATCGCTCCCAGTTTGTACGCCATACTACGACAATTAATGTGCATTACTGTTAGGGACTGTTCAGCTTGGAGGCTTCGTGATTGGCTGTATTTAATAAATGCTTCTGGAGCTATATAGTCACTAGACCAGGTGGGGTTCCTATAGAAGTTTTGATCGGGATCAGCGTTAACGTTGTCTGGTTCTGACTTAGTTTCCTCTTCCTCTGGAAATACCTCAAACTCAACTAAAATATTCGACCCGTCAGGACTTTTGTTACCAGGTCTTCTTCTAACCGCTGCCTCCTCATCTAATTCCATTTCTAAACATGATGGGCTCTTAGGAGTATTCTTACGTGATATCTCCTCTGGTCCTATAGTAAGCCCTGGAATGCCGGGCTGGTTATAAATCCCCCCACACCCAGAGCATCCACCTAGACCTGTGGGTGAGGCCGCTGATCGGCAGCATCCGCCGGGACACGGGCTCCGTCTAACTGCCTCCATGGTCTTCTGGCGCCAATTGGCGCGCTGCCGCCGCTCCATGGAAATTAAACAACATTAACTTAACTTGGGCAGTATTAAGTAAGTAAGAGATAAAAGGGGAGAAAAGTGTTGAAGAAAAGTAAGCAAAAAACACAAGAATAAACTAGGGGGAGAAATCCCTGATCAGAGAGCGTGTTGGCCCTGAAGGAACCCCAAAGTCACCATTGGATGTCCTAAGAGCAGAATCAGTTCTATAGTAAGAGAAGAAAAGAATACCAACAAAACAGTTCGTCAAAATCTACCATAAACTAGACTAGATTAACTGAAACCATACATCAATAAAGCAAAACTGAGAAACACAACAATAGGGTGCGAGCAGAACATAGTTTTGTACTAACATTAACAAACAATATTAACAAACAAGAACTGAGTGTCCCATCAATGGAGTGCCAGCAGAGCATTGTGCCTGCACTAACATTAACAAACAATATTAACAAACAAAAACTGAGTGTCACATCAATAGAGTGCCAGCAGAGTATTGTGCCTGCACTAACCTTAACCAACTATATTAACAAACAAGAACTGAGTGTCACATCAAAGGAGTGCCAGCAGAGCATTGTGCCTGCACTAACATTAACAAACAATTTTAACAAACTGAGTGACACAGCAATGGAGTGCTCATTGTGCTTGCACTAGCATTGACAACAATATTAGCAAACAAGAACCTAGTGTCACATCAATGGAGCGCCAGCAGAGCATTGTGCCTGCACTAACATTAACAAACAATTTTAACAAACTGAGTCACACAGCAATGGAGTGCTCATTGTGCTAGCGCTAGCATTAACAACAATATTAGCAAACAAGAACCTAGTGTCACATCAAAGGAATACCAGCAGAGCATTGTACCTGCACTTACAAATCATCAACCGAAGTTCGTTGAGTATCACACATAAGCAACATCAGCCGAAGTTCATTGAGTGTCACCCATAATCAACATCAACCGAAGTTCATTGAGTATCACCCATAATCAACATCAACCGAAGTTCATTGAGTATCACCCATAGGCAACATCGATCGTCGCAAAGAAAAGCATACATCTCACATGGTGGGTATTTATAAGCAGTATGCAATAGAATAGAATGAGCCTCAACCGAAGCCCCGGTTATCACATGACTTCACTATCTATGAACTATGGTGGGAGATGCAGTATACTCAACCTACAGATAACTGACTTAACTGTAACTGAAAGAGAGGTAACTTGCAAAACATACATACGATTGTTTCAAACTGTGATGGTATCCTTAAGCAAAATGAGGTTGATAGGAATCCGAGATTATCCTTCGTACTTTTAAGTAATAATCTTTGGATGGACTCAAAAAAAAGATCTTGAGTAGGCGTAGGCAATCAAGTGGGAGAAGAATGAGGAGAATAGCGAAAGGCAAGCATCGAACGTCAGACAGTCAGGCTACGGATACGTTGACAGCCTGCTGGGCGAAGTACAATGTTCTTTAAGGACTTGTCGTAGGTGATCCAGTAGGTGGCATGCTGACCTGGGCAAATAACTTGTCCAACTCTTGTAGATTGAAGATACGTGTGGGTTTGATCCCCGGCTCCTCGGATAAGCGGAGAAATATTGACCCACCAAAGGACCAAGTAGAAACGGCCTTGCCCTCCTTGACAAGGCGCCGAGTCTTCGCATAGATCAAGGCGTTGCTGGCTGACAGGTGCTCATTGATATATATTTGTGTTTTTTTCAGTGCAGAGCGGGCGCTGAAAACCATTCTGCGTATTCTATGGCTTATGAACTTTACTAAGACCGGTCTGTGCTTCTCTTTCCCTTTTCTTTGTAGACGGAACACCGCCGAGATGTCTGCATCGGAGATGTGGAGCCCGAGTGTGTTGTTGCAGAGAGCAAGGACAGCGTGCAAGGCCTCGGAGTCTGACTTGTCCTTATTCGCAGCCTCACTCTCAGGTTCAGTGAGTCCATGGAACATTAGATTGAGCGACCTCGATTCAGTTTCCACAGAGTCGAGACGGGCTCTGAGGTGATTATTGTCCGCTTTCAGATCGGATATTTCTTTATGCAGTTCCTCTTGATGGATCTGAATAGACGCTTTCACCGATTCATCCACAATGGGATCAAGTTTCAGCATGATCTGGGCCAGTATCTTGTCCATTTTCCTGTCGATCATTTCTTCAATTGCAGGTGTGAGCGATTTTTCAAGTTTTGCTACTGCCACATGTAGGTAGTTGCGGAGTTCATAGTTTGTGATGCTGGATGGATCCAAAGTTTAACGACATCTTATGGCAACAAGGGCTCTTGACGTCGACAGAAATTATTTTAGCATAATAGAGCTCGTTATGCAGTAATTGTTTCAGTTTAACGACACTGTGTATTCACGATCGCTACTTCAAATCAGAGGGGGTTTTCCAGAGAGTAGTATAAAAGAGATCCGAGTCCGATTTCTTGAAGACCAAATCAAACCAGAGGGGGTTTATCTAAGAATAATCTAAAAGAGATATCCGAGTCCGGTTCCAGAAGGCCAAATCAAATCAGAAGGGGTTTCCAGAGGGTAGTCAAAAAAGGCGAGCGTGTAAAATTAATGGTTAGCGCATAAAATTCAAACTTTGCCTACTAGTGTACAAATGTCTCAATAATTACTCGCAACGCTGCCTCGCAGACAGCATTAGACGGCTATCGGACGACCCTGATCGGTCGCGGCTGCGATCTCCGAAGTCCGCTCTGATCTATTTGTGCCAACAACTAAAACAAAAGCACGTGGGCAGGCTACCAGAAAGGCCCGATCGCCCTGTACTTGGTATCTAACTCTTAGCATTTGAACTGACAGTCGAAGGTGTAAAGCATCCTAGAAGAAGCTTAATACTGACGATGCTATAGAAATTGTCGTAATTACAATTACAATCGCAATTAGACGAAGGCCTACGATGATGAATTAAGTTTTGGACGAGTTAAGGCAGAGGAGATTGGATGACTGTGAGATTAGGTTAACCACGTTCAGTAATTGTGTGATGGCGGTGGAGAAACAGCTTGGGGAGAAGAGTTGGGTGTCGTCTGCATAGAAATGGTGGTCAACAGAGGAGGATTTTATGAGATGGCTTAAAGATGTAATATGCAGGTTGAAGAAGAGTGGACCCATGACGGAGCATTGAGGGACACCACAGGAGAGAGGGGTTGCAGCAGTGGCTGTAGGCTTTTACAGAGAAGGATCGGGAAGGACTGGAACCAGAGTAGACCAGTACCAGAGACGCCAAACCAAGAAGATAGTCGTCTAAGAAGAAGGCTCTGACCGATGGTGAAATTAATAATAAGTTAATAACGATACTTTCAACGAACATTTGAAAGAACATTGTAGAATCACTTACATAATTAGCTACTGAAACATCACTTTGTAAGAAAATGCATGATAATAATACCCATGCGAATAACCAACATAGGCCTATCCCCTGTGTAACGACAAAGGCACGGAAGGTATCTATAACAGAAATAAAGCTAGGAATAAAGCCATAAATTCAAAGGATTTAAAGATTATGTAGAATATAAACACCAGGAGACAGTAGTAATACTGTAGTATGGGTAGTATTAATCCATTGCTTGACGACATCCTATACCTATACAGTATATTAACTAGCGATTTTCAAATCTTTAACTATGTCTTAACTGGAGGCGTGATCGTTATTTCATCTTGATATAATATGGGTTGATCACATTGAAAAGGTGTCTACCAAACCCTGCTTTGCAGGAGCGACGACAGAACTAATCGAACGAAGTGTGCAATGCTTATATAGAACAGATTAACCATGTTTTAAAGGTGTTTAAAGACAGCGCATTAAACAATGACCTACCTGTCTCACATTTATGCAGGATTGGTTGAAAACGGTTTTATAGGTGTCTAAAAAGAGCGCTCTATCCAACAGGAATGATGGAGAGAGGACGGAAGGAGAGTAAGGTTGGATAGAAATCCTTTCATTCCTTCCTTTCTTCCTTCCATCAGGCGAGTATCAGACAAACTGAATAGATGTCGGCCACGATCTTCATCCAACAATCAACTACAAGTCCAGAGGTCTTTATCGAGATCTGGCTACTCTTCCTTCTCTGTCGCTTGATCCATTGAGTGGAACAGTCTTCCAAACATGACATTAAGAATGGGTCATCTCTGGAGATATTAAAATCACAGCTCAAAACCTATCTTTATAAAATCATTGACTTTTGAAATCATGTAAAGCGCTCTTTCCTTCGGCCTCGACTGAACTACGGCACTATACAAATCATCTTATTAAATATTATTATTACTATTATTCTTGCTACTACTCTTACTACTACTACTACTACTACTACTACTACTACTACTACTACTACTACTACTACTACTACTACTACTACTACTACTACTACTACTACTACTACTACTACTACTACTACTACTACTACTACTACTACTACTACTACTACTACTACTACTACTACTACTACTACTCTTACTACTACTACTACTACTACTACTACTACTACTACTACTACTACTCTTACTACTACTACTACTACTACTACTACTACTACTGCTACTACTACTACTACTACTACTACTACTACAACTACTACTACTACTACTACTACTACTACTACTACTACTACTACTACTACTACTACTACTACTACTACTACTACTACTCAGCGGAACTGAGGATTCCCTGGTAGGTACCACGATCAACCTCGTCACGGCCCTTAACTCGCCGTGATATAGCAAGATTATTAGCGTTTTCTTCTCCTTTTTCCTGACTACCGACTATGTGAGCCTGTCTACCATTGTATGGGCATTATGGTCGTTAGTAGCTTCCAGTGTTTAAAGATATCTTGATTCCTGCCGGGACCGCTGACTCATAAGAGGTTTTGATGAAAGGTACATTATATAGTCGTAACGGCATAGAACTATATATAGCGACAGGTAAACATGTTATAAAGGTGTGTAGCTTCACAATTAACTATGGCTTCGTTTGTTCCTGAAGTCAATCAGATCTCTACCCTCTGATATTCTAACCCCAATGATCGTTGACTTTCTGACTGCAGGCAGTGTCTGGTTGGCGTCATAGTCTTCGCATGAGTGTCTGCATCGATTCGTCATCTCTCAGTTCGTCGGAGGTTGAGTTTGGCCTGCACTGCCTACTAGACATCACTGCCGATGGTTCAACCATCGACCGGTAGATGGCCTCTGTCAGCTGATCTACTGCCAGCCAGGAAGTGAGGACGCATCGTTTGTCTGGTTCGACAAAGTGACCTACTGGCGCAAACTGTAACGGCCAACAAATTGTCTGTTAATATCAG
This sequence comes from Allolobophora icterica, assembly GCA_963556255.1. Taxonomy (NCBI): domain Eukaryota; kingdom Metazoa; phylum Annelida; class Clitellata; order Crassiclitellata; family Lumbricidae; genus Allolobophora; species Allolobophora icterica. Next base: position 5,383,298 of record OY744605.1, on the reverse strand, counting down.
ACATTAGAATGTGTGGAGAAGTGCTGAAACAAAGTCACGATTAGTGTGGCCTACTGAAGCCTGCGTTCAGACATATTTCCCACTTTGTTTTATTGACTTGATTCACCAATTAGTTATTTATTTATATATTATTTGTTAATATATTTCTCATACTTTCCAACTCGCACAAAGTCAGTAATTCTGAATCATACAATCTTAGTCAGAACTCGAACCCGCAGTCAGTGGAATTTATTCACAACGCGTTACCACGTTAGTTTACCTTTTCCTTAGAAGTGGAATGGAAAAGGCGTTCAACTGGTTAATGCAGTGTTCTTATTAAACACCTTTAAAAGTGAATTCGCATCTCAATTCAGTGGTCTTATTAGACACCTTTAAAAACAGGAAACCGAAGCTATATATTATGCATCTGCGTTTCAGCGTTGCGTGAAGCTCATCGCAGCCATAATCGATAACAATTGTAAAAAAAATCATGATAACTTCTGTGCCAGCGCCGTTGACGTCGACTTCGTCTTACATGCTGTTATGGAGAAAGAAGCGCGTAACTATTTTTATTAATCCAAAAATTTAACGTCGTCTTATGACATCAAAGGCCGTTGACGACAATTCCTAAATGCAATTTACAAAAAAACAAGATACTTATAGCGTCCGAAAGACACCATTTAAAAGTGTCAACCAGAGCCGTACAATGTCATAGAATGTTACATCATTTAAAGCATTATATCTAATATTGTTTATGATACACATATTAATAAAATGCTTGATGCAATTTAAACAGTATTTTGCAACAACTACCACACATAAGATATATTTAAACAATTTTAAATATAAATGCACAGTACATATAATTATAATTATGACATTATATTCTTTTTCTACATTTGAAATTTCTAAGCAATTATTTCTTATTCTTCAGCTTAATGACATTCCATAGTAATATCTACTGCTACAATTACATCATGCACGAAATAATAACAAATTCACAAACCGCATGCAAATTAAATGAAACATATGGTATACCAAGTTGCTTTTTTGAAAAACTGTTCAGATATTTAACACACTCCACCAGAAATGTAATTAATTAACAAAGCATATATAAACATATAATTACAATTGTTTAAAGTTGTGTTTAGGTGTATTAAATTCACAATTACCTTATATGTCCTGTATTGCAACACAATATTGTTGCACTATACAATATAATATATTTTCCAATACATACACCAAATCGTACCATATCTAAGAAACAAATGTTGGAGTGTAGTAACATAAATACTCATTAATCAATATTTTATATATTATGTAATTTACTAACATCAAATTTTTATTACATATATAATATAACAACTGATAAGAAAAAGGTTATACAGGTTCTCCAATAACCAATATGCAAAAGATACAACTAAAGAATTTGGCATAAGGGTATTATTATAAAAAGTGTATTATAATAATGTAATACCTAATAGAATAAAATAAAATGCACAAAGAAAACAAACATAGTGACATATTTATTTGCTACTGTAAACAGTTTCTTTATAATCATCTTTGTTACATCAGCGCGTAACTATGCAAAGCGTTTGCTGTATATATAGGATTGTATGGCTTCACTTTAAAGGTGTCTAACAAGAGACTTGCATTAAGAGCTTTGCATTAAGTTTAAGTAACTTTGAAGAACACCTTATGGCATCAAAGGCCCTTTACGTCGATCGGTGGTCTTCACATGTTGCTGCATTTGGCTTTTTCTTGAGCCGAATTGATCCTCCCCCAAGTAGTCTTCTGTTTCTGCCTTGGCTTGCAGTCTCTTCGTGATAACTCTTAGATGAATATTGGATGCATGGGTGGCTCATAGTTCTGTGGTTTTTACATGTTGTTGCGTTTGGCGCTTTTCTCGAGCGGGATCAATATGATCTGTAGGAAATCTCCAGGCCATATTCCCGTGTTATATGTCCTGACATAACCGCACTAGTTCTGTCATTGCTGTCTCTCCCAGGTTCTTCAATATCTCAATTGGAATATTATCAATTCCCTCTGAGATGTCGCTAAACTATCAAATTCAGTTCATGGCTGATATAGCTAAGTTGAGCCTTAAGTTGGCGTAAATTAATTATATAAGCTACCAAATTAATACAACATCACTGGCGAACTAAGTAATTAAGCCAACTTGTGCCAAAGGCGCTATAGAAGTAAGGGCGTTTAACTGCAATTTAAATCTAAATTTCAACATGTGACTTAAAACAGCGATATATTTTAATGTTTTATAATAGTTGATGTCATCCAATAATGTTTCCTGCGATAATGTTTAAGATTATTTAATCCTTAAATTAGACACCTTTAAACGTTTTCCAACACTTGATATATTTATTTGTTGTGGATAAACTCTCGTTTACGTCGATCGGAAATTTGTTACAGTGATTCTCGCAAAATAACAAGCCTGTGTTTAAGTTAGTAGAATTTTTAAATATATTGAAAGTATGTCTTTTAGTTATGTAGGACAGTCATGGGCTCACGTGCATTCCATGTCTCTGCCCCCAGGGAATGGAATCAACTGCAAATCTCTCTCAACGTAGCCAAATTCAATTCATTTCTTCCCAAATCGGCTAAAAACACACTGGTTCTCTTTTGATTTCAAACACTTGGATATCTAACTGCATCCTCTCCTGGCGGCTGACAATCCACGCCTCAGATTCACACTTTGAGTGTGACCGTGCGCGCGTTACAAATTTAAATAATAATAATGATATATTAATAAATGACTAATTCAGACATAATATATTTACATCAGCATTGAATATATTAAATGGACTTGACGGTAACTGCCTTATATATAGCAGCGCTAGACAGCGTTGCAGAGGTGTCTAACTTATCGAGTATAGTTTCTATTGTTTAATGACACACTGAGGCTGCCACTGCCGTTAACTAATTTAGCAATAAAAGACGTTACTTACAAAGCAACTAAAATGTTACGAGGACGGATGAATCCAGGTGTAATAATTATATTCGTTTGTAATGATAAATTTTAACCTCACATAGGCTGGCGTAGAGAGCCCTCTGTTTGGTTTGCTTCTTTGAGCGGTTACTTCCCTGACAAAGATATCCAGCAATATCCAGCCTTTCAGCTTTGATATTGCAACAGCAAATGTTAACGATCCATACCTGGACGATCTTATCGAACTTCAGCAGAGCCACATTCAACAATTGTTCTTTGGTACAACATTCTCAAGATTTTGGTGCCGCCAAATGGAAGGATATCCTCGCATTGCTAAAGCTGCCCTTGAAATCCTCACACCGTTTGTCACATCATATCTCTGTGAGCAAGGATTCTCAAAACTGGTGGAGATTAAATCCAAGAAAAGGAGCAGGCTTGATTGCGAAAATGACATGAGAGTGAGTCTTTCCAAAACAGAGTCACGCATTTCTCACATTGTTTCCAAACAGCAACAACAAAGGACACATTAAGATGCAATTGGTAGGGTTGGTACGGTTAGTTAACTGTTAGTAGTTCATGTATTGTATTGAATGTATTAATATTGTATCACATTTTGGTACAATTTTTTATTTCCTTTTGTTCCCATTAGTTAAAAAATTATTGTTAAAACTTGAGGGGTTCGGTGAGTGGTCATGGATTTTTCTTGGGGTTCGGCTCCCTTGAAAAGGTTAAGAACCACTGCGATAGATCAAAGGAATGAGGGAATTAATAACGCAATAATTCAACACCTCTTTTAAGCATGATATTCGCTGCATAAGTTTAAGCAGAAGAACAGCTGTATTATTAGTAAGGTATTTGTCCGTTACACCATACGATGTCAACGGCCTTTGTGGCCGTAAGATGTCGTTAAATTCCTGATCCTGACTTACGTTGCTTTTACAACATTGTCGCCTGTTTTGTGTGGTTCAGCCGTTGACTCCGAGCAATACCAAACCGTATATGGCAGTGTTGCGGCTGATCAAGGAGTCGGATCTTCGAGCAGGAGTGTCATCGGATCCGGGACTCTAGGGACAGTCTTTATCGTGCCCTAGGTTATTCGTGAGTATTAATGGTATTAGTGGTGGTAGTAGTAGTAGTAGTAGTAGTAGTAGTAGTAGTAGTAGTAGCAGCAGCAACAGCAGCAACAGCAGCAGCAGCAGCATCAATAGTAGTTGCAGTGTAGTAAAATCAGTAGCAGCACTAGAACAAACACACAGACGCACACAGACATACACAAAGACATACACAGACACAAACACTTACAATCCATTGGATAAAAAATGCAGTAGATCAGAGGAATCAGAAAACCCAGGCTACGTCGGTGGATGAACAGGATAAGAATATGCGAAAACAAAGGGAAGATGAACACTTACCAATAATTGAAGCAGTTATAAGAAAAGATAGTCTTTCTCTTCCTCTGTTCCGGAAACGTATGAAGTCCATTCTATAATTATAATTATGACATTATGTTCTTACTCTACCTTTGAAATTTGTTAGTGATAGCACTGACATGGGCCAGGAGTGTCCCTGTACCGGTGAGCGTCGCTTTATAAATGTTCAATTATGATTACAATAACCTTATATATAGTTACGTTCCATCGTCGGCCATAGTCGAATACCCTATTGTGTATGTTGCCTTTTATATAGCGTCGCTTGATAACGTTTAAAAGGTGTTTAATATGAGCGGCAAAACTAGTCGGTTTCCTTGTACTGTACCTACATTTTATTGGCTAATTACGTTTTCAAGGTATTGAAATCATTAATTCGGAAACAATGAAAACAATTGAAAATTGCACTGTTGATCACCAGAGGGCGCCGCCAATCTTTTATAGCATTGAGTACCAGTGGGGTCATTTTGGACCCCAAATGTTTTTAACAATACTTTCAATGATACCTTAAGAAATAATTCATATTTATTAATTAAATATAATATTTATTTACACTATTACCTGAAGAAATTCTTTTCTAAATGATAATTTATATACATTTCAATTTTTCCACACAAAACACCACAATTACGAAGTACAATAGATATGGAATAGCAGGCACGTTTGTATGTAGGCCCCTAATGTCATATCCAGTCCTCTCGAAGAAACGTGCACGTTGTTTCATTTGTCCAAGGGAATATGATAAGGCCAGAATAATCTGTGCAGCCTGTAGACGCAATGTGTGCAAGGAACATGCTCAGTATACCTGCATAAACTGTAAGCAGTAACTGTGTAATGATCGGATATTGTCTACGTTAGTTTTGGACATTGAACACTCAGATATTTTGAACACTAAATTGTAACTATTACGTTAAAAAATTCGTTCATTTCACCAGCTAAATATGTTCCAATTACTTTACTAATACTTGTTTTCTTGACAGTGAATAAAAATGCAAAAAACAAAAAAGTTATTGTAGAAATTGTGTTGGGGTCATTTTGGACCCCAATGGTACTCAGTGTATAAAAAAAATGCTGGCAGTTTGAGGGTTTACCAAACAATCACAATCCAGTATAAGCGTAGTAAATTGCTGCAATGCTGTATTGTAGGTCTATGTTTATCCAGCATACATTGCACTTAATACACTAATGTCAGTCAGTCGGCTCAGTACTGCTGCAGCACTTCAAAGTCCAACTCCAAGCAAAAGGTTGAACAGTTGAACAACTGCTACTTGACTTAGTGTACACTAATCTGAACTGCTACTCCCAGAATCTGACTCGGAATCGTCAGTCTCACCGTCAGTGTCATCGGGCAATTCCCAAGGAGTGTATGGCTCTTTATAGCAAACATCAGTAATCTTATAAAATTTTTAATGAGCCTTGTGTTGGCGTGGATGAAGAGTAGCTTTTCCATTGTGGTGGGTTTGAGACCGAAAGCAAAGCTTGCTCTGAACAAACCCGAACAAGCTCCAATTCTTCTCCGCCTCACTCGAGCTCCCGGTCTGACTGAGAACTCGAACCGCAAAGCTTTGTAGCTCTGGGACGCTAGCTCCAAAGTTGACCCACCACTGGTATGTTGGCATGATCTGCCTTAGCCACCGAGCGACCGAAAATGCCCTGACCAAACACTACAACTTTCGAGTTACAGAAATTTGCAAACCAGTGACGTACACTTAGCTCTCCTCAGAATGAAAGTACAATTTGCATTAAATTAATTATAACCGAAGAATTTATCGAATTAAATTTTCTGCTACGCTACCGGAAGTAGGCCTACCGGTTTCAATGACGCATGGTGTTGACGTCAGATAATACGTAGGCTATGGGTCGCCGATTAAACCATAAATAAAATTTTCGTGCATGATACGTACCATACGCGTATTGTATTTTTTGAAAGGTACGTACGTATTTTAACGTATTCTATTTTAGGGTACGCGTACCTCGAGCTTTGGTTTAATTAATAAGTGTCTTCTAGATCGCAAAATACAACCGATGCCACACCAAAACCAGCTTTCTCAGAAGCGCTGTCAACCTCTCACTACCATCATACCTTCCTCTGTCTCTGATGGTGCCAGTCCGAAGCCTGGATAAATGAGTAGGGCGACACTAATCGTCTATGTTATCGCACAGGGTCTTCAAACAGCAACTAAGCAACCTACCTTTCCTCCGGACGCGTGAAACTGACCCCCCCCTTGCTGACGACCTTCGCTAGACCGAAATCCGTTATCTTGACAAGGTGAGGGCTCTGAACTGCACGAAAGAAAAAAGAAAATGAGCAGAATAATTGTTCATTGTGTTAGAATTCTCAATCATTGTTTTCTAATCATTTTTATGGTGTCTTTGAAAACATTACTAACCGATGCGATACAATTACGGGACACGGAAGACGATTAGTTTTACTGCTCCTCTTAAACACCTTTAAAAGGTTTGGTAGTAATGCTATATAAATGTGAGACGAGGCACATAATTTCGTATTTCTTTTGTTGCTAGTCAGTGTTTTAACTTCCCTTTCGTCCCTTAATTAAGCTGCATTAAGCCAAAATAATTTCTGGCCAGGTCAACAACCTCGGTTGCGGTAAAATGTTGTTAAACTCTGGATCCATCTTTTTTCATTTCCTTAATTTTTAATTTACTTATTTATTCAATGACTTTATTTTTTTATTTTGGAATATTCTAGTCTTTCTCATCGACCGACTTCTGCTTTCTCTCGAAGCGATCATAGACCAATGTCTTGGACATTATGATAACGGAACAATAGAAGTCTTTAGATTAAATTAGATTACAATGGACGCACAAGGTATTATTGCTACTGTGAAATTCTACTGTGTCATATTCCAATTAATGATAAATGTCTACACTATCATTATCACAGTCATCATCATCATCATCATCATCATCATCATCATCATCATCATCATCATCATCATCATCATCATCATCATCATCATCATCATCATCATCATCATCATCATCATCATCATCATCATCATCATCATCATCATCATCATCATCATCATCATCATCATCATCATCTTCACTACCAACCAATATGTCACGTCTACCAGAAATACGTTATCGAGGACGCGTCGTTTGTCTTGTTCAACGAACTGGTCTACTGGCTCAAACTGTAGCGGGCAGTGAAGTATCTATTAATAGAGGGTGCATGGCAGGTTGAATTAGCGCTTATGCTGTGTTTAGAATCTTCATCTAATGACATAGGTTAATCTCATTTTAAGGGTGTTTAACGACGCCTACTGTGGATAGCACTATAACAGAGTTACATTTACGTATGTAAAGTAATTATAATAATAATCTTTATTAGTTAAAGCTGAGAAGTACAGATAAGTGTATAGACATCGAGGCTCCTACAGGGATAGAAATAGCATGTTGTGATGACATCTCTAGAATAAGATTAACTGCATCCACCAGTCCAACTTCTAGTCAAGAAGATAGATGATTCAACATATGCACATTCTCTGGAAGTTTCTGGGAGGATGAACCACCCATGCAGGATGAGTCTTCCATTGGCCAAGTATAATTATGTAGATTTAACTAAGGACAACCTTCCAGTGTACCTTATCTGATGCCAATCTAATAATCTAAGGTAAGGGCCTACAGGGAACGAACCAATCAGGAGTATACCTTTACCATGGACCTCAGAGTAAGCTAGGTTAAGGAAGTAGAGGGAACAGTCAGCGAGAAAGAGTAAGTCTCGAGGTCGTTCAGAAGAGTCAGTGGTCAGTGGTCGGTCGAGGCAGAATGTAGCTTAGACTGCGCAATCTGTATTAGGCTGACATGTCTAGGTTAAGCAGACACTATAGGCATTCTACTTATTAAGAGTTAGAATAGTAGTACTGGTAGTCGTCGCATTATTATCAACTGTGTTATTGAACATTCGTCTGCTACTGAACTCTGAATGCGTATAAAGAAACATTCGAAATGATGACAATAAAGAAACTATACAGACAGAACCAAAGTCTGATAGATGTCGCACACAGCAACCAATGGCTGTTATAGAGAAGAGTAATAGCTTCTGGAGCACCACGATCCAGAACTGTTATAGCACCATGATTGAACTAATCCAATACAGCGCCCCACGACTATATAGCATTGGTCATCACCGTTTCAAAGGTGTCTAAAAACAGAGCCTTCTGTCCTTGCCCAAATAAGATGAAAGTCCTAGTTATGTCGCTGCTGCTGCCACTACTACTACTACTACTACTACTGCTGCTACTACAACTACTACAACTACTACTACTACTACTACTACTACTACTACTACTACTACCACCACCACCACCACCACCACCACCACCACCACCACCACCACCACCACCACCACCACCACCACCACCACCACCACCACCACCACCACCACCACCACCACCACCACCACTACTACTGCTGCTGCTACTACTACTACTACTACTACTACTACTACTACTACTACTACTACTACTACTATAATGCTGCAACTACAGGCCTATGACTATAACTATTGTACTGTAACTATTGTACAGTAACTATTGTACTGTAACTATTGCACAGTAGCTATTGTACTCTAGCTATTGTACTGTAGTTATGGTACTGTAACAAATTACTATTGTAATGTGACTGTTGTACACTTACTAGCTTACTGAAAACTGTTATACTGTAACTATTACACCATATCTATTGCACTGTAACCATTGTACTGTAACTACTGTACTGCAGCTATCATACTGCAACTATTGTACTGTAACTATTGTACTATAACTATTTTACTGATGCTACGGTACATTTCTTGATATAGTGCCGCAGGGGCGCCGCCAGCGTGACGCACTGGACGCACGTGCGTCCACCTACCAAATCAAGTCCACACAAGGATTAGGCATCGCATCAATATTTTTGACAATTTCACTTTGTACTTTGGGTTTACCGTCCAGTATGTATAAATAATATCATATGATATCATATGCATGTGTTACATTGTACTTTTATCAGTCACTCTGAGTCATTTTCAGTGTATGACTACGAGTGGCAGACAAGGGACGGGTGTGGATGGCAGGAGACGGTCGGGGTGTGCGTCCAATTTTTAAAAGCCTGGCGGCGCCCCTGTAGTGCCGTAACTAGACGATCCCGGAGAAAAGCCCCAGAGGTGAATATTGCACCCAAACATCTACGGCAGTGGTGCACAACCTTTTTCGGCCAAGGGCCACTAAGCGATTTCTTAAACCCTTCGGGGGCCAAACATTGACTCAGCTTAGTTTTTAGGTGAATGCATCCCAAATTTTATTAAGATAACGTGCGCAGTAAAAATAGGACTAAGATTACTAGTCCTAGGTAAAACACATATAAAGTACACATAAAGAGTTATGAAGAAAGTGGACTCATAGTACTTCTATATTACTACAATACTGATAGTTTTTTCAATGACCACAGTGAGCAAGTCACTGGAGGCTTAATGTCAGAGCCGGCTCCTAAATAGTCGCTTTCCTTGGTGGACATCGCGGGCCACATGACGGCATCACGGGCCAGACGTTGTGCACCACTGATCTACGGCATTCTCACAATATTAACACGTCCGAATTGCCTGGAATCATCAAATATTATATTAAAGCCATACAGGAGACTTGGTAGAAACCTCACATAGACTTTAAAACGAAACGTGTTTCTTAGTGCAGCCTGGAATCACAACCAAACTAATCCACAGCTGCAGGAGTCATCATTCCCGAGGTCTAATCTCATCCCTGGACACTGTGCGCTCTTAGAATCGTAATCGTACACTCATAAGTTTTAGAGCGCTGGCGCCATCTCGTGAAAAGGAAGTGATCGTAATCGTAAGCATAAATTCCAAGTTTCTTGTGGAATACTACAACTTATTACTGAGCGCTGCGTCGTGTCTGAGGGGTTGTCTAGATATGTTCATCGGAAGATCCGAGTCTGATTGCCAGAGGGACCAGAGAGAAGGGCATAGGAGGTACTTAGGCTGGTTTCGATGAGGACGAGAAAGCATTGAAGGCTGGGATTCGATGGAATTGGAGAGAAGTGTCTGCTTAAATCAGACACTTCAGAGATTCTGAAAATCCGTGAGATCTGTCAAGTGCCGACTATGCATTAAATTTGGTTTGTTCCATGAGTGGCGCTATAATTATTAATGTTCAGTTACAATACAAAAACTGTTGTAATTGTAATTACGTGTTGTTGAATAATTTCTATGACGCCAATGTCCACATACCTTCAACAAATAATACAAACGTTGTTTCTGGCTCATTTATAGGTAGAATATAACGCTTAAAAGAGGTGTTGACAAATCACCATACACCTAAAGTAACGCGTTCAGATAATCGAACACCACCACTGCCTTATAGTCGGGTGGTGCTAGTCTCGAGTCTGAGTAAAAGAGGAGGGAAAGGCTAACCATCATTGTTATGACAGAGCGTATTAGGATGTGATGTCTTTTGCTAATTTGTAAATACACTTAATGGAAATGGCACACGCCAATAAACCTGTGAACGTTAAACTTCAACTGATGATGATATTAGACACCTTTTTAACTAATTTATACTGCCTATAAATAAACGATACAGCCTTATTTGATAGATCGTTCCAACCAGAATTGATACTTACAGAAATTAACAGATTGTTTAAGAATCTAACAGATAATTTGCTTGACTCTGCCACTACACGAATTCTGGCAGTGCCAGTCTAAAGCCTGGAGAAAGGAGGTTGGCGACAATAAACATCTTTATTATGACACAGTGTCGTTAAACAGCAACTAACCAACCAAGCTGGAGAGTATCTTTGAAAAACAAGCTCAGCTGTTTCATTTAACATGCATACTCTATCTTATCTTATATGATTATTTATAAAGCGCCTCTCACAGTATAGACTATTTCAGAGGCGCTCCCAGCGTGTCAGCCCCAAGGGAAAAGAAAGGTTTTTAGGCAGCGGAGAGAAGAGGGCGATATCCCAAGCAATATCTTGCTACGGAGAGAGGGAGGCAGGTCATTCCATAAGGAAGGGCCAAAATTATTATTATTACCGGGGTATATGCTGTGTGATATGATGAATACGGTAGATATTACCAAAAATGTAATGAAACGTGAATATTAATAAATAGTCGCTTAAAAATTTTAAAGATATAATAAAAATCTGATGGAATAATTTTAATTATAGAAAACATTCCGTCTAATTTTAATTAGTTATGTTTTGACACCTTTAAATGGTGTTATAGTTCTACGCATTGTGCATTTTTTTTTATTTTTAGGATTTGATGTGAGAAACAGTTTCTGAGGAATATCGTTTAATTTGCATCAAAGCATTTAATCACAATATTTGTGTCATAGACATTGTTAGATGAATTGCCTTAAATGTTGTTAAATAGTCGAGATTGTCGGGATTTTTACATATTTACTATAGCGGGATGTTTTCTTTTAACTGAATTTAAAGAGCCCAGTGGACATTCATTGTAGCTTAAAATTTAATTCCTGCCCCTTTATTCTACATCACAGAAGGAAATGAAGAGCTACTATACACATAACCGCCATTTACAAAGACGAAACAGTCACAAGATGTCGCTAAGCATTGGATAATGCAATGCTTTCATGAGACACCTTTTAAACTGACGTTACCAAATCTTTATATTCTGCAGACTGCCTTTTGTAGTTAGATCCAGCCACGATCCAAATAATGGTTAGAACTGTATTATACCAACTGAACGGTGAGAACTTACTTCCTAATTAAACTACCCAAGGCTAGAGCAGAGAGCGTCTCTGATGATTTTTTGCTATTCGGCGCTATGTAAATGTTCAGTTACAATTACAATAAAAGTTTTAATTATAATTACTTGTCATTAATATTTCTATCGCGTCGATGTCTAACGTATAAGGCATCAAAGCCCAGCCATAATTCGGTCATTTTCGAGAATAACTGTAAATAAGCTGATAGCGAATAATGTACTGCTGGTGGTTATTTGCTGCTTAACGACACTATGTCATAACAAAGAGGTTTAGCGTCGCCCTCCTCATTTCTTCAGGCTTGGGACTTGCACTGCCACATGTATGGTAGTTGCGGAGTTTATAGTGTGTGATGCTGGATGGATCCAAAGTTTAACGACATCTTATGGCAACAAGGGCTCTTGACGTCGACAGAAATTATTTTAGCATAATAGAGCTCGGTATGCAGTAGAAGTTTCAGTTTAACGACACTATGTATTCAGGAGCGCTACGTCAAACCACAGGGGATTTATCTAAGAGCAATCTAAAAGAGATATCCGAGTCCGGTTCCAGAAGGCCAAATCAAATCAAAAGGGGTTTTCAGAGGGTTGTCCAAAAGAGACGAGCGTGTAAAATTAATGGTTAGGGCATAAAATTCAAACTTTGCCTGCTAGTGTAAAATTGTCTCAATAATTGCTCACAGCGCTACCTCGCAGACAGCATTAGACCGCTATCGGACGACCCTAATCGGTCGCGGCTGCGATCTTCGAAGTCCGCTCTGATCTATTTGTGCCAACAACTAAAACAAAAGCACGTGGGCAGGCTACCAGAAAGGTCCGATCGCCTTGTTCTTGGTATCTAACTCTTAGCATTTGAACTGACAGTCGAAGGTGTAAAGCATCCTAGAAGAAGGTTAAAACTGACGATGCTCTAGAAATTGTCGTAATTACAATTACAATAACAATTAGACGAAGGCCTGCGATGATGAATTCAGTTTTGGACGGGTTAAGGCAGAGGAGATTGGATGACGGCCACTGTGAGATTAGGTTAACCACGTTCAGTAATTGTGTGATGGAGGTGGAGAAACAGCTTGGGGAGAAGAGTTGGGTGTCGTGTGCATAGAAATGGTGGTCAACAGAGGAGGATTTTATGAGATGGCTTAAAGATGTAATATGCAGGTTGAAGAAGAGTGGACCCATGACGGAGCATTGAGGGACACCACAGGAGAGAGGGGTTGCAGCAGTGGCTGTAGGCTTTTACAGAGAAGGATCGGGAAGGACTGGAACCAGAGTAGACCAGTACCAGAGACGCCAAACCAAGAAGATAGTCGTCTAAGAA
>OY744605.1:5349880-5364880 GCA_963556255.1 Allolobophora icterica | reverse complement strand
CAACGCTGGTTACGTCCCTGCAAAGTGGCCTACTGGCTGAAACTGTAGTGGCCAACAAAGTGTCTGTTAATACCAGACACTAGGATCTGTGGAGAGAATGCTGATTGGCATAAAGTGCTGAAATAAAGTCACCAAGAGCGTGACCTACTGCAGCCTGAATTCAGACATATATTCAGACACTTTGCTTCATAGGCGCCGACTTTTGCTTTTGTCTCTGGGTGCCTGGGTCCAAGTGCATATTTTAAGATAATTCTCTCCTAAAATTTTGACGACCTTTTTCGGAATTCATCCCCCACCCCAAAAAAAATATGACGACCTTTTTTTAAGAATACCCCCCAAAATTTCTCTTGTAGTTGTACTTCTCAAGTTGTGAGGTTAGTTAGTTGTAAAAAAATTGAATTTAAGGTCCGAATTCTTCTGGGTGCCAGGCACCCACTGAACTTTCTCTCAGGGTGCATTGGCACCCAAGGCCCCAAGAAGTCGGCGCCTATACTTTGCTTGATTGAATGGTTGATTTTTGATTGAATAATAATAACAGCATGACTACAACTATTATCGAAGGATTTGCTCAAGGTCCCTACACAGTAACTGCCTAGGAGGTGGAGACTCGAACCCATGCTCTCCGTGTTACAAGGCGAGCTCTTAACCCTCGGGCTACCAAAGGGGGGTGGTTACCACTACCCCTACGTTTTTCATAAAAAATTTTTTTAGCACATGGAATATAATTTTGACATTTTATGTAGCTGTAGGTGGTCCATTTGCACACATTTTGAGGTAAAAGTCGTGATGATATCCCACACCATAAACAAGTTATACCCGATATAGCCTAGGTACCACTTTTGGAATCAGGAATTTCTCTCGTCAGCTGTTAGCAGTTGTCGACTATAAAGGTATTCATTATTCTTTCCGGAAGAGAAACAACTATGCCATTCTTTAGAGGGAATGTAGGGCTATATTTGCTTGCTAGTTATTTGTCTTTTGAAAACCGGAAGTGATCATAATAAATAATAATACGCTTTTTCAGTGTGAAAATCACTGATGCAACATCACAACGTATACCGATATGGTTGGGTATGGGGAAGGGCTATAAACAGTCAGAGCAGAATGCTAACAGAGTAGGCCTAAAGTAGTGCTGTGAAGTGTTGAAGAAGCCGGTTTGCAGGAAGCATTCGCACAAAAGAATGAAAGTAACTTGCAATAACTGCAAGTACCAATGACGTATTTGACTGCCAGGAAAAATTACATAATTTCTTGTTTCATGTTGATATACCTGGATGCCTTTAGGTTTTGCCTGAAACTAAAACAGACTTTGGAATAGTTTGTATTGTTGAAAATTAAGCCTCATAATATTTAGAATATTCTTGGATACATGGTTCATTTTCAAAACCCATATCATTTATATTTTTTTATCCAAAAGGTACAAATTGTGTGGGATAATATAGGATATCGTTAAATGGACCGGTGCCTTTGTTAAAAACTATATAATTTCGAGATGCATTCATATATTTTACAACTAAATATACCATTCTGATATTTGAAACCAAACACGAAATTCCGGGGGGGTGGTGTTACCACCCCCCCTGGTAGCCGATGTCGCAAAAAACCTTGGTAGCCTGAGGGTTAAACAGCAAGCAACCGATCCGTGAAACAGTCCTTAAGAAGTCATACTTTTCAACTTATATGTGTGAAATGGGTTCAATATTTCAGTAACATATGAGAAATACTTCAGAAATAATGTGAAACTGTGAATCACATCATGATAATGTAAATTGTAAAAATCGATTTAGTTTGTTTTAGCTACTTTATCAGCAAAACCCTTGAATCCGCCACACTTTATGTGCGAATCTCCCAGGTTGCGATCCTGCGCCTGCCATTAGTGGTCTGTGAAAAAAAACATGAAGATGGCGCCGTCCCTAACTTTAATAAGTTAAAGAACTAAATAAATGACCAAATGAAGCGTAAGATTTAGAGCTTTCTCTTTGGAAACCTGTTAAACGCTGTCAATCTATGCTATATCAGCACGTGACACGGTATCCCTACACAATATGCCAAAATGATATCTGTCGACGTCAATAACCTTTGCTGGTGTAAGATGTCGTTAAACACTGGGTCCATCCAGCAAAAACAACTAATAGGGTAAAGCGGAAAGTGAGAATTCGAGTCTTGTTGCTTGAGACGGTTATTCTGTATGAACCTTGAGGAAGTCACTTACTTACATGTCAGCATAGAATAAACGAAATTGATTGAAATTGATTGACCTATGACTGCCTCTCGGCGTTAGTTAAATAGAGTAGCTACTGGCTCAACAATATTTAAAAATTTGAGTTTACATATATATAATGCGGGGTAGAAACGTTTTAAGGGTGTCTAAAAAGAGCATTATATCAAGTTATCTTTTCACATTTTCTCTATCAAAGCATCAGTTCTAAACATCACCCACCGTTTCCTTTTGATTTTCCACTTGTCTGACTTTTGGATTTTGAATTTGAACCAATCCTGACCTAACCTGCGAATCGATTGCTTTTGGACGGATCTTAAATCAGCGCATGAGCTTTAATATGCCAGAATAATACCTGTTGACGTCATGGCTTATGTTGCCATACGATGTCGTTAAACTCTGCTTCCTTTCAAATCAGCACATTTCTGCAGACCTAGTTGGTATTGCAATATCGGCGTAAACAGCCCTTGTTGCCAAAAATAGTGAATCGCAGATTAAACAATAGACAATGATCAATTATGATGACACATTTAAATATTTCACCCTCTCATTGTGTTTTCGTCAACCGCGTTTAATCAACAGTGAGTTGATTTCAAGATGGCGCCAGTAAAATAAAATCAACGGGAAGGTCAAGCCAGGATTGGTTGAAAGTAAAAACCCAAGTGGTCAGACATATGATGTCAGAACTTGAACCCGCGACGGAGATGGGGTAAAAGGAATTTTGGATGCATCGATCGCCTTAGACACCCTTAACACGGTTTAGCTGACGTTATATAAACCTTGTAACCCTGCCATTAACATAATATGTGTGATCCATCTTGACGTCAACGGCCCCTGTGGCCATAAGATGATAATAATAGAAGATTATGACGTGTACAATGCTGTCTTTAGATACATTAATAACAAATCACCATATATTCTCCAGTTCAATCACGTTAACCTCGTCACAGCAACTAACGAACTATATAGGCCTACTATATAGTTGCTTAAAACTGTATCATGCAATAAGAACGGTGAGATCTTTCAAAAACCTTTTGTTATCGATGTCAGCGGTCTTTGTTGCTATAAGATGTCGTTAAACTATTTAATCTAATCCAATCAACTTTTAAAACTAAACTCAAAACTCATTTTTTCTCTAAGTACTATGATTAACTAATACAGGTTAACGCGTTTCTTTGATTGGGGCTTTTGTCCCCGCTACCCAGGGCTGTAGTGGTAAAATTTGAGGTGAGTATACGCTACCGGTGACCAGCGGCGTCAAAAAAATTTGAAGACCTTTTTTTAGGAAAAATTTCAGACTTTTCACCACTTCTCTGAAAATTTTCAGACTTTTTACGATTTTGTCTCTGAAAAAGTTGATGACCTTTTTTTTTTTTTTTTTTTTTTTTTTTAGTCATTCGCCCTAAAAACCTTTAAAAACCTCTCTTTTTTTGAAAAATTTTCCTTCCCAGAGGTAAGTATACGCTGTATACCCGCGTATAGGCCTACCCTCGTCTACAGCCATGAGTATACGCTCTCAAATTTCTCTAGAGGTAAGTATACGCTGTATACCCGCGTATACGCTCGACTACAGCCCTGCCGCTACCCTCCGGGATCACCGTCCATGACTGCCTTCACGTTTTTGACCATTCCCTTGTTAAATTGGAGCTCTTGTCCCCGCTACCCTCCGGGATCACCGTCCATGACTGCCCTCACGTTTTTGACCATTCCCTTGTTGTGTCCAGGTTTGACTATTGTAATTTGGTGCTTTCTGAGATATTAAAATCTATAAAAACTTTTAAAACTAAACTCAAAACTCATTTTTTCTCTAAGTACTATGATTAACTAATACAGGTTAACGCGTTTCTTTGAATAAGACGCAGTTTCTGAAGGCGCGTGATAAATAGAAGTTGCTTTGTATCTTAGTAGTTGTGACGCGTTAAAATATAACTATTCGCTAGATGACAGGATGTACTTTCGAAAGCTCCAGCTAATTCTCATTTTAATGAAACACTTTAATCGCTCGCCATTTTGTGCTGAGAACAGTATCAACTAGATTATTCGGATATTCGACTTTAATACCAAACCTAGTTATTCTATAATGCTGTCCATATAATTCAGTGGACAAACGCATATTATTAACGACAGCTAGGTCAATGAGAGAGTTGCTAAATATTATGGTTTTGCGCTTAATGTGTTATCCTCGAACAGGCGATGGCTGCTAAGTCATTCCGACAAACACTAGACGTCGTTAGACGCAATTACTTCTCTTGCATCGTTCTTTAAAACTCATTGGTCTACATGCGTGAATAAGTTATGTAAAGTCGGGCATTTATGCAATCTTACGCTTTACCATTTCTTCTACAATGTCATGTGTATGGGTTGATTTTTAGTACCTGTCCTTGGGTCGATAGATAAAGATGATTTTGATTTATTTACTGACTTGATGAACGATCATAATATACGCTCAGTTTATTTCCTATAATTAAGTTAACTTACAACCCTCACATAATTAAATAAAAAATCATGACGTCATTCACATTAAAAATATTTTATTATTTAATTCATTCATTTCCTTCAACAATCTCTCTAAATTACAAGAATTTTAGTTTCAGTTTTTTACACATACTTTATGTATCTTAGTATATAAATTACTAGTTTATACAGAAAAGATATCATTTGAAATTATACGTACAGTTAGTGAAATGAACGATTTAAATAATCTGCTAGTAATAGTGTATAAAACTTGGAGGACAAGTGTAATTAGCCTATTCAATCCATATTTAACTGAGGTAGTGTAGCTGCAGTGTTTTTATGTAGCTGCAGTGTTTTCCACTAGATAGCACTGGACAGTTGCATAATTCTTTGAGCTTCAAAATGATACCAATCATTTGTTACCATTAGTTGTTGCTTGCGACTTGATACAAGCATAGCATAAATGATGTGGGATTCATCTGGGGAATTGTAAAATGTGCGTGCTGTCTGAGCATGCAATTTTCTCAAAGATCTAGAAATAACTGATTGGTATTTTCATTTACTCAATGTGTTGGTTTTTCATTCATTTGATATAAAATGAACCTCCTATAGGCAAAATGAACTCTTATCTGTTTAATACTTTTTTCCAATCATTTGTAGCTGTAAAATTATGAGCAGATAAATGATATCAGATTCTCTTGTATTCTGATCGAAAGATTTCTTTTCGGATTTGTTTTGTCAAATTGCAGCAGTCAATTAGTGTTGTATGAGCGCATGGTTACAACTTCAGGTGTAAACCTTGATGTCCGGGTGCCCAGTGTCCGGGACTTATGCGTCACCCTCGATACTGCTCTCTCATTTTCTGAACACCTCTCGCACCTACCACGCTCCTGTTTCTATCATCTGAGACTATGGTCCGTGCCTTCATCTGCAGCTGCTGTATTGACTATTGCAATTCATTGTTTGCTGGACTCTCTAAGGCACGCCTTTCATCTCTACAGTCTGTTCTGAACGCAGCTGCCAGGCTCATTGCCCATTTCCCTTGTTTCTCCCACATAACTACCTTTATGACTGATGTACTTCACTGATTTCCTGTTGCTTCCCGCATCTAATACAAGATTCTCCTCCTAGTCTGTAAGACTCAGCAGGGAAAAGCTCGTAAGTACCTCTGTCACTTAATGCGTAAACCTCTCTCTCTGCTCTCTCTTTCCGCCCTCTTCGGTTTGTGGATCACCTTGATCTACTTGTCCCTCGGGCTAGGACCTCGATAGCTCAGCATCATGCTTTTGCCATCTTTGGCTCTTCCTTACGGAATAACCTGCCCCTCACTCCGTAGCAAGATATTGTTATGGATCTCACCCTCTTGTCTCCGTTCTCTGAAGACCTTCCTATTCCATCGGGACTGGCAGTGCATCTGAATAGTCTATACTGTGAACAGCGCTTTACAAATATCCATTATGATACGATATTCTACTGTAACGAGCAGCAATGAAAATATTTTTTTAAATTTTAAAACATATTAATATTAAAGCGTTACTGTTCTTTTTTAGCAAGTACATGGGAAAGACGAGCAATATTCTGTTAGAGCTTCAAACTGCAGTTCTATGACAAGGTCTACAACTCTACATCTCACTAATCTTCACAAAGAATATTGCAGTGGATTTATTTGACTACAACTTCCGCTATGGTCAACTATTTCGTCTTTGGTTAAAATCAAAGTGAACAATAGCATGAAGGTGTGTTTCAGTATTTCGTCATAGTCTCTTTTTCTGCGTAACTAATACTTTACTGGAACGTAACTACTACTGACAGATTAAACATGAACTATTCTGGTAAGCAACTGGACTGTGAGAAGCTGGAAATTGCCTGTGTTGGAAAAGCTTTGACAGCATCAATTCCATAAACATTTTACACCGGGAATTGCTATCCAGTGCATACAATAACTTGTGCTCATCAAATCTGGAGAAAACAGTAGTTATCAATTAAGCCTGATGGCGAATGCGACAACCCATACGGGAGAGAAACAATGTTGCCAGACATGTTGGAAGTCATTTGATTCAGGTAGTAGTCTAAAAGAGCACGCGAGAACCCATACGGGAGAGAAACCATTCAAATGTCAATTTTGTGGGATGTCATTTACTGAAGTAGCTGTCTTGTTGGTGCATATGAGAACCCATACTGGCAAAAAACCATACACCTGCCAGTTATGCCAGAAAACATTTGCTCAACGTTATTGTATGACAGCGCATATGACTGTACATACTGGCAAAAAACCATACAAATGTCAGTTATGTCAGAAATCATTTGCTAGAGATAGTTCTCTGAGAATGCACTTGAGAACCCATACTGGCCAAAAACCATACAGGTGCCAGTTATGTCAGAAAACATTTGCTAAAAGTAGCAATTTGAAAACCCACATGAGAACCCATACTGGCGAAAGACCATACAGGTGCCAGTTATGTCAGATATCATTTGCTTATTGTAGTAGTCTGAAAAAGCACATGAGAACCCACACTGGTGAAAACCCACATAGTTGTCAGTGCCAGGTATGTCAGAAACCATGTGCATCAGTCAGAGCTCTAAACGTTCATATGAGAATTCATACAGGAGAAAAACCATACATATGTGAGGTTTGTAGTAGAGGATTCGCACAAAATGGAAGTCTAAAGGAACACAGAAGGATTCACGCAGCCGAGAAGCAACACACGCTCAATAAACCTTGTACTAAGAGTAGTTCTTCAGCGAAGCAGATTAAACTCCATGCAGGTACACAGCCACAGGATCTTAAATTTGGAAGTAAAGTAACTGCTAACCTATCCGATCATTCCATCACATTTAGTAGTACAGGCGTTATTGATAAACCAAATAAACGTTTCTCAAAGAACATGTCTCCGGATTCTAGTGGAACTTCAGATCCATTATCGAAAATTAGATATGAAGTAAGTCTGTTTATTAGCAAATTCAGATCTCTTGTGGAGAAGAAAGCGTCTTTTTCAAAATCTTTTGGATGTGGTATATGCGACGAATTGCATGAAACAGAAAAGGAATTTCTGGAGCATTGTTCTAGTCATCAATTTTCTCCACCTGACGAATTAGTTGCTGACCTGTTGAAAACTATCAGTATGAGATAGAAAGATGCTAAAGAAGTGCTGGAGTCACACGTACTTTAAAAGTTACTTTGTACCATTTTTCATTTGAGAATACTTACAACAGTAGGCATTCGGATGTAGAGAATCAAAAGGTTCCTCCATATATGTAAAGTTTTGCCTTCTTACAAAATTGTAAGACTAGAATTGCTGCAGGTCATCAAAATGAAATCTGATGCTATAGTTACTAAACACGCAGTAAAGTCTCGTTCTGGATTACACTACTTGACAGCTTCATTGTTAGATATTAAACCTAACTGCGTCAGTACTTCTGCTGGACTAGATATTTCACCGAGTGGTGAGCTTTATATCATTTTTTGAGACTAGACTACTAATACTTAACGTATTGTCGTTGCATTCATGATGTTCTAAGTAATAAAATTAATTACCTTATTCTACTTAGGTTATTTTTTATACGTTATGTTTGGTCATTACGAAAGATAATTGTGTAGTCAAGATTGTTATGTATCCTGAATATTTGGTGATTTTTTACATTTAGTTCTGTTCTTATTCTCTACGTAAATCCGCTGCATGTTGTAAATTGCAATTAATTATATTTCTCTGGATGGAATATATTTGTTTAGTATACACTGAAATTTTGTACTTCACATTGATCTTATTTAACCTATTTTAACTGGTTTCCTAGTAAGAAACCGACGTAAGCAACCTTATTGTATAGCAGTTTAAAAGTGGTTACTTTAGGGTAACCATATCTCCACATATTTTCAACAAATGTTACTTGATTATTACTTATAAATTGTTTGTTTCTGTATTTAAGGTAAAGTAATGCATGGGAATCATCATTTGAGCTGTTCTTTGTATTATATAGAACTAATGTTAAACAGCATTCCTAATATCCTTGATGCCATGCCTCTAAAGCATAACTGTGTACTTACTTTACAATATTTATTGATTACTGAACCTGTCTGTTTATTTATTAGTATGTATATTGAACATTGTATGTAAATATGATACAGATGGTTTGATGTTAAATTATATAGATCAGAAGCTCTTTAAATATTTGTAAATAAATTTACGAAAACATTTAGTAAAAAAGAGCCTAAATGCCATAAAAAATTTAATAATAAACCTTTGAGGCTACACAATTAATATTAAAAAAGAGAAGAAAAAAGCCTTTTATAGTAAAAAAAGAACCTTATGGTCAACAAAAGAGCCCTTGGGGGCAAAAGTGAAAAAGGAAAAAGTTAAATGGCCAAATGAGTGTAGTAGTATTATATTAAATATTAACCTATATATTTTCAAAACTCGACACCAACCACCTGCTTTACATCGTCACCTCAACAACCTCCCAGACAAAAAAATAACCACGAGAGAAGCAAAAGAAACTGATCTACGAGAGATATATGAAATGAACTGAACTGCATCAATGAACTTTAAAGACGTCAACGACCTTTGTAGCTATAAGATGCCTTAAACTCTGAATCCATCCATCCGCTGTTATTATGAGGTCAATAGTTCTAGTAGTGTCTTATTTTGTCGATTGCAGCGCCACCAGGCGGCTGGTATCTTAAAACGTAACCACCTTAGACATTTGGATGCCAACTTCACTACGGCTGTTTTCCGGTGGTGCCAGTCCGAAGCCTGGAAGAAGAAGGAGGGCGACACTAATCGTCTTCGTCATGACATTTTAAGTACCAGCTACCTACATAATCGCCAATTAGAGATAAGAATCACCAGATGTCGTTAACCAGTGGCTAATGCAATGTTTTATAAGACACCTTTTAAAACCGAGCCTTCCAATTCTATATACACCGTGTCTCAAAATAAACTGTGCAAAATTGTTTCCTTCAGAACTTCGTCAAATTTCCACCAATTTTAATAATTTTTGGTAGGTAGATGGCAAAATAGCTGAAGTTTTATGCTATACATAAATTTTCCAACTCACCTGACTCATGTCACCGCACTACCTTGTTAAACACAGATGTACCAATTTCTTATATAACGCTTAAATTTTATCACATGCAACAAACTATCTCACGACTTAATTAGCACGCAGTACAGTAAAATATGGTTTACTTAGCAGAGTTTTTAATTGTTATGACAGATCTGCTTAAAAGTGTTAGAATTGGTGCTCGAAATGTGTCCCGCTTACACGGACACAAGCGCTTAGACGGCGACGCCACTGGCCGATAGCAGCATCAACGATCGACTGGTCAAAGCGCGTCCACTCGTCGATCAGACGCGTTTTGAGTTCGTCGACGTTGGCTATTCTGGAGCGGTAAACCTTTTCCTGCAGCACACTCCATATGCTATAGTCGACTGGGTTAAGATCCGGTGAATTCGGCGGCCACAGTGTTGGAGGTATGAAGTCGGGCGTTTCTCGCTGCAGGAAAGAGACAGTGTCGCGTGCTTGATGCGCCGGGGCGCCATCCTGTTGAAAGACAAAAAACTCGCCCTGGGATATCCGGCGTATGTATGGCAGTAGCTTCTGGGCAAGAAGGTTGTCGCGATAGTAGGCCCCATTCACTTTGACACCCTGCTCGATTAAATGGATTTCAGTGCAGCCAAGTTTCGAGACGCCGACCGTCAGATAGTTTGTTGCATGTAATAAAATTTAAGCGTTATATAAGAAATTGGTAAATCTGTTTAACAAGGTAGTGCGGTGACATGAGTCAGATGAGGTGGAAAATTTATGTATAGCATAAAAGTTCAGCTATTTTGCCATCTATATACCAAAAATCTTTTAAATTGGTGGAAATTTGACGAAGTTCTGACAGAAACAATTTTGCACAGTTTATTTTGAGACACGGTGTATATCATACCGCATTTAAACAATAATTCATTATCTACATGTAACATAGTGATCAAGTGTCTGGTAAGAGCAATACTAACGCAGTCAAAGCGCTCAAATGTCTAGTAATAAAGAACACTGTGCGAGTTAGACAAACCCCAAAATTAACGTGTTCCTTTGAAGACCAAATTTTCTGGTAGTAGGCAACGCCGAAAGTACTTTGACACCAGGCAAACAATGCTGTGAGAGTCCTAGCCATACTATGATATAATTGTTATAGTGTTTTCCGAGTTTACTGTAGAACTCAGAGTCTATAGTTCTCCTGCTAAGACGGGCATACCACGGAAGATAGACTAAAGTACTCGGGGTTGGTAACAGTTATGGCGGGAGGAAGTGCAGGGTTTTTGCCGTCGTCTTGGACGCTACCTTGGTCAGCTTCCGCTGCTGTGACGTCGACTTCCGGTGGCCCGTCAACTGAAAGAACCAGCAGCAAATGAAACAAGAACGTCGAATTCAAATCTTTTTCTTCAACCGCAATATAGACATTGAGGGCCATCGATTCATACATTTGCATAAAATACCAAGACCACAACAGGACAATCATTTCTTCAAATATACCACCATCTCCAATAATACTACCATTTCCACAATTACCACCACCTCCACAAAACCACACCTTTGCAAATACCACCATGCACGCAACCGACCGACAGACATAGGCTATAGACAGACAGAAAGACAGACACAGAGGATTGCAGACAGAAAGACAGACAGACATACAGACATACACACAGATTCAGTATATATTACAGCCGCCAACGGTATGCAACCCTTGGCGTTGTGTTACCTGCGTCGGACTCGCTCTCCAACTCCAGGTACGTTGCCGGTGGAGAAGGAAGCGCTGGCTTTAAATACCCCGAACTCTGTCGACGAAAAACCGGCTGAGGCTCTTTTGAAGCAGTTTGTGACATGCTCTCCGTTCTCTGGAATGGTAATGGTTGGCAGAGGGTCGATGGATCGGGACCCGAATCGCTTCGACCACGGGTGGTTCTCCGCGGGGTATGTTCAGGCGGAGGGTAGAGTTAGGGTCGTGCTTCTGATAGGAGGACGACGACGACGAGATGGAGGAAGAGGAGGCGGAAGAAGAGGAGGAAAAGGATGAGTCTGCTAGGGTTGACAACTTAGATGAGATGTTTTCTTCTTATACAAGAAATCCAAGTATTAACTTAGTCCCTTACACACCTTTTCTAGTGCTGATAGTGACCATATAAATAAGAAGTAGCAGAAGCGAGGAGCAGATCCTTCCGGGATACCTATCTTGTTGAGGAATAAAAAGAGCCAACCTTTCCGCTCGCCTGAGAGGCAGCCATGGATATATAGTGTCATCGACCTCATTTTCTTAGCCTTGGCTTATGAGTGTGGATGTTCAGTCCTCTCCTTCGCCTTGTCATCTTCCCACCAACAGTGTAGGTCAGTGTACTCATTATAGCTGAGTTGGTTAGGGGTCACATGTGAAGCAGTAATCTCAACACAAACTTCTATCCACGTGGCATCACTAAGTATCACACATCAATTTTAATATAATTATTATTAAAACTATAATAATTTTTTCCGTGAGCATTTCAAAAATTACGGACAGCATTATTCTGGGATGGATAGTCTTCTTTGATGATGATGATAATATTATAATAATATTTATTCTTTAATTAAGCGCCTGCAAACGCACTGCGCTGTACATGTACATGTTATACGATAAATCTTAACTACTAACAGAACAGACAGCCTGCAATATGATGATGATGATGATGATGATGATGATGATGATGATGATGATGATGATGATGATGATGATGATGATGATGATGATGATGAGGATGATGATGATGATGCATGATGATCATCATGATAATAATAATAATAATAATAATAATAATAATAATAATAATAATAATAATAATAATAATAATAATAATAATAATAATAATAATAATAATAATAACAACAACAGTAATAACAATAATTATTATTATTATATTGCATTTATTAAGCGCCACTACCTAATGGTCAAACATCAATCCATGTGAGAGAAGGATTTGCTCAAGGTCTCTACACAGTAACCGTCTCAGGAGAGGAGGCTCAAAACCGTGCTCTTCATGTTACAATGCAAGCACTTAGCCACTCGACCAACGCGTCGGAGAAAATGGCGCGAACCTGTCCAGCAAACGAAAGAGCTTGTATTATTATTTGCAAAAGAAAATTGGTCAAATTAATAAATAAGTAAATATGAATAATTAACCTAAATATTTATTAAATAAGTTAAGCTTACTAACTGTGATTAATAAACCCAAATAATAATTATATAAATAAATATGAATAATAAACCTAAATAATAATTAGCTAAATAAGTGACAATGGGATCGACCTTATTCTTGCTAAAAAGCGTCGACTTCGATGGTTGATGTTGTTGATGTATTCGTCACCGGAAATGACGTCATCCGGTCCTTCCGTTGAATCGAGACTCATGAACTTCAGGAGATCCTTCGTCGTCAACGGATGTGAAGCCAGCTGCATCGATGAATCGTGCTATGCAAGAAAATTTGAGCAGGTTCTTACACACGGCTTTAAGTTTTAAATTTACCATATAAGTGATAGACGATTAGCAGTCTATTGCAGCAACTCCGCCACTGCGTGTACTTTGGCAGTGCCAGTCTCAAGCCGAGATCAAGGAGGAGAGCGACGCTAATGATCTTTGGTATCACTAAGTGTTGTTAAACTGAAACTACTACTCCTCTATGGCGGCTACAGGAAAGAACGTAGTCATAGACTTCATTTTGGCATGGTTTAAAAGGGATCCATTTAAACACCTTTAAAACGTAGGCAACATCTGCTACAAGTTTTACAGTGCCTTAGTAGTGAGTTAATGGGTAAGCTAAAAGCAGTGCTTTATCTCGATATCAAAGGCCTTTCGTGTTATAAGACGTATTTTAACTCCGTGAACGTGAGGTGAAGAACTGTTCCATGCAATAAAGGAGAGCAGTCCCTTAAACACTTTTTAGGCTTACGTCCGTTCTATACGCCACCATCATCCAGTCCAGCAGCATCCGTGAACGTCTTCTTCTCGTTCTCTTTCCCGCCATTCTTTCCTGCACGTTAGTCTTCAGTAGGAAATCCTCTCTCAGTTTATGTACGATCCACTTCTTTTTGTTATAGTAGTCATGATAGATCTCTCCATTTTCACCTTATGTTTAGAAAACCTCCACGTTTGTTTTATGCTCATTCTAGTTGAACTTTCCCATTCTGCACTAGATCCACACCTCAACAGCCTCCAACCTTCTGATATCCTCGATTATACTGTTCCGTGGTTCTGATCCGTTAAACGCTAGTAACTGAAATACTGTTAAGTAGGGAGAAAACACCTTTAAAACCTTGTTAACGCAAGCTATACAGCAAGCAGCTTCGCCAGGTCCTTGGGTGATATTTCAATATAGAAACAAGGTGAGGTTGATATGAAAGGGCCATAGAAGATATCTGAAAACTACTAATAAACCAGCATTTTAAACTATCATTGAGACGTTGTCATTGGTATAAAGTGTTGGCGACAAATTCTGAATAAAAAAATGCATTGCTCTTATTAAATACCTTTAAAACGTAATTCTGAATCTTAATGTAGTGCTCTTATTAGACACCTTTAAAACGTTGGAGACCAAGGCTATATATAAAACCATCCGTATCAAGGCAAAAATAATAATGAAACGTTGACAGTTTTGTAGAATCACGTACATCGTTAGCTACCGAAAGATTACCTTGTAAAAAAATGAATATGAAACCTAGGTGTATTACCTTTTCGAATAACATACAATAATAATCTTTTTCTTTATTGACTCAAGCCAACAAACGCAGTAAGATTACACTGAGACAGCACAATTATCAATATCTTAACTAAACACACGTTATGGCAGCCATGCAAGGCGCCAACCCGAGGGGGTTGCGGGAATCGAACCGCGTACTGCTGCTCTCCTGCTGCTGTCCTGCTGCTCTTCTGCTGCTCTCCTGGCCATGAGTGTTACTATTACTCTATCCCACTCCACCGAAGCTATTTATAACAGAAATAAGAAGAAGAGCAGCAGTCCCTTAAGTTAGGCCTGAGGCAGCCATATGTATGAAGTGTTAGCCTAACACTATTACCTTGCAAGAAAATGAATGATAATAATAATGCCCATGCGAATAGGAAACGTATTACGTTCTGGAATAACAAATGCGTGGAAGCAATCTATAACAGAAATAAAGCTAGGAATAAAGCTATTACATCAAAGGAGTTAAAAGATTGTGTAGAATATAAACATCAAGAGGCAGTAGCACGGTTGACATTAGAAACAGAAAGAAAAGCTACAGATGGGAACCTGCTGCTCTGATGTGACCGTTCAGAAAAA
>OY744605.1:5277380-5344880 GCA_963556255.1 Allolobophora icterica | reverse complement strand
CGTCGACAAGAATTACGTCATCAAGGACGCGTCGTTTGTCTGGTTCAACAAAGTGGCCTACTGGCGCAAACTGTAACGTAGAACGATGTGTCTGTTAATATCAGACATTTGGCTGTGTGGAGAATGCTGATTGGCATGGTGCTGAAATAAAGTCACCATTAATGTGGCCTACTGTAGCCTGCATTCAATCACATGTGCCACTTTGCTTGATCGCCTGGTTGAGTTTTGATTAATTTATGATTTCTGCATGAAACAAAACTGCCAATATAATTCAATGATAAATTGAATTTAATATTAATTACTTATTTCCTGCATAAAAGCATACATGCCAATTTGATTGCTTGATTAATTGACTGATTGATTCTAACTGTTCGACTGACTGACTTATTGACTTATTGATTAGTCAACTGAATTTAATTGCAGATCTGACAAAAAAACTCGTCCGTTCGTTTTGTTGTGGACGCAAAGGACCTGTTTAAATTCAGAAGGAATAAGTATAGCGCTTAACCAGAGGAATGATTGCAACAAGGAAAACAACAACAACAACAACACGAACAACACGAGCAACAAGAGTCACCGCAACAAGAGTCGTTGGAACCCTGGACGAGACCTGTTGAACTTCCAGGCTGGCTAGTTATCACATGAGCTTCCAAATTATTCTGCACACGTCCTGCCATTCCCTCGTTGTTCATCCATCCTCGAGTCCTCGAAGAGCTGGTACGATCCAGTTGAGCTGGCTCGGAAGGACGTGGAAATTCCCTTCCGGAGCTGGTTCGGACGTTCGAAGAGGACCTGGCGGATCCAGACAACGAAGCGACTGGATTTGTACTACATCCGTCATGGACGTTTGATCGTGGATAAGGGGTGACTGAACGGATTGAACTACGTTCAACTGAACTGATTGAACCACGTTCAACTGACGCGGATCTCTGAGCAACAGAACCTTGTCGAAGAGACGGTGGATAGATCTCAAGTGGTGGGATGAAACCAGTCAATGGATTGGCCCGGTTTCGATCCAGGGACCTTCCTCTTTCAGACCCTGAACGCTCAGCCGTAGTCTGGCCCTCCGATACCCTGTTCACGTATCGGTTGTTCATTTGTGAGGCCTTCCACCTGTCGATGACCTGGGTGATGTGCCAACCTGGTTGATTTCCACGGAGTCGGATATCCACACCCTCGCAATCGGTCGTTTTCCTGTGCGTCAGTTGCCTCTGCACCCAATTATTGTCCAGCGATACCGTGATCACTGGGATCGTATGGATTAACTTGAGTTCTTCCAACTTCCGGTAGAGGTAGAGACGGCGGTTTCCGGTCAGGGCCCACCACTTCCCGTCCTCTCGGACCACTTCGATGAGCTCTATTTCGTCGACGCTGGTTCGGCCATAGAGAAGGTCCTCCAGAGTGTCCCACATGGTTGTACCGTCCGTAAATTCACCTTTGATGCTGTCCTGGGTGTAGCGGATGTTGCGAGGGCAGATAGTGATCTGGTTTCCGACGGCAGCCATGTTCCATAAATTTCTTTACGGATTCATACGGTTTTGCTGAATTGCGGACAACTTTCGTCTTTAAAAAATTCCTATTTATAAATCATGACCTAGTTTCAGATTGAAACTAAATTTGTGAGCAGATTCAAGTAGATTCAGTCAGATATTAGTCTAATTGCAAACAACGTTTGTCTCATTGTTGATTCCTGAGAACAAGTCATGACCTAGTTTCCGATTCTAACCATATATGAATGCAGATTCAAGTCGATTCAAATCGGTGTCAGCTGAATTTCAAGCCACTATAATCGTTTTTAGTGATTCCTATTGATAGATTGTGACCTACTTTCCGATTGGAACCATATGTTTCCTGCAGGCTAAAGTCGATTCAAACATTTTTAGCTAAACTGAAAACAACCTTTACGTGTCCAAAATAGTCATAGTTCTGTCCAAACTAAAAAGTTCATAGCTTCCTGCAGAGTCGAAGAAATTCCTGTTATCAAAATTGCTTTGAAAATGCTCTTCATTGTACAAGCAATCGCCTAAACCCTCGAGTGCCCAAGCTATTTTTTGGTACACGAATGCCCAACGGGGGGGGGGAGGGTCCGACCGGACCCCAATGTTATCATTGTGATATCTGGAGAACGGATTGGAATATTTTAACGGGATTTGGCTTGTTATAATCCAAATTCAATTTGCATTCGACTGATATATGGTAATTGAGAATAACTTGTGCTAAAAATTTATATCTGGGCTGGTAAACCATATGCCAGTATGACCATCAGCCGCATATCTTGGGGTGTCCTTGGTATATTCTATGGTTGTGGGGTACAGGAATAGAATATTTTAACGGGATTTGGCTTGCTATAATCCAAATTCAATTTGCAATCGACTGATATATGGTATTACACAATAACGTGCGTTAAAAAATTTATTTCTGGGCTGGTAAACCATGTGCCAGTATGACCATCAGCTGCATATTTTGGGGGTGTCCTTGGTATATGCTATGGTTGTGGGCTACAGGGTGGTAGAATAATCACGCAAAATATATCATACGAAGCCCAATTGAAGGCTTTAGGATGTCCTAAAACCATTTTTACAATTTTGCTGCCGTTCTATAGTTATCCGTGGAAAAGCGGGTCTGAGGTCCGGTCGGACCCCCCTTGGGCATTCGAGGGTTAAATATAATGTAGCAAGCAACAGACTGCAACATAGGCGTAGTTACCTTCGTTCTGAGCCCGACCGCAGTCCTTCAAAAGGCCTTGGATACACAGCTCGGTATGACAAAAGGCTTATTGAAACACAATGTAGCCAGTACCTACATACTTTAATGTTAGCCGATATTGTAGTCATGCATTTGAATGGTTTACAGTATCGAAACGGAAACGTTCGGTAATTCCCAAGCTATTTAAAGAACTGTGCACACGACGTTTTATTAGCCTTGGCCCTGGATCAGTAGATGTTTTGCGATGTTATGTGAACATGATAATTATATTCACAGCTCTGACGTTTGTGTAGCGCATTTTTTTGCATCCCGTAAGCGTTGAAATGTGGTTGGCTAAGGTACCTAACCTCCGCCGCAGGTCGCCAGTGCCAGTCCAAACCTTGGATAAAGGAGGGGGTTGATCGGTAGGGTACAGATGACTTCTAGCTACATTGGTTAGAGCGGACCCCATGCACTGGAAAATGAGCAGGGTCGCCCCAGGCCATATAAAAACGTTTACATGTAGGCCTTTTGTATAAATTGTCTAAAAGAGGTCGTATACCATCTAAGCCAACACAAGATTAGGGTCTATAGCTAATACATGACTTCCGTATTCTACTAATATTCAAAGGCGTGACAGTCAAGCATTGTGCTGGACATCGTAAAGCTTTGGACAATGATTATTCGACATACTGTTTAACGCTTGGAAATTCCCCAGTTAATAATAGCTTCGTTACCCTGGATATATTTAAGCGCTATACGAGAGTCCCTCAAATGAAATAGGACGTGGGTTTCGAAAAAAATAACAAACAATGCGTATTAGTCAAATGAATGGTCATACCAACACAGCTAGATTATTTTACACAAATTCGAATAGAACTTTTAAAGAGGTGTCGTTAATCATCACCAGTAACCGTAATACGTGCAGCCAATCGAACAACATGCTGAACAACATTCCTAATATCGTTGCTTCCATGCCTCTAAATAATGACTGTTTACTTTATTTCCCACTAGCTGGTTTACCCGGCGTTGCCCGGGGTTATAAGTTTCAATCCCTGTAGCACCACCACCACCACCACCACCACCACCACCACCACCACCACCACCACCACCACAGGAAAAGTTAATGTGAAGTGAAATCCCTACGGCGCACCTTTAGAAATGCATGCCGGTGAAACAGAATTAGCGATGAAAGACAGAGAATCTTCTCGGGTGGCGCCATCTGGGGAATGAAAATAGGTCGACTGGAATTTTTTTGGTAGGGGGGTAGGGAGAGGTTTTCGCCCGTTTTCACCATGGAAGCGGTGAAAACGGGGGACTCGAAGCCTCACACTGGGTGTGTAATGCCCACCCTGAGACAGTAGTGAAGGTTTCGAGTGAAAAAGTCGAAAACTGTAGAAATGCATTCCGGTCAAAGATCGCGGTGCTACAGACAGAGTTTCTTCTTTATATATATAGATGTTCATATTGATTATTGAACCTGTCTGTACACTTAGTAGTATGCATATTGAACACTGCATTCAAATAATTATGATATACAGTGTATATAAAGTTTGATGTTAAATTAGTTAGAATAGAATCTCTGTAAGGATATGTAAATAGATTTAAGAATTTTTAAAAGAGCCAAAACGTCACCAAAATTACAGCTAAACTGCATAGTGGGCGCAGCTGAAACATAAATCTCGACAGAAATATCTGCCCAGTTGTCATCAAAAAGAATCAGACGACACCTCAAGTGAAGTCGAAGTCAGAGTCATAAAACTTACACAAGAGAGAAAATGTACAGCTACAGGGACAGAGTTCCAAATTTAGAACCAGTATTATTATTATTATTATTATTATTATTATTATTATTATTATTATTATTATTATTATTATTATTATTATTATTATTATTATTATTATTATTATTATTATTATTATTATTATTATTATTATTATTATTATTATTGCATTTATTAAGCGCCACTATCTAATGATCAAAAATCAATCGATGGCGCTGAACAACTGTGAGTAAATAATTTGCTCAAGGTCCCTATTAACCGCCTTAGAAGATGAGGTTCGAACTCGTGCTCTCCGTGTTACAAGGCGAGCGCTTAACCAATGAGAAAAAGCGCGAACCCGTCCAGCAAAGGAAGACAATCGGACGAAATAATAAATAAATAAATAAATAAATATGAACAATAAACCTAAATAATAATAAAAGAAATAAGTGACAATGGGATCGACCTTATTTTTGCTGCAAAGAGTCGACTTTCGTCGGTTGATGTTGTTGATGTGTTCGTCACCGGAAATGACGTCATCCGATCCTTCGGTTGAATCGAGACTCATGAACTTCAGCAGAACCTTCGTCGTCATCGGATGTGAGGTCAACTGCATCGAAGAATCGTTCCATGGAGGAAAAGAAGAGCAGGTAGTTACACACCTCTTTAAGATTTAGTTTAGCCATATAAGTGATAGGCAATGAGCAGTTTGTGGCAGCTACTGCAAATAATTCTCTTAGTTCGTATGGCTTAATACAGCTCAAATATAATAACACCGCTCTAGCTACTTTCTACAGACCCAACTGCCGATTAAACAACTGCTTCAATATATAGCATTGGTTACCATCGTTTTCAAGGTTTCTAATAATTCAGACTATCGTGACTCAGTTCAACTCGTACCAACAATTTTTATTCGAAAGTTTAACGTCGTTTTATGGCATCAAAGGCCGTTGACGACAATTTTTAAACGTATATTATGCAATGAATACGAGAAATTATTAGCGTCCGAAAGACACCAATAAAAGTTGTCAAAACAGAAATTTACAATGTCGCTAATATTCTTTGTTAAGTTAACGATACCAAAATAGAGTTAACAATATATGATATGTGTATTACTATAAGATGGTATTTGATGCAAATTAAACAATATTTTACAGCAATTATCATACGAAAATTTTAAATGTAAAAAGATTCTTAATAAACAACCTAAATGGAGACGTGATTCTTAATCTAGGTATTACAAGTTTACGACACATGCAATCGTGACATGACATTCTTAGTTCTACTATTTGAATTTTCAAGAAATTATCCGTCGATATAATCAAATAATGTTATAGAAATATATACAAACAATGAAAACGACAGTTCTTTATCATTGGCTTCCTGTTTACTTCAGAATTCAATTTAAATGGCCTGTTCGATCTACAAATTCCTCAGCACCAACACACCTCCCGACCTTAAATAACTACTAACTGCTTACATCGCTCCTCGTTGCCTCCGATCATCAATGTACGACCCGTAGCTGAGCCACGATGCAGAACAGTTATGGGCTCGTGTGCATTCCATGCCTCTGCCCCCCAAAGAATGGAATCGACTGTCGCTCTCACTTTCTTCGTAGCTCAAATTCACTTCCTCCAAAATGGCTATGGTGGCGGGCTGAATATCCGCGCCTTAGATTCACATTTCGGTTAATTTAATCGTGACGAGATTCTTAATACAATTAATGTAATTAATCTAATTAATTAATTAATTTAATTAATTAATTAATTAATTTAATTAAATTTAATTAATTAATTAATTATTATTATTAATACATGAAAATATATTGTTCCCCACTCCGCATCAGTTTAAGAACAGGTTTAAAGCGCATCTTATGTCTAAAATAAACTAGAGATTATATTGGACTTGAACTGTGTTAAGCAAGGTTCTCTGCTGTTGAATCGAGTAAAGTGCTTGTAAGCTCCTGATTGTAGAACTGGTCAATAGAAATGTTTCGCTGCCAAACAAACTAAATAAACAACATTTCATATTTAAACTCTGTGTGAAATATAAATATTGTCAAAACGATGTGTAATTGCGAATCATTGCATAAATTAGACTGACACACTTGTATTAGGACTACCTTGTTAGCGGAACCTTAGGTTCCTTAGGGTATTACACTTTGTCACTGAAACTATATGTAAACAATATGTAAACATTGTTTACTTGGAAATGATGCAGTGAACAATAAAAAAATTGATTGATTGATT
Organism: Allolobophora icterica; assembly: GCA_963556255.1. Taxonomy (NCBI): domain Eukaryota; kingdom Metazoa; phylum Annelida; class Clitellata; order Crassiclitellata; family Lumbricidae; genus Allolobophora; species Allolobophora icterica. The sequence continues at coordinate 5,338,183 of OY744605.1, read as the reverse complement.
GATTGATTGATTGATTGATTGATTGATTGATTGATTGATTGATTGATTGATTGATTGATTGATTGATTGATTGATTGATTCATCTCTTCTTACCGGATTTTCCAAATCAAAATGTAGACTGTGAATTATATTCAGCATGCGCATAACATTAACAAGAATCGCAGTTTTATATACGGATATCCAATAATTATCTGAGATAATGTGACATGACTTTGTTGTGGTGGTGCGATATTTTTCAAGATTTGCATTACAATCGACTGACGCCTAAAATAAAGCGCTAGAAAAGCTATCAGTTTAAACCAGACATGAATCGGGGTGTGGCTACACATAAATTGTGGTTGTGATGTATGAATATGGTGTCGTTTCTTACAGAGAAATATCGACTGCCCGCGATAGCTCAGTTGGTAGAGCGGAGGACTGTAGTGGCAAACTTAGAAATCCTTAGGTCGGTGGTTCAAATCCGCCTCGCGGGATCGTTTTTAATTTTAATATATCAACACTCCCTACATTTAATAAATCACAACGAATCAATAAACAACGTAAATAAACTACAATAAATTGAACTTTTGCATTTAAATTATAAGTTCTCAGCTAAACAATAATTTAATCCGTAGTTTCATATCTTTGCCTTTCGAATCTTCGTTTTACCGTAACGCTTTTGCTCGTAACCTTAATCATAAACTATAAATTTCATAAAGCATTACTATAAAGCTAAGCGCAGGGCACCAGCTTATTGACCAGCGTTGCGTCGTGTGAGGGGAGTTGTTCAGAGATGTTCAGTGGAAGTCCGAGTCCAATTGCCAAAGACCATGCAGAAAGAAGAGGCAGAGAAGTTAATGATCGTGCTTGTGGAAATTCAAATGGGTAAACATTTTGTCCCTTTGACCTGTCATTAATTGTTGTGATGAATCGTTTCAATACGACATCTAGCGATTGGATAGATTCCAGCAAGATCTCATGGCATAAACGGCTGTTGATGTCTTTAGAACAAAATTCTTTTTTTCACCGTAGCATAGGCGAGTGCCTGAAATACACTACAACCATACGATCGATTAGTAGTTCCCATCATTTAACATCTTCTGGCTGCCAGGGCCGTTGACGTCGTTTCCACCTCACCTACTGTAAAACCCTTTTGGCGTCTAGCGCTTTATTATTAATCCAAACATTTAACGTCGTCTTATGGCATCAAAGGCCGTTGACGACAATTCATAAATGCAATTTACAGAAAACAAGATACTTATAGCGTCCGAAAGACACCATTTAAAAGTGTCAACCAGAGCCGTACAATGTCATAGAATGTCACATCATTTAAAGCATTATATCTAATATTGTTTGAGATTATAATACACATATTAATAAAATGCTTGATGCAATTTAAACAGTATTTTACAACAACTACCACACATAAGATATATTTAAACAATTTCAAACACAAATGCACAGCACATACAACTATAATTATGACATTATATTCTTTTTCTACATTTGAAACTTCTAAGCAATTATTTCTTATTCTTCAGCAGGTTCAGCTTAACGACATTCCATGGTAATATCAACTGCTACAATTACACCATGCACGAAATAATAATAAATTCACAAACCGCATACACATTAAATGAAACATATGGTATACCAAATTGCTTTTTTTACACTGTTCAGATATTTAACACACTCCACCATAAATGTATTTAATTAACAAAGCATATATAAACATATAATAACAATTGTTTAAAGTTGTGTTTCAGTGTATTGTATTCACAATTACCTTATATTTCCTGTATTGCAACACAATATTGTAACACTATACAATATAGTATATTTTCCAATACATAAACCAAATCATACCATATCTAAACAACAAAATGTTAGAGGGTAGTAACATAAATACTCAATAATCAATATTTTATATATGTAATTTACTAACATCAAATTTTTATTACATATATAATATAATAAAAAAAACATATATAATATAATAAAATAAAAAAAAACGCGCTTGCTTACTATATAACGCGCTTGCTTACTATATCACGAAGGATGATGCGGCTTTAAAGGTGTCTAAAAGGAGCATTGTATTAGAAGCATTGCATTAAGTTTAACTAGCTTTACACAACATCTTATGACATCAAAGTCCTTTTTACGTCGATCGGATTTTTTCTGTAGACCTACAGTTATTCTCGGAGAATCACAAGGCTGAGTTTTGTAATCTTCAGTTTAACAACGTTTCATGTCGTTAAACTATTATCGCCAGTAGACCTACGCTACATCATACTTAAACTATTGCACAAACAGCAACTTCACATTTAACTAAACAGGTTGTTGCATGATACAGCTGCTATTGCTTTTTTAAAGTATACATTTAAGTATATATTTTGACCTGAAAACTGTCTACCTGCAACTTGATGAAACTTGCCTATCCACCCTTCAAATGTAGGCCTAACACGTAACCTTGGAGTTCATCTTGAGAGCAATTTTTTTTAAATTTCTATTCATATTGGTTCTATCATTAAGCCTGCTTTTTCATCTCCGTTGAATTCACCAAATCAAGCGTTGTTTAAATGAACACCGCCTTCGCGTTTTAGACCATTCACCTGTTATGTCCAGGATTGACTATAATTGTAATTCGGTGCTTTCTGCATGGACTATCAAAATCTATAAATACTTTTAAAACTAAACTAAAAGCTCATTTATTCTCTCCGTACTATGATTAACTAATGCAGTGTAACGCAACCTTCGAACAAGACTCTGATAGGCGCGTTATAAATACAAATTATATCGTATCTTAGTTGCTCTAACACGTTAAACTATATTCGCTAGATGACAGGATATACTTTCGAAAGCTCCAGCTTACGTGTCATTTTAATGAAACACTTTAATCGCTCGCCATTTTGTGCAGATAACAACAGTTCGATTATTCGGAAATTCGACTTTAATACCAAACCTGGTTAGACTCTGTCCATATAATTTAGTGGACGAACGCATTTAATTAACGACAGCTTTACCATTTCTTCTACATATGTGTGGGTCAGGGTTGTAGTCGAGGGTATACGCGGGTATATAGCGTATACTCACCTCTTGAGACCGTATACTCGCCTCACAAAATATTTATATTTATTTATATTAAAATACTATAGCATATACTCACAAAATACTGTAGCGTATACTCACCTCTCATTTGTTTCGGAAATCGAACTGGTAGCGAGTACTCGCCTCTAATGTTACCACTACTAGCAGCCCTAGTGTGGGTTGATTTTGGTACTTGTCCTGTGGATATCGTGTAGTGTAGGTGATAGGGTGATTGTGATTTATTTACTGAATTTATGAACGATTATGATATACGCTCAGTTTATTTCCTACAGATAGATTGTTGACAGGAATGAACGAGTTAAATAATAACATATGTTTAATACGAACGTCATAATTTTTATTTACTGATGTGAGGGTTGTATGTTAGCTTAATTCCAAATAGCGAAATGCTTGTTCTGAATTTAAAAAAATTTACTTTCAGTTTTTTGCATATAATTTATGTATGTTAACATAATAAAAAATTATTAGTTTGTACAGAAAAGAAATCATTTGAAATTATGAGTACAGCACTGCTTACAAATGTCATTGAAATGAAAGAATCAAGTAATCTGGTAGTAATAGTGTATAAAACTTTGAGGACAAGAGTGCTTGTCTATTTCATCCATATTTAACTGAGGCAGTACAGTTGCATAATTCTTTTAGCCTCAAAATGACTTCACTTGTTACCATTAGTTGTTGTTTGCGACTTGATACAAGCATAGCATAAATGCTGTGGGATTCATCTGGTGGATTGTAAAATGTGCGTGGTGTCTCAGCACGCAATTTTCCAAAAGATCTAGAATTAACTGATTGGTAACTTCATTTACTCAATGTGTTGGTTTTTTCATTCATTTGAACCTAAAATGAACAGGTATAAGCAAAATGATTTCTTTCCAATCATTTGTGGCTATAAAATTATGAGCAGGAAAAATTACGTCAGATTCTCTTGTATTCTGATGCAAAGATTTCTTTTTGAATTGTTTTGTCTAGTTGCATCTCACAAATTGATTAAATTGTAGGCAATCTCAACATGAAACTCTAAAAAGTAGATAACATAAATGTTGATGTATTATGACCAGCAAATTCTAAATTTGCAACTATTGAAACTGTCTTTTTTTATAAAAGAATTATGCCAGACAGTTTATATTTTCAACCATTTCAAGCGAATAGTTAACAAATTTAATTCCAATGTTGCATCTTCTGAGAAGAAGAAAAGTTGCTTTATATAACACCGAAGGTAGCCTCTGGTATGGAGATGGTGCAGTTGTAACAACTCCCCTTTCCTAGCCTCAACATATCTGAGCAGGTGTGTAATCATCTTAATGGGCGTCTTCTCTGAGCGACAACTTGCATTGGAAAGCCTTGGAAGAAAATGCAGACTTAAACTCAGTACCGGTATGCATTCTTTAAATCGCATATTGCTGGGCTCCCAAAGGCGTGCCTTTCGTCCCTATAGTCTCTTCAGAACGTGGCTTCCAGGCTCATTGCCCATTTCCCTCGCTTCTCCCACATAACTACCTTTATGACTGATGTACTTCACTGGCTTCCTGTTGCTTCCCGCATCCAATACAAGATTCTGCTCGTAGTCTCTAAAACTCAGCATGGCAAAGCTCCTAAGTACCTCTGTTACCTAATACCTAAACCTGTCTCTGCTCTCTCTTCCCGCCCTCTTCGGTCCGCGGACCGCCTTGATCTCCTTGTCCCTCGGGCTAGGACTTCAATGGCTCGGCTTCATGCTTTTGCCATCATTGGCCCTTCCTTATGGAATGACCTGCCCCCTCACTCCGTAGTAAGATATTGTATGGGACCTCGTCCTCTTGTCTCCGCTCTCTGAAGACCTTACTTTTCCCTTGGTGCTGTCGCGCTGGTAGCGCCTTTGAATAGCCTATACTGTGAACAGCACTTTCTAAATGTCCATTATGTAACGAGCAGCAATGAAAATATTTCTTAAATTTTTAAATATATTAATATTGAGGTGTTACTGTTCTTTTTTAGGAAGTACATGAGGAAGACGAGCAACATTGTTTTAGAGCTTCAAACTGTAGTTCCATGACAAGGTCTACATCTCATTAGTCTTCACCAAGAATATTGCAGTGGATTTATTTGACAACAACTTCCGCTATGGTCAACTATTTCATATTTGGTTAGAATCAAAGTGAACAATAGCATAAAGGTGTGTTTTTATACAAAGCATGGATAGTTTAAGTAAATTTCATCATAGTTTCTTTTTCTGCGTAACTAATACTTTACTGGAAAATAACTACTACTGACAGATTAGACGTGAACCCTTCTTGTAAGCATCCGAAATGCAACTTTGAAGTCGTCGATAATGTGAGTAGCTGGAAACTGCCTCTGTTGGAAAGGCTTTGACAAGAACAATTGCATAAACTTTTTACACAGGCAATTGCTTTGTGAGAAACTGGAAACGCCTGTGTTGACAAGAACAATTGCATAAACTTTTTACACAGGCAATTTGCTTTCCAGCACATACAACAACTTGTGGTTATCAAATCAGAGAACCCATACTGTAGAAAAACAGTACATAGTTATCAACTAAGCCTGATGGCGAATGCGACAACCCATACGGGAGAGAAACAGCGTTGGTGCGAGATATGTTGGAAGTCATTTGATTCGGGTAGTAGTCTAAAAGAGCACGCGAGAACCCATGGTGGAGAGAAACCATACAAATGTCAATTTTGTGGGATGTCATTTACTGAAGTAGCTGTCTTGTTGGTGCATGTGAGAACCCATACTGGCAAAAAACCATACACGTGCCAGTTATGCCAGAAAACATTTACTCAACGTTGTCATATGAAAGCGCATATGATTGTCCATACAGGCAAAAAACCATACAAATGTCAGTTATGTCAGAAATCATATGCCAGATATAGTTATCTGAGAACGCACATGAGAACCCATAGTGGAGAAAAACCATTCAGGTGCCAGTTATGTAAGAAATCATTTGCTGAACATTATGGTCTGAAGATGCACATGAGAACCCATACCGGTGAAAAACCATACAGGTGTCAGTTATGTCAGATACCATATGCTTATCGTAATAGTCTGAAAACGCACATGAGAATCCATACTGGTGAAAACCCATATCGTTGCCAGTGCGAGATATGTCAGAAACCATGTGCAACATTTACTGCTCTAAAGATTCATATGAGAATTCATACAGGAGAAAAACCATACATATGTGAGGTTTGTAGTAGAGGATTCGCACAAAATGGAAGTCTAAAGGAACACAGAAGGATTCATGCAACCGAGAAGCAACAAACGCACAATAAACCTTGTACCAAGAGTAGTTCTTCAGCGAAGCAGATTGAACTCCATGCAGGGACACAGCCACAGGATCTTAAAAAGAAAAGTGAATTAATTGCTAACCTATCCGATCATTCCATCACATTTAGTAGTACAGGCGTTATTGATAAACCAAATGAAAGTTTCCCAAGGAACATGTCTCTGGATTCCAGTGGAACTTCAGATCCATTATCGAAAATTAGATCTGAAGTAAGTCTGTTTATTAGCAAATTCAGATCTCTTGTGGAGAAAAAAGCGTCTTTTTCAAAATCTTTTGGATGTGGTATATGCGACGAATTGCATGAAACAGAAAAGGAATTTCTAGAGCATTGTTCTAGTCATCAATTTTCTCCACCTGACGAATTAGTTGCTGACCTGTTGAAAACTATATCAGTATGAGATAGAAAAATGCTAAGGAAGTGCTGGAGTCACACATACTTTAAAAGTTACTTTGTACCATTTTTCATCTGAGAATACTTACAACAGTAGGCATTCGGATGTAGAGAATCAAAAGGTTCCTCCATATATGTAAAGTTTTGCCTTCTTACAAAATTGTAAGACTGTAGAATTGCTGCAGGTCATCAAAATGAAACCTGATGCTATAGTTACTAAACACGCAGTAAAGTCTCGTTCTGGATTACACTACTTGACAGCTTCATTGTTAGATATTAAACCTAACTGCGTCAGTACTTCTGCTGGACTAGATATTTCACCGAGTGGTTAGCTTTACATCATTTTTGGAGACTAGACTACTAATACTTAACGTATTGTCGTTGCATTCATGATGTTCTAAGTAATAAAATTAATTACCTTATTCTACTTAGGTTGCTCTTTATACGTTATGTTTGGTCATAACGAAAGATAATTGTGTAGTCAAGATTGTTATTTATCCTGAATATTTGGTGATTTTGTTACATTTATGTCTGTTCTTATTCTCTACGTAAATCCGCTGCATGTGGTAAATTGCAATTAATTCTATTTCTCTGGATGGAATATATTTGTTTTGTATACACTGAAATTTTGTACTTCACATTGATCTTATTTAACCTATTTTAACTGGTTTCCTAGTAAGACACCGACGTAAACAACCTTATTGTATAGTAGTTTAAAAGTGGTTACTATAGGGTAACCATATCTCCACATATTTTCAACAAATGTTACTTGATTATTACTTATAAATTGTTTGTTTCTGTATTTAAGGTAAAGTAATGCATGGGACTCATCATTTGAGCTGTTCTTTGTATTATATAGAACTAATGTTAAACAGCATTCCTAATATCCTTGATGCCATGCCTCTAAAGCATAACTGTGTATTTACTTTGCCATATTTACTGATTACTGAACCTGTCTGTTTATTTATTAGTCTGTATATTGAATATTGTATGTAAATATGATACAGATGGTTTGATGTTAAATTAAATAGATCAGAATCTCTTTAAATATTTGTAAATAAATTTAAGAAAACATTTAGTAAAAAAGAGCCTAAATGCCATAAAAAATGTAATAATAAATCTTTGAGGCTACACAATTAATATTAAAAAAAGAGAAGAAAAAAGCCTTTTATGGTCAACAAAAGAACCTTATGGTCAACAAAAGAGCCCTTGGGGGCAAAAGTGAAAAAGGAAAAAGTTAAATGGCCAAATGAGTGTAGTAGTAGGCTATTATATTAAATATTAACCTATATATTTTCAAAACTCGACACCAACCACCTGCTTTACATCGTCACCTCAACAAACTCCCAGACAAAAAAATAACCACGAGAGAAGCAAAAGAAACTGATCTACGAAAGATATATGAAATGAACTGTATCAATGAACTTTAAAGACGTCAACGACCTTTGTAGCTATAAGATGTCCTTAAACTCTGAATCCATCCATCCGCTTATATTATGAGGTCAATAGTTCTACTAGTGTCTTATTTTGTCGATTGCAGCGCCACCAGGCGGCTGGTATCTTAAAACGTAACCGCCTTAGACATTTGGATGCCAACTTCACTACGGCTGTTTTACGGTGGTGCCAGTCGGACGCCTGGAAAAGAAGGAGGGCGACACTAATCATCTTCGTCATGACATTTTAAGTACAAACTACCTATACATAATCGCCAATTACAGATACGAATCACCAGATGTCGTTAACCTGTGGCTAATGCAATGTTTTATAAGACACCTTTTAAAACCGAGCCTTCCAATGCTATATATACAGCATACCGCATTTAAACAATAATTTTATTCACTATAGATAGAGAGTGATGAAGTGTCTGGTAAGAGCAATACTAACGCAGTCAAAGTGCTCAAATGTCTAGTAATAAAGAACACTTTGCGAGTTAGACAAACCCAAAAATTAACGTGGTCCTTTGAAGACCGAATTTTCTGGTAGTAGGCGACGCGGAAAGTACATTGACACAAGGCCGTAGCTAGGGGGTGTTTTTGGTGTTTAAACACCCCCCGAAATGAAATAATGTAAAAATGAAATAATGCATTTACTAACTACAAACCCCTTGGTCGGTTGATTCGGTTGCATGTCGGCTTGCTTAAGGACGAGAAAACACCCCCCGAAACAGTAAACACCCCCCGAAACAAAATCCTGGCTATGGCCCTGCTTTGACACCAGACAAATTCTGATGTGAGAGTTCTAGCCATACTATGATATAATTAGTGTTTTCAGATTTTACTGTAGAACTCAGAGTCTATAGTTCTCCTGCTAAGACGGGCATACCACGGAAGATTGATTAAAATACTCGGGGTTGGAAACAGTTATGGCGGGCGGAAGTGCAGGGTTTTTGTCGTCGACTTGGTCGCCATCTTGGTCAGCTTCCGCTGCTGTGACGCCGACTTCCGGTGGCCCGTCAACTGAAAGAACCAGCAGAAAATTAAACAAGAATGTCAAATTCAAATCTTTTTCTTCAACTGCAATATAGACATTGAGGGCAATCGATTCATACATTTTTATAAAATACCTAGACCACAACAGGACAATCATTTCATCAAACATACCAACATCTCCAATAATATCACCACTTCCACAAATACCACCACCTCCACAAAACCACACCTTTGTAAATACCACCATGCATGCAACCGACCGACAGACATAGGCTAGAGACAGACAGAAAGACACAGACAGACAGACATACAGACATACAGACATACAAACAGATTCAGCATTACAGCCGCCAACGGTATGCAACACTTGGCGTTGTGTTAATACCTGCATCGGACTCGCTCTCCAACTCCAGGTACGTTGCCGGTGGAGAAGGAAGCGTTGGCTTTAAATACCCCGAACTCTGTCGACGAAAAACCGGCTGAGGCTCTTTTGAAGCAGATTGTGGCCTGCTCTCCGTTCGCGGTCTCTGGAATGGTAATGGTTGGCAGAGGCTCGATGGATCGGGGCTGTAGCGAGGGCTCTCCGGACCCGAGTCGCTTCGACCGAGGGTGGTACTCCGGCGGGGTATGTTCAGGCGAAGGGTAGGGTTATGGTCGTGCTTCTGACAGGAGGAGGAGGAGGAGCCTGCTAGGGTTGACAACTTAGATGAGATGTTTTCTGCCTGCAAACGGAATTCAGATTTTATTGAAGTACAGACCCTTACACACCTTTTTTGCGCTTTACAAAAGCCCTATAAATACTAAGTACTAGCAGCGGAGAGGGCATTTATAGCTCCTTGCTATGGCTCGTGACATCTTGTTCCAAATTCTGATCCAGTATTATTAACAAGATTATAAATTATAAATTTACTATAATTACTATTATTATTATTATTATTATTATTATTATTATTATTATTATTATTATTATTATTATTATTATTATTATTATTATTATTATTATTATTATTATTATTATTTTTATTTTTTTTTTTACCCGAGGTATATAGGATCCCTCAGGTGTCAGATACTACTTAAATATGTTGACTCTGGAGTGGCCGTCCTGGTCAAGATCTGGAACAACGAAAGTGCTGTGGAAGGCAACTGCGTTGAAACGCTGAATAGCTATGGATATGCGTTGAAACAAATAACTGGTTTCTCTTGGGTCTCCTGAAGTCTGGTACAAGAGACGCCCTAGGTCGGCGAGAAATGCCAGTCCCTTGGAGTTGACTGGTCCCAGGGTCTCAAAGGCCAATGGGACAAAATGGTAGGATTGCATCAACTCAGCGTATTTCGAGTTTTTCCTGGACTCAGCCAGGTCCGCCGCACCCCCCGCTCGTATGGCGGTTGTGGGCAGGTAGGAAGGTGCTATTATTATTATTATTATTATTATTATTATTACTATTATAATTATTATTATTATCATTATTATTATTATTTAGCATTTATTAAGCTTCACCATATATGATTAAGCATCAATCGATGGCGCGGAAGAACTGCTCAACTTCCCTACACATTAACCGCCTCAGAAGAGGAGGAGGAGGAGGAGGAGGAGGAGGACTCTGGAGGAGGAGGAGTAGGAGGAGGAGGAGTAGGAGGAGGAGTAGGAGGAGGAAGAGGAGGAGGAGGACGAGGAGGAGGAGGAGGAGGACCAAACTCGTTCTCTCCGTGTTACAAGGCGAGCGCTAAACCACTCGGCTAACGCGTCAGAGAAAAAGGTGCGAACCCTTCCAGCAAAACGAAAAAGCTTGTCCACCAAAGAAATACAATCGGCCGTAATAATAATTAAATAAAGAAACATGAATAATAAATAACTATGATTAATAAAATCAAATAATAATGAAATAAATAAAAATGAATAATAAACCTAAATAATAATTAGCTAAATAAATGACAATGGGATCGACCTTATTCTTGGTAAAAAGCGTTGACTTTCGTCGGTTGATGTTGTTGATGTATTCATCACCGGAAATGACGTCATCCGATCCTTCCGTTGAATCGAGACTCATGAACTTCAGCAGATCCTTCGTTGTCACCGGATGTGAGGTCAACTGCATCGAAGAATCGTTCTATGGAGGAAAAGAAGAGCAGTCTTTTACACACCTCTTTTAAGTGTTGCCTTTGCCTTATAAGTACTAGACGATAAGTAGCCGTGGTAGCTACAAGAGACCTTGGCCATGATTCCTTAAAGGACTTTAAACCGTTGAAACCGCAGTCTTTTACCCACCTCTTTTAAGGGTTGCATTTGCCTCATAAGTAACAGACGATCAGCAACTATTGTGGCTATCAGACCTTTCGTTGCAACCGCTGCTATATAAGGACAGGACTCGGACTTTTGGGTGAGTAACTCCGCCACTGCTCGTACTCTGGCAGTGCCAGTCCAAAACCTGGATAAAGGAGGAAGGAGACGCTAATGATCATTGGTATCACACAGTGTCGTTAAACTGAAACTACTACTACCTGTGGGTGAGTATTAACAATATATTATGCCATAGGAAAAGCCCCAACAGCAATGCAATATGGAAACCATATGGGCTTCATATGGGATGCCATATGTCAGGGATCTCTAGATTCATCTGGTTTGCACCCGACAGCCCATATTGAATGCATATGTGTAAACCATCTGGGCTTCACATGGTATGCATATGGTATCTATATGGCACCAGGTCATCTAAACCATATGTATGCCATATAGATACAAGATCTTTACCAATCTGCATTCTATATAGAATCTATATTGTTTCTATATGTAACTAGCTGATCTTCAACGTATGTATGCCATATGCGATCCAATATGGCAGGGATCCCTAGATTCATGTGGTTTGCACCCGACAGCCCATATTGAATGCATATGTCCAAGCCATCTGGGCTTCAAATGGTATCCATATGTCATGCATATGGCACCAGGTGATCTGTGCCATATGTTTACCATATAGATACCAGATCCTTTACCAATCTGCATACTATATAGAATCTATATTGTTTCTATATGTAACTAGCTGATCTACAACGTATGTATGCCATATGCGATCCAATATGGCAGGGATCCATAGATTCATCTGGTTTGCACCCGACAGCCCATATTGAATGCATATGTGTAAACCATCTGGGCTTCACATGGTATGCATATGGTATCTATATGGCACCAGGTGATCTATGCCATATGTTTGCCATATAGATAACAGCTCCTTTACCAATCTGCATACTATATAGAATCTATATTGTTTCTATATGTAACTAGCTGATCTACAACGTATGTATGCCATATCCGATCCAATATGGCAGGGATCCCTAGATTCATCTGGTTTGCACCCGACAGCCCATATTGAATGCATATGTCCAAGCCATCTGGGCTTCAAATGGTATCCATATGTCATGCATATGGCACCAGGTGATCTATGCCATATGTTTACCATATAGATACCAGATCCTTTACCAATCTGCATACTATATAGAACCTATATTGTTTCTATATGTAACTAGCTGATCTATGCCATATGTATACAATATAGATACCAGATCCTTTATCAATCTGCATTCTATATAGAATCTATATTATTTCTATATGTAACTAGCTGATCTATGCCATATGTATATCATATAGATACCATATGCTTTACCAATCTCCATTCTATATAGAATCTATGTGGTTTCTACATGTAACTAGGTGGTCTACACCACGTGTATACCATACAGATACCAGATGCTTTACCAGTTACCATTCTATATAGAATCTATAAAGTTTCTATATGTAACTAGGTGGTTTACACCATATGTTTGCTATATAGATAACAGATGATGTACTAATCTGCATGCCATATGCAATATATATAGTTCCTATATATAACTAGCTTATCTACACCACATGAATACTATACAGATACCAAATGGTTTAGCAATCTGCATTTCAAACAGAATGCTAAACAGTAAACCATCTGTGGTCTATTTAGCATCCATATGCATCTTCTGTAAGTAATCAGGACATCTACAACATATGCACAACATGTAAAACACATGCAGTCTGCTTATGTAGTTTCCATTTTGAATAAACTTTATTTCACCACATATGAGCAACACAAAATAACACCCTCTATACAAAGGAAAAATAACAGAAAAAATATACACATCAATGATCAAAAATAAGCAGCTCAACTACCTGATAAGCAAATGCCTTTCATAAACATTTATCCTTAAGTCACTAATGTTACAATTTTTCAATATATCATAGATTTCACAAAGTATCTTTTTGTCGTACAAATAATGCTTGTAGTTCATTTAGTAGTTTTAGTACTGAAGATTAACGGTTCCACGACAAATCGTTCACGACAAATGGTTCATGGACAAATGGTTCACAATCTTCCAGCTTCTAGGTTGTGTTTTGTTTACATTGGACTACGAAAAAGCATTTGAGCTCTATTTTCATCAAACTAGAAGCTGGATGAGCGATGAAAATATAGCTTAAACTAGAGGCTGGATCAGCGATGATGAAAATATAGCTCAAACTAGAAGCTGGAAGATCGATGAAAATAGAGCTCAAACTAGAAGCCTGATTCTCGATGAAAATATAGCTCAAACTAGCAGCTGGAAGATCGTGAACCATTTGTCTGGCACCATTCGTCGTGACACCAGATTAACTTTACAATACTGCCTAACATCAAAGTCAGCCTGAAGCAGTAAACAACCAACATATATGAAAGCACCCATCAATCATTGTGTTATTTACTTTCAAAAACCTCCAAAATATTCTGTTCCATGCATTTGTCAACCTTGCATACTTACTGATGGTAAATGAAATACATTCACATGTAAATACAAGTAGTAGCTCACAATGTGTTTTGAATAAATGCAACAGAACAATTTCATCCATGTGTCGTTTAAAAAGCTATTATTATCAGACTTATAAAATTTTCAAATTATTTCACTTAGGCTCAGTTTAAACCACTGGCGTAAACTTGTCCAAAATATTGGGGGCATTTCGTTATTCATTCTACACTTTTTGCATTAAATGTACAGCCCATCTCAATTATTTGGGGCACGTGCCCCGGCTGCCCTCCCAGAGTCTACGCCTATGGTTTAAACTGTCTCCTGCAGTCAAAATGACATTTGCACATCAACTGTCACAGTATAATTGCAAAGTATTTTGCTTTTCAACACATGGCAAACTCAAACACTAATGGCAAACGCATACACAAATATTTATGGGCACCAACTATCCTGAGCACCACAGATTTTGTTATACCGAACTTCATATCCATATAGGATACTCTAATTCACAAGTAACAATTATTTTCTACATAGAAGTCATTCTATCTATCAGATTAACAGTGTAATCCACAAAAACAACAAATAGGATAGGGATAACACCCCTCCTTGTCTGACACTGCAAACTAATTTGAATATTCTAGAAAATACACAATTCCATCCTACAGCTGGAACCATCTACTAAACCAGTGTATCAAACTTATCAAAAATCTGTGTGGAATATTCTTCATCATTACTTTCAAACACAAACATTTTGATTTACTCAACAGTAGACCTCAAGTTCTGTATAAATTGCTCTATCGCAACCAGTTTTCTTCATGAATCCAGACTGAAGGCCAGAAGAACACAGCTAACAGCTATACAGCTCAAAAAGACACCTCAAACTTCGCAATATTTCCACTAAGTGTTATATCACAGTAGCTGCTACAAGATAGATCACCTCTTTAGTTTTCACAGAAGGAATTATTACGCCTCAACCAAAATCATTGGTACATATCTATAATGCACTCTGCTGCAAATAGTAATGTTAGCAAAGACCTAACTGTATTGGTTGAGTACAGAACAGTTGTTCAGGTTCTATGGCATGCCATCAAAACCTGCAGCTTTACCGCATTTCAGTTCACATAAACATTTGATAAGGTTGAGATCTATAGCTCTGATGTCTTCTTGACCAGCCTAATGTTTTATAAATTTATATACTCAAGTACGCACCCAAAAAATTCATCACTCAATTTCTCAATTGTAAAATATAAAAATGGAGGTTATAAGAACAGAATATGCAGAGAAGTATTACACCCCTTACTGCACACTATGCCCACAAATTAAAATACCAAAGCAATAAAATAAGCAACCAAAACATTCCAATTAATGATCACCAACTTAACAGTGCCCATCGAATTGTTGATCGGTTAATATCATATCAATACAGTTTTACAACTATCAAAAACATAAGTTGATGAAGAGGTCATTAACGTCAACCAACAAGAAGTCCTACTAACCGCCTCGTGACAAGAAATGACACAGACAAGAGAAGAACACATGTTCCCTCAAGATTAAATGCAATCCTGTGTCCAACATAAGAGTTTATTCTGGGGCATGTTCCTCAGAGTTACAGTGATATCCTAGCTGCAATCGATCATGCTGTCGTCAGAATAGGTTGATTTCTCTATCTCTGTCATCAGAGTTTGTAAAGACTGCAGCACATTTAAATCAGTCTTCATTGTCCGTTACTGGCAAACTTCATGTTTCACGGCTCCTACAATGCAACAAAAAGTTCACAGAAAATTAAAAACCAGATGCTTCACCCCAAAAAGAAGTTAATTATTGACAATGATTGAGCACAGAGCACTTTTTCAGAAGAGTTGTAAGAATAATGTCAAGGAAACAGCTTTCATAGGTGAAGAAAAGATGAGTTCATTAAGAAATGAATACACAGCAGAGTATGAATTTAACTTTTTCTGATGTTTATTAATTAATTCAATTACATTACACACGTATAATTATATAAGTATGTATCAGACATAACTAAATATATACATATAATTGTAATTAATAACTTCTACTGTGCTGGTGTCTTAAGCACAAAGCATCAACCGATGGCACATCAAACCAAGCCTAATATTATCAGGTCAATATCCAGAAGATCAGTCCATAAGACAGCAGTGTTATTTCAGTTATGGTTTTTCAGTTACAGTTTCAGTTACCTAAGTTTTTATTTTTCAGTTACAGTTACAGTTAACTGCAATCTGATTTTTCAGTTTCAGTTACAGATTTTTATTTTTAAGTTACAGTTTCAGTAATTGTTTCAGTTATTATTTTCAGATGTCACGACTATTGACACACTGACCACAATTAGTATTCTGAACAGTTTCAAGAAATATTTATGCAGTAAATCAATCCGTTTACTTTAAGGAAAACATGACGTTCCAGATTAACACTTGCCCTGTTCTGCTTTCGTCCGCATAAAACACACTGAGAATACATGCTCAGTATATGCTTGTGAAGCTGGCACGAATACGAGGTCTTCCGCTATAAGTGCCAGAGTTGGATAAGCATCCTTTCAGTAGTACTATGTCATCTCGGCCCATTGTTGATGACACAGTCGGATCCAGTTAGCAGGCAGCAGATGGAAGTTGGTCAAAAGAGACAGCAGAAAAATCTAAGAAGACAGCGAAGCAAAGATGTAGACTCAAAGTAGAGGAACAGCAAGTGTATTACAGACCGTTGGATCTTGGAGGTTCAAGGAGAGCTGTAGAAGGCAGGGACTAATGTTGGAGAGTGCAGGAGTGTCTGTTTGCATTAATTGCACCTGTCTGCTCCTTACATGGCTTCAATATTCTAGCTAGCTCTGCAAGTCGTGCCCATTCATAAAATAGCTGTGAATCCATTTTCATTTCTTCAAGCACCTTGTTCAACGTTGATTTTATTTCCAGCATTCGCCTCATTATCAAATATACAGAGTTCCATCGTGTACTACAGTTTTACCACACTTCTGAAACAGCTTTTCTGTGGCTACTGATGAAACCCTTACGCTCTTCACAATGCTTCTGGCATTTGCAATTATGGTTTAAAAAACTGGTTATAAAAACTGGTTTTAAAAACTGGGATCTTATCAATCTCTTTCAAAACCAGCTGCAATGTGTGTGCCATGCATGGCAGTCTGTGGAGAGCTAGGCCCTATAGCTTGCATCATTTCATGTTCAACTTCATCAATGCTCATCTCTTCCTGCCCATCATCACTATAATCGCTCTCATCGCTATCATCACTCAAGTGTTCAACCTGAATTATAGGCTGCATAGCCGTCTCCCATGAAATGAGAATAGAACTAACCACAGACTAGAGTAGGATTACTGTAGAAGGCAACGATGCAGCGATTGGTTCGGTCTCGATATTTACCAGAATCCTACCTTACTTTCAAGCAACTCTGCCAGAAAGCTGACTCTAACCTTTTCTCAGCCATCATAATCAACCCAACACATGTTCTGATTCAGCTGTTACCCCCAGAAAAACAGTCGTATACTCACTGTGCCCCAGGGCACACAATAGAATTATACCTAATGTCGACTCCTTGGCCTGTAAAACCTTTGTAATATGGATGTTATGCTTAAATCAATTTGATGAACTGTGTACACCAAAGTGCAGTTAGCAGTTGGTTTGTAATAAAGGATATACTTACTTACTTACTTCCTATTCAGAAAGTAAGTAAGGAAAAAACACTATTTTTCATTTTCAAGTTAACTTTGTGTGATTTTTCAGTTTTACAGTTTTTGTTTTTCAGTTTCTATTACAGTTTCAGTTATTCAGCATTTTTCAGTTTCAGTTACAGTTACAGTTAACTGCCCAACATTTTTCAGTTATTTTACTATTTCAGTTACAGTTTCAGGTAATAGAAATAACACTGTAAGACAGAGATACAGCCTATGATGGATAAGCGATTTGAAAGAGGTAAGTTTTAAGTTGAGCATGAAATGACACAAGGGGCTGGCTGGACAGAGTAAACAGACATAGGGGCAGAATTCTAAAAAATAGGTCCAGCAACCAAAAAACTCATTCACCAAAAACAGTTCTTCATTTTGGTATGACCCCACAAAGATAATGACCTCGCTGAATAATGACAAGTCTGGAGAATAAGAACTGGTTCTAAGTATTGTTTCTGACCAGAATTTGTAAACCATGAGACCCAATTTGAAAATAATTCTTTGCTGAACAGGAAGCCAATGCAAAGATTTCAGCACATGGGTTATATGTTCAAATTTGGATGTATTAGTTATGGCTCCAGCCAAAGAGTTCTTAAATCTCAGCAGCTTAGGCATGTTTCACCTATTGATACTAGTAAGAAGAGAGTTACAGTAATCTAGGCAACTGGCAACCAGAGATATCCTCGCAGACATGTCACGAATGAACGTATATAATTATGATGACTTACAAATGCTGTTTACACGACCAGTGAGAGACATGGTAGAAATGAAAACAATGCCTAAGTTACAAGAAGCATCTGCCAGCTTAACAAATTGAGTCACCCAGTTTCAATGACTAAAGCTGATCATATTTTAAAGCTGCTGTGGAGTGCCCAGTAACAGAAATTCATTGTTTGTTTGGTTAAAGAGTTTAGAGGCCACCACCCAAGACTTTAAGTTGCAAGACTTTAAGGACTATGACAGACTGTCAAATGAAAATGTAGATTTTAGTATCACCAGCATAGAAATGATGGCCCAGCGAATGATTTTCCAGCACTGTGCCTAGTGGTATGAAATGTAAACAAAAGAGGACCAAGCACAAAACTCTGTGGAACACCACATGCCAACAAAGTCCTAGATGAATAATTACCATTTAAATACACTGAGTGCATGGACTAAGGTAAGTAATAAACCAATTTAGTGCCGGACCAGATATCCCAAAGCAGTGCTTGAGATGATGAAGAAGTAGCAAATGTAACAGACAAGTCATGTAGAACAATTGCTGTTACCTTACCCCGTCCACTGAACATACGATATCATTATGAACAGTAAGAAGTGCGGATTTCGTTGAGTGAAACTTAGGATATGCAGTCTGAAAACGGGAGATGAGTTTGATGATAGATGAGTTTGCATGCGTTCAAGGATTTTAAATGTAAAATTCAAGGTTGAGATTGGCCTGTAATTTGAGAGGCAAGAGAAGGTTTCTTAAGCAGAGGATGAACTATGGTTGAGCAAATGCAGATGGAAGGCATCCCTCGTGCATATTGATAATCAGTGTAATATATGTTACAGGACATATATTACAGACCCAGGACATCAAAGCACTCTTTAGAAACCAAGTAGGAATGGTGTCAAGACCGGTTTTGTTAGGCAGTTGACAGAAAGTAGTCCATGATAGGAGGTGTAGAATTTGGATGGAGGAATTTGTCAGTGCAAGGGACTGACCAATTTATGCCGTAAATCAGAAATTTTGTCTGAAAGAAAGGTAAAATATTTACATGTACCTGTACATATATATTACATGTATATAAAACCTACGCAGCATCTCTCCCCATTCAATCTGTTCTGAATGTTTCTGCTAGACTCATCGCTAGACTTCCCCGCTTTGCCCATATCTACATGCTTGATGTCCTGCACTGGCTTCCTATTGCTGCACGCATCCGTTATACGATCCTCCACCTTTTCTCTAAATCTCAGCAGCGTACTGCCCCAAAATATCTCTTTAACCCTCATCCGAACATGCCAAAATGCAACTTAATTTGAACAAGGTGGTCTTTTTCACCCCCTCTTTTGATATGGTCTATTCATAGGTAAGTGTGTGTTTTATATGCCAATTTTGCAAAATGTTATTAGGTTAACAAGAAATAACAATATCAGTCTCGCCATGCAGCATAAATAATTTCTATGATGAATTTGAAACTAAATGTTCGATCACATTATTTTGTGACAGTCTGTCATAAATGTTTGATCGACTCAATGATAGTCTATCTATAAAACTAAAACCAAAAATGTAGAAACCATTATTCTAGTAAAATTATTACTGATTGCTGCTATGATCAAATGCTACATGACTGTTTTCTACAAAATATCTCACAAAATAATGAAATAAATTGTTATTGTAAGCACTGATTCTTGTTTGCATTGATCACATGTGTACTGTGGAGCGGAAGAACATGAGATGACTGGTTTGTAGCATGTGCAGTATCTGTAGTGTGTTTTTTGTCCTTCTTCTTGCAACACAGTTAGCATCTTCGTTTTATACTCTCCTCTTCCTGCTTCTGCTGAGCAACAATCCGGAATACTCAAAATGAGGACTTTTACAGAAGAATCAGTCTGACTAAAAATCTCAAGCAAAAAGTTATCAGGAGAAAGCTAAGACTGTTTGGACATATCTGCAGAATGAAGAGGGACACAAAAATTAAAACTTTGGTTTTTGGAATAATGGAAGGCACAAACAGAAGAGGAAGACCTAACAGGGAATGGACAGATGACATTGAAGAATAGTGCGGAGCAAGTCTCCAGGAGTGGAGCAAGTCTCCAGGAGTGGAGCCACTCGGCACTGGACAGAATGGAGTGGAGAGACCCGGAGGGCACCGAACACCTATGGGCGCTGAGCCCATGGCTGATGATGATGATGATGTGTATAATTGTATATGCATACAGAAACGAAAATAAATGTACATATATATGCATACATATAAATACATACACACACATATCAACACCTATTTCTGGCATAAGAATTTAAAAAATCCACCAAAAAACATCTATTATTTTAACAAAGCAGAACATTAAAAAAATAATGCATACATACAGTAGATATGCAGAAATATGTATTTATTCACCCAAATCACAGAGAAAGTCATCAGGTTTAATCCTATGGTAGCCTGCAGACTTCTGAAACAGTTGGGGAATTTTTTTGTATGTTATTTGATAAATCCTGTACTTAAAACTTTCAAATATTAAATGACAAAAATAGTTTGAAGAGGTGGTCAATACCATCAATGACTTTTGGCCAGCCTCGATCAGTTCCAGTCCTTGCAGTACTTACTTGTTCTCAAAACTTGACATGTGAAAAGTTTTTTAAATGTAAACATACAGCATATGAACTGATAGGATTTTAAGGGTGCTCGGACAGGCTACCAGTCAGCTTTTAGTCATTAGCTCATATGGTTTGGACATTTTGGCAGTTCTCCTGTGGCGACCAGAATTAGATGGATAATCGTTAAAATTGAGCCAACAATTATTCATAATTGAATGCTAAGCATAAGTTTTAACAAAAAACTATGGTGACTTTGGTGAAAGTGATTGTTTGTTCTTCTAAAAAACAGCAACGCTTTTCTCGAGAAACTGTATGAGCCAGTGTTAAGTGCATTGATTATGCATGCATCTAACACACCTGTTGGACACGTTTTTAGTTACATATCAAATATGAGTGATAGATCAAATATGAGTGATAAGAAGCCATATCGCTAATATTTCTCTATAGCAATATATAGCGCCCCTATATAAATGTTCCTTAATAATAATAATAATAATAAATAAGTGCACATGGTCGGTGAAAATATTTTTTCAACTGTTAAAATAAACATCTCCTTGCTCTTGCGGTAGCTGCGTGTGCTTGTATTATAACTTATATTATTTATTCCATGGAAAACATTTCAGTAATAATGACACATGGCCCTCTGGAGTTACATAATATAGCTTGTTTTGGCCCTAGGTGCAAAGTGTTTACTGGGTTAGAGCGATTGCCTTGTAACACGAACACATGTTCAAACGTCATGAGATGGTTACCGTGTTGGGACCTTCAGCCAGACCTTCGACCACAATTGCTCAGCACCATCAATTGATGCGTAGTCATTAGATATGGCACTTAATAAATGCATAATAATAATTATAATAATAATAATAATAATAATAATAATAATAATAATAATAATAATAATAATAATAATAATAATAATAATAATTACTCAATAGTAGCTATAGTCTGTCACAACCATGTGTGATTACATGTTTGCAGTGCCTTTGAAAGTTGTGAGAAATGGTAGCCAGTTTGTCAGAGTGCCTGCCGAGTAACAGGAGAGTATGCGTTTATGCCTCCCGAAATTATTATTATTATTAAATTATTATTATTATTGAGCTTTTATATAGCGCCCCTTCAAGGTATGGACCTTCAGCAAGTCTTTCAATCACATTGCTCAGCGCCATCAACTGATGCTTGATCACTAGATAAGGCACTTAATAAATGCATAATAATAATAATAATAATAATAATAATAACAATAATAATTCCTTAATATGAGCTATGCTCAGTATTCTGTAACAGCATTGTGTGTGTAATTCAACCATGTTGTGTCTTAGCATCACCTTTATCCGAGTCCAGGACTGGGAAAACTAAAAACACCAGTGCCGCAGTTAACAAACATGGGCCCATGCCAAACATGACACAATGAAGGCCAATTGAATCGAAGAAATTTTACTCTAGTAATTTGAGCCCCATAAAAAGATAATAAACCTATTAAGATATAAAATGTCATTCATGCATATATTTGCATGCATACAAATATATATTTAAATAAATATATATTAAAACAAATACACATACACACACATACACACATAAAGACACAGTTACATTCAAACGTGCATACATGCACACATACATACAATACAGCTGTAATTTGATAATGCCCTCCTTACGAAGTTAAGAAGTGCACATTGAAGCTGAGCAACCATTCAGACACTGGAAGAGGTAAGTTTTCAGTTTAAGAGGTAAGTTTTCAGTTTAAAGCAAAAGACAGTCTCTCTAAGGAAGGTGCGAACATGAATAGGTAGAGTTCTCGATGGAGGGAATGGCAACTGAGAATGAACGCCAGGCAAAGACAAGACATGTACCAGGAATAACAGGCTTTCCAGCAGATGCCGATCGAAGACACGACTGACCTTAAACAGAGTTGCAGGGTGTGACCATGAAAGATAAGTAAAATGACAGATGATCTGCACGTGCTCTGTACATGAGGAGTGCCAAAAGACAATTGCGAGACTTTAAGTAGGATACAGTAATCCACACAGTTAAATAACAGCAAAGGTATTTTGAAAGTTAAAGTTTAAACATACACATATACATGCACATATACATAAATAAATACATGGGTATCATGCAGACTGAGTGCCTGTGTAGTGAGTATATAAACAATATGGCTGACACTGACTTTGCTCCAACAGAGCACTGCTACCTAACTGCCACATATCATAATGCAGTTCTCTAAGTAAATAAGTAATAAACATGATCTTTAATTGACTTCTTAAGAAACAGAACTAAATATAATAATAATAATAATAATAATAATAATAATAATAATAATAATAATAATAATAATAATAATTATAATAATAATCTTCGTTTAATATCTTCAAACTGACAACAACGCAGTATGATTACAAATCAGTACATGTTATGCGATAAATCTTAACTACTAACAGAACAGACAGCCTGCAATACACGGCGCAAATTGCAGCCTACAAAGCATGTCCGCCTATGGGACTCGATCTCTGTACCTCTCGCACTCTACGCCAGATGTTATCCAATGCGCTACCCGGCCTCCCCCCCAATATAGTGAGTGTTTGAAATGGTTACTGAGTGTTGTGGGAACAGCAAGTGTAATTTGGCACTTGCGTTGTTTTGTGCAATATGTCCAACCCTTTGTTGGTGCTGCACAGTCAATCGTGTAATAAAAGTCTGTGTTTGTCACTTACTTACTTAGCGAATTGCATTATGAGATGTGGCAAGTAGGTAGCAGTGCTCTATTGGAGTGAATCTGCGAAGTCCGTGGCAACAATATTGTTTATATAAACATGCACTCAGTCCGTGCCCATACATGATACTAAAAAGTCGGTAGTCACATGGCTACCGACTTTGATGGCTACATGGGGTAAATGTGAAGACTGAGCATCTGTGTACATAAATAATACGGTTGCCACTGACTTAGCTCCAACAGAGCGCCGCTACCTCCCAGCCACATCCCACAATGCAATGCGCTAAGCAAATAAGTAAAACGCACTTTAAGTAAAATGAACTTTAATTTGCTTGAAAATTATAATATATGCAAACATCTTAGGAAATGGTTATTTATATATATAAATAAATACTAAGTATCTCAGCAACGTCTGCAATTGTCATACGCGGCATTATACCAGAAAGTTAATGTTCAGTCTTCCAAAACTACGCCAAAATTAGAAGTTTACCAAACAATGAACTCTTTGCAAATGACTGCATGTAATTCAGAAATTGTATTTTGGGCAATAGGAAGTGTATCAGGGTACTTGCGGTTGTTTTTGCGTTATACTGCTTTAAATAAAGATCTGTTTGTATTGCGGTTGTTTTTGCATTAGGCCTACACTGTTTGTAATATAAACGCGTGTTCTTTTTACTTACTTACTTACTTAGCAAATTTTAATGCAGGATGTGGCTGGTAGGTAGTGATGCTCTATTGGAGCAGTCAGTGGCAACCATATTTTTTATATACATAGGCACTCAGTCTTAGCATTTACCCAATTCGCTAAGTAAAGTCAGTAACGAACACGAACTGATATTGCACGTACACAACTAAATGATTTTATTTAAAACAATATAGCACAGAACTGGAAGTGCCAGAATAGTTTCCTATTTTCCCAACACACATTATATAGCTCAAAACAACTATAAAGAGGAAACTAAAGTTTGTGTTACTTACTTAGCGAATTGCAGTATGGGATGAGGCTGGTAGCTAGCGGCGCTCTACTGGAGCGAAGTCATTGGCGACCGTATAGTTTATATAGACTGGCACTCGGTCTTCGCATTTACCCTACATGGCTATGTAGACGATGATTGCAGATCCTGAAAATGCAACACAGAATGTCACTGAAAGCACATTAAGAAGCACATAAATTTTAATGATTGCTTGACAATGTTGACATCTACCAGAAACCCAAGTATGATGATAGTCTGAGGTCCGACCACTGGTTGATTCTTCGAACAACCACGAGCAAGTCTGTTAAGCGCTATATATATTAATGGCAATCTTGGTCATAGCTGTGTCTTCATTGCACAAAATATGGTAATAGGTTATGCGAATTTACGATTAAGATTACAGTGATTACTTACTTGAATCATCAGAAGTTCTCGAAATTTGTAATCTATAGGCTTACAGGTCCGCCATTATCCTACATCGACATTATATTAAGTGGACGGAGCGTAGACCAGTACATTGCCTTTTAGATTCTGACGCCTGCCTATTATGCTAATGAGCTCTTTACCTGACGTCATGGCTGGCGAAAGCTTAGTATTTGCCATCGACAGTTAAGTGACCCGACCCACTGCGCATGCGCACACGAGAGAAACATGACGTCACAGGCATCTTTGCATGCAACAGGCCAGGCTTCAACTTGAATCGCTTACGCTCTGTCCACCTAATATAGGTCGATGCTATCCTATGATGTCATGGGCTCTGGGCCCCGCTGCACCAACCGATGGAATTCATGCGCCACGCGGCAATGTGTTGAAAAATAATATAGTCCCTCGTATTCCACAACTGCGAAGGTGAAAGAATAAAATTTCGAAACAATTGGCCTTCAGTTATTTACACTGAAACGTGGCACAACAACACACTTACTCAGTAATCTATAATAATTTCTATTTTAAAGAATTTTTTCAGGCATTGGCCATTTGTGACAGAATTAAACATCACAGAAATAATTGGTTATAATAGTTGGTCCCAAATTAATAACAACGGGTTGTGCTTCAAAACATATTTACTTTATTTTAAAATAAATTAATTTTAATTTTTGCGAATTTTATACTGCGCGGCAAATGCCTAAAAAGTATTAATGCGCTTAGTCATCTGGAATATTACTGATCAGAACTATTTTTAGATAAGTAAGAAAGCATGCAAATGATCATCTGTACCACTTCATATCAAAGTCTAAATGTGACCTCGGCTAAGAAAAGTGACCACTTGTCGGGAATGGACTTATTAGCATTTTCCACAAGCTTACACCTTAAGTAAATCAGGATAAAAATTTCAGAACGTTTGGCCCATAATTTATACATTTTTCACAAAAATATAAAATATATGGCGGGAAATCGCACATAAATATTTAATGTGTCTCTATCCAATCCATTAATAACAAAATTTCGCCTTAACGCATCAAGTAGCATAAGATTTAAAAACACATTTTCTGGCTAATCTAATACGCGACAAGTGGTCGTTTCTCTTGCCGAGCTCACAAATATCTAAATACCCTATTAAAATGTCCGATTTATTTTTAACCCAGCTGCTCTCGTTAGACTTCTGAACATAGACATGCCCAAATAAACCGCCCTCAAGCTATTCAGAATGCCCTCGCCCGTGCTGTCACTAAACCCCTAAACACCACCACATGATCACTAATTAATTCTGTCCTCAAATCTCTCCACTGGCTTAAAATACCCGAACGAATAGAATATAAAGTGATATCACTCACCTACAATACAACAGTAAAACCCAACTCGTTTGGTTTGGTACAAAGCAGCAATTATCTAAACTTGATTTCTCACTTCTATCAGCTCACTTTCCGACCTTCTCATACTCCACGAATGTCCGCGAGCTGGGAACCGCCTCAGACTAACCTTTGCTTCTCATTTGCTGTCTGTCTGTCTGTCTGTCTGTCTGTCTGTCTGTCTGTCTGTCTGTCTGTCTGTCTGTCTGTCTGTCTGTCTGTCTGTCTGTCTGTCTGTCTGTCTGTCTGTCTGTCTGTCTGTCTGTCTGTCTGTCTGTCTGTCTGTCTGTCTGTCTGTCTGTCTGTCTGTCTGTCTGTCTGTCTGTCTGTCTGTCTGTCTGTCTGTCTGTCTGTCTGTGTTTTTCATCATTTTAAGTCTTTCTGTTTCCGTGAGGCTCACACGCTGAGAGCGCCTCTGAATAGTTCGCACTGTGAGAGGTGCTTTATAAATTCCAAGATACCATACCATACCATAACATACCATACTTAAATCCTCCCAGCCCTCCTATCTCCGTCAGCTGTTCACGGTTCAACCACTTCGCTCAACCTGCTGCTCTTCCGCCCAAACACCAATTCCCCGCCCTGCCGTCACTTCATCACTAAAATTTGCGAATCGCTCCATAGCCCTAGATGTTCTACCCCTCTGAAACAAACTCCTACCAGTACTTAAGCTCAAATGCATGTGTGCATGTACAGGATGTATGTATGCATGTATAATGTATGTATGTATGTATGTATGTATGTATGTATGTATGTATGTATGTATGTATGTATGTATGTATGTATGTATGTATGTATTTATGTATGTATGTATGTATGTATGTATGTATGTATGTATGTATGTATGTATTCATTCATTCATTCATTCATTCATTCATTCATTCATTTATTCATTCTGGAAATGTATATAGCGCCTCTTCAAGAGACCTACTCAGAGGTGCTCTGTATGTATGCACGTATGCATATATGCATGCATGTATGTATGTATGTATACCTGCATGAATGTATGTATGTATGTATGCATGTAAGTGTGTATGAATGTTGGTATGTATGCGTGCCTGTATGCGCGTATGTACAGTATGTATGTATGTATGTATGTATGTATGTATGTATGTATGTATGTATGTATGTATGTATGTATCATCATTCTGTTCACAATACATAGATTCCTTTCGAACGATTTAAGGCAAATTCAACATATTCCATATTAGTCACCAGGTGTCGCATTTTCTTTTTTTCAAAATTTAGTTAGCAATCTCATGCTACACGGTTAAAATAATAATTATAAATAGCAGACTTTAACAATACTGTACTTAACTTAAAAAAATTCTGAAATAACTATTTTCAGCTTAGACAAAACAGTGCTTCATAATTTTCAAATGCTGTTAGAATTTTGCTTCGTTTTCTCTAAAACACCTTTTAAATTGTAATAAAATAACTGTTAAGTAAACCGGAACAACAACAACAACAACCAAAACTCCGCCACTGTTCGTTCTCTGACAGTGCCAGTCCCAAGCCTGGATAAAGGAGGAGGGCGACGCTAATCATCTTTCTTATGACACAGCGTCGCTAAACTGAAACTGCTACTGTTTACTACAGTCTACTTTTCAATCCAGGAATAAGTCTTTGGCCTTTTACTAAAGGTTTCCGTGGAGAGGAACATTACTTTGAGCGCCTGCTAACTGTGGGGTGAACTAGAAATAAACAAGTGAGTTGGTTAGAGGAAGAACTTTTTAAAATCATTGCACTGGAAAAGTTTTAAGTGCTGAAAAATGATTCCACGGAGAAGAACAGTAGAGTGGATTCTATAAATTAATTTATCTCAGTCCCGCCTAATGGTAGATTAAATGTTATCATAGGAGTAATTTGTGGGGGTACGAGGGGTACCTGTATCCCCACTCTTTGGACTGATGGTACCGTACCCCCACTTTTTGAATAATGCCATTCAGTATTTTATTATTGTGCCTTCCCAGAGATCGCAGTTTCCGCCTTGTTTCGTGTAGGCCTATGCAAGGGTTAAAGTGGGGTGGGAACGGCGTTCCCACTGCTCTCGAAATTCTTTGCTTCTTGCATTCCCACTGCTCACGCATTCGTTTCCATGAAACTCTTCTTTGGCGTTCCCATTGCTCACCCAAACCACTTTAACCACTGGGCTTATGTAAGAAATTGGTACCCCCCCCACTTTTTAGACCAAAGTTTCGCCTGTGCGCCAAACACTTTGCGCATTCACCGAATACGCGCTGCAGCTGCAGCATATAAATGTAGGCCTACACGTTTTTATATAGCGACCGTATGGCCTCGATCCTTCTCATTTTTCAACGAATTGATCGGGTGAGATCTTTCACCACCGCTGCCCGTATGAATAAGCGTAACGCCATTTAAGGTCCCCGTGTGCGGACCGTGCTAGCCCGAGATTTAAATCTCTGTAATAAGCCAATTTCGGTAGGCGAACCGCGATCCGCACGCTCTTTAACACAGAGGCGCATGAAACGCAGCATATGCCGTAACCAGCGTTGCTAACTCGGCCTACATCTCCATTTATAATGATCATTGGGTCCCGTTATGTATATATGTATATATATATATATATATTGTATATATATATATTGTATCCATGTCTGTCATGCCTCCTGACAATATCTTGACCATGTCTTCACCATATCTGGACAATATATTGCCCAGATATGGTGAAGACATGGTCAAGATCTTGTCAGGAGGCATGACAGACATGTCTTCACCATATCTGGACAATATATTGTCCAGATATGGTGAAGACATGGTCAAGATATGGTCAGGAGGCATGACAGACATATGGATACAATATATATATATATATATATATATATATTGTATCCATATGTCTGTCATGCCTCCTGACAATATCTTGACAATACATACATACATACATACATACGTACATACATACATTCGTACAAACATAAATACATATATATATGTGTGTGAGTAGCGGGAAGGATATATATATATATATATACATATTGTATCCATGTGTCTGTCATGCCTCCTGACAATATCTTGACCATGTCTTCACCATATCTGGACAATATATTGCCCAGATATGGTGAAGACATGGTCAAGATCTTGTCAGGAGGCATGACAGACATGTCTTCACCATATCTGGACAATATATTGTCCAGATATGGTGAAGACATGGTCAAGATATGGTCAGGAGGAATGACAGACATATGGATACAATATATATATATACTGTATCCATATGTGTCCATATATATTGTTGGGAGTTGGCCTTCAGCCATCCCGCCATTATCATCCTCACGTGCACTTACTAACCTTAGTTAAGACGCACCTCGTTTGAAGCTAAAAGTAGGATTGTCGTTGGCTATATATAGCAGTGTTCTTGTGTCTACAGGGAGACCGGTTTTAGTTAAGTAAGGCGTAAGACGTGCACTGGTTGTGTCACGCATTGTATGTACCCTTTTGTGGTCGTTTCCAGAGAGTGTACCCTACGTGGTCGCTACTCATGTTTAATTGCCGGTTCTCGAGTTGTATCTTCCTTTGTGGAGTTTGTGCAGGCGTCTTCTCGGAGAGTCTGTCTTTTGTCGTCTGCTTTGTCTTGTATGTGTGAGTATCGTTTCAATTATGTACATAGTGTAAATATACGTTTTATCAATATTGCGAAAGTCTTCGTTTTTCTTGTCATTTCTCATATCATTCTAACTCACATTTCACCTCTAGACTAACAAGCTAACAATATATATATGTATATATATATATATTGTATCCATATGTCTGTCATGCCTCCTGACAATATCTTGACAATACATACATACATATATACATACATACATACGTACATACATACATTCGTACATACATAAATACACATATATATGTGTGTGAGTAGCGGGAAGGATATATATATATATATACATATTGTATCCATATGTCTGTCATGCCCCCTTACAATATCTTGACCATGTCTTCACCATATCTGGACAATATATTGCCCAGATATGGTGAAGACATGGTCAAGATATTGTCAGGAGGCATGACAGACATGTCTTCACCATATCTGGACAATATATTGTCCAGATATGGTGAAGACATGGTCAAGATATGGTCAGGAGGCATGACAGACATATGGATACAATATATATATATATATATATATTGTATCCATATGTCTGTCATGCCTCCTGACAATATCTTGACAATACATACATACATACATACGTACATACATACATTCGTACATACATAAATACATATATATATATATGTGTGTGAGTAGCGGGAAGGATATATATATATACATATTGTATCCATGTGTCTGTCATGCCTCCGGACAATATCTTGACCATGTCTTCACCATATCTGGACAATATATTGCCCAGATATGGTGAAGACATGGTCAAGATCTTGTCAGAAGGCATGACAGACATGTCTTCACCATATCTGGACAATATATTGTCCAGATATGGTGAAGACATGGTCAAGATATGGTCAGGAGGAATGGCAGACATATGGATACAATATATATATATATATATATATATATATATTGTATCCATATGTATCCATATATATATATATATATATATTGTATCCATATGTCTGTCATGCCTCCTGACAATATCTTGACAATACATACACACATATATACACACATACGTACATACATACATTCGTACATACATAAATACACATATATATGTGTGTGAGTAGCGGGAAGGATATATATATACATATTGTATCCATGTGTCTGTCATGCCTCCGGACAATATCTTGACCATGTCTTCACCATATCTGGACAATATATTGCCCAGATATGGTGAAGACATGGTCAAGATATTGTCAGGAGGCATGACAGACATATGGATACAATATATATATATATAC
This sequence comes from Allolobophora icterica, assembly GCA_963556255.1. Classification (NCBI taxonomy): domain Eukaryota; kingdom Metazoa; phylum Annelida; class Clitellata; order Crassiclitellata; family Lumbricidae; genus Allolobophora; species Allolobophora icterica. The sequence continues at coordinate 5,306,835 of OY744605.1, read as the reverse complement.
ATACAAACATACATACGTACATACATTCGTACATTCGTATGTATGCATGTATGTATGTATATATATATATATATTGTATCCATATGTCTGTCATGCCTCCTGACAATATATTGACAATACATACATACATACATACATACATACGTACATACATACATTCGTAGATACATAAATACATATATATGTGTGTGTGAGTAGCGGGAAGGATATATATATACATATTGTATCCATATATTTCCAGATATGGTGAACACATGGTCAAGATATTGTCAGGAGGCATGACAGACATATGGATACAATATATATATATATATATATATATATATATCCTTCCCGCTACTCACACACATATATATATGTATTTATATATGTACGAATGTATGTATCTATATATATTGTATCCATATGTCTGTCATCTGGACAATATATTGCCCAGATATGGTGAAGACATGGTCAAGATATTGTCAGGAGGCATGACAGACATGGCTTCACCATATCTGGACAATATATTGTCCAGATATGGTGAAGACATGGTCCAGATATGGTCAGGAGGCATGACAGACATATGGATACAATATATATATATGACCATATCTTGACCATATCCTGACCATATCTTGACCATGTCTTCACCATATCTGGACAATATATTGTCCAGATATGGTGAAGACATGTCTGTCATGCCTCCTGACAATATCTTGACCTTGTCTTCACCATATCTGGGCAATATATTGTCCGGATGACAGACATATGGATACAATATATATATATACATACATATTTATTGTATCCATATGTCTGTCATGCCTCCTGACAATATCTTGACAATACATACATACATACATACATACATACGTACATACATACATTCGTACATACATAAATACATATATAAATGTGTGTGAGTAGCGGGAAGGATATATATATATATATATACATATTGTATCCATATGTCTGTCATGCCTCCTGACAATATCTTGACCATGTCTTCACCATATCTGAACAATATATTGTTCAGATATGGTGAAGACATGGTCAAGATATGGTCAGGAGGCATGACAGACATATGGATACAATATATTGTCCAGATATGGTGAAGACATGGTTAAGATATGGTCAGCAGGCATGACAGACATATGGATACAATATATTGTCCATATATATATATATATATCCTTCCCGCTACTCACACACATATATATATATATATATGTATTTATGTATGTACGAATGTATGTATGTACGTAAGTATGTATGTATGTATGTATGTATGTAGGCCCTATGTATGTATGTATGCATGCATGTAGGCCCCTATGTATGCATGTGTGTTTGCATGTATGTCTGCATGTATGTACGCGCATACATGGATGGCTGCCCAAGAGTATTATTAGTCGGATTTGTGTTATTTTGTCAGCAGCAATAGCACACAGGTTCACGAGACCTGATATTCCGATGTTTTCGTGCAATTGTTTCATGTATGTACAATGTAGATTTTATATGGTCTAGAAGTAGCATATGCTATATTGCTTTGTCATATGCATGACATATACAGCCCATATGGGCAAAATCGATGTATTTTTTAGATATGTATACCATATAACCATGCTGTTGGGGAGAGAGCACTGTTGAAAATTATTTCTTCCGACGTCAACGGCCTTTGCTGCCATAAGATGTCGTTAAACTCTGGATCCACCCATGCAGATAATGCTAACAACGCCACTGTCCGTAGTGGGAATATTACCAGGTAGTGTCAGTCCCGTTCTCTGCCCAGTGCATATTTTAAGGAATTTTGACTACTGGGACAAAATCAGCCATGGGTCTAGTTCATGATCTTTCTTTGGAACTCGTCTCTCAGAGGTGGGTCGGAGAAAGTTACAACTTTTAGACTTTTTCAAAAAAAAATTCAAAATTCATCTCCGAAAAAATTTGATGACTTTTTTTTTTTAGTCATCACCTTCTTTTACAACTTTTCTCAATAACAAGGGGTCATTCAACAATAATGTCATACCTTTCTCATTATGCTACTGGGACAAATCTTTAAATTCTTGCAACATTTGTCCCACTAGTTGTACTTTATACATACATTGCCTGGGACAAATCGCTCTGACTACTGGGACAAATCCTAAGACTACTGGGACATTTGTCCCACTAGTTATACAGTTAAAATATGCCCTGTCTCTGCCCGTGGGTATACGTTCGAACTTCCAATGGCGCCACTCCTCTAAATGCTGGTCTTTCTCTCTCCTTCAGTTTACTGTATCCATCCACCATTTTCAAGTTCATCAGTATCAACCTAGGTCTTCTTCGTGTTATCTTTACCAGTATTCCCTCATGTAATTTATATAGCGCCACTCAAAATCAGAGGCGCTCCCGACCGGGGTCAGTGTAGATTATGATCATGATTAAGTGTATGATTAAGATCTATTCTCAGTATGACCAATCCACTTCCTCTTTCTCTTACAGTAGCCATAACAGATATCTCCTTTCCCACTTTGTACAAAACATTTTCTTAGTCTCGGCACATCCAGAGTTCAGAGGTGGTAGAGAAGGTCATGACCTACCTGGACGACGAGGTACCTAGCAGGGTCCCTGGCCATCTTAGCAAACTCCTCAGCCAGTTCCGCAAACGAAGGACGACTATCCGCTTCAAGCATCCAGCCTGGAAAGAAAGGAGAACAAGAACAACATAGATTAGTGATAACTTGGAGGGTGCTGATTCGACGCTGACAACAGTGACCTCCGAATTGTCCGAATTCATTCATTCATTAGAAAAATTTAACATAGCGCCCCCTCAAGTTACCTATTCAGAAGCGCCCCAGCCCAACCACGGCAATACTTAAGTAACTTATAAAACAGAAGCGAACTATTCTTAGGCAACAGGCGAATCTGTAATGGGAGTTGATTTGAATTGAATTGCTCTAGAACTAAACAGTGACCTCAAAATAATCATAATAATTACTCTACGATTAACCGTTATAATGATCTTAAGCTTAATTAGAATCATAATACGACACAACCATTATAATTAGCTTGCACTTAACCCTATGCTGAATTCGAATCTGAATCTTACACTTAATCAAGATCACAATTGCACACCTAGGAAAAAGCGTAATATTGAAGTTAACCATATTAATAATAATACACTTAATCATTGCCTTAATCATAATTTAACCATAATCATAATTTTACACTTAACTACCATAATAATCTTACGCTTGTCCATGATCATAAACTTGATCTTAGCCATAGTATTAATATTAAGCTTGGTCTTAATAGAACTTTACACTAAATAAAACTAATCCCACGCTAAATCCTAATCACAATCCTTCACGTAATCATAACCTTAGACTTGATTATGATCTTACACTTGATGATGATCTTACACTTAATCATGATCATGTAGACGTCGATGGTACAGATCGATGGTTGGGGTAACCGTTCACCCTTTTCAAGTAGATCGATAACATTTCGGGCGTTGATTCCCTCGTAGGGTCTCTGGCCATAGGTACACAGTTCCCAGATTGTCACACCTGTACAATCACAGCATACACCTACCTGCATACACCTGTGCAATTTGAAAGGTACTGCGAAGTTTGGAGGCAACAGTTACCTGACTACACCTGTATCTATGTTCAATCAGAGTACGAAGACACTTGTATAAAATTAATATGCGCCATGAGAGAACACATGTGTAATCATAAGATGCATTTACCTGGATACACCTGTGCAATCATAAAGATGCATTTACCTGTATACACCTATGCAATCAAAGGACACAGTTACCTGTATATACATGTGCACTGTGATGTATAACGAATACCTAAACGCTGACCATATACTTACCAATCGCGGACCAAACATTGACCAGATACTCACTAGACACTGACCAAATACTGACCAAACACATAACAAGATACTGACCAACTCCTAACAAAACACCGACCAAACACTGACCAAAATCGATCAATCTGCATTAAATTTCCCGGGCAGAGGCCTACCTTGTCGCTTTTTGAGGTAAAGAAAAGGCGCTATATATTGAGGGAATAGAGACAGACAGACAGAGGTTTGGCTCGGGATCGCCACTGATGAGTTTTTCTTGAAGTGGCGCTTTATAAATATCAAATTACAATTACAGTGACAGGCAAACAGACAGATGCAGAGAGACAGGGGAGAGACAGACAGACAGACAGGCAGACAGACAGACAGACAGACAGGCAAACAGACAGGCAGACAGAGACAGACAGAGACAGAGAGAGATCGTGTAAGTGCTAAGACATTGTTTACCGAAGCTCCAGACGTCGCTTTTGTGTGTGAAGATCTGATGTTGGACGCATTCAAGAGCCAACCACTTGATCGGCCACTAGACAAAAACCACGAATAACAATAACACATGATAAAGTACGAACGCCAAGGAATGCCAAGAACCAGGGTTGGTAGAAGTGGACAGATGGGCACCAACCGATTATATGTGGAAATAAATGAGAATGAGTGAATTCAGTGGGAGGATGGCCTTCCCCAGCCGTATAGTCGGACCAATTGAGGGAGAATAACACCAGTGTGCCCTACAAATTCAGTCTCGGTGCCAGCCTTTATTATTATTAATATCACCATCATCATTGTAGTCGTTGTCATCGCTACCATCAACATCGTCGTCGTTATCATCATCATCATCGTCATCATCATCATCATCATCATCATCATCATCATCATCATCATCATCATCATCATCATCATCATCATCATCATCATCATCATCATCATCATCATCATCATCATCATCATCATCATCATCATCGTAAACAGTGTCGTCATTATTCTCAGTGTAAGTATTATTATTATCAGTAATTAATATCTTCTACTGTAAGTCGCCGGTGTTTATATCCTTGAAGGGGCGCTATATAAATCCTCGAATGAATGAATTAAAAAAATACAGTAATCGATGCCACACCAAAACTGCCATAATAGCACGTCCAAGGGCCGCACTAAGGCTAGTGCGGGCCCGGGTGCTGTGATTACCTGTATAGCCATCATCGCAAGTACAATAAAAATGATAATGTACTTCCGAAAATGCGGACCCCTCAAAACTGCGGCCCTAATGCTGCAGCACCCTTAGAACCCCCGTTAATGCGGGCCTGCCCACTACCTCTGCTATTCCTTCCCAACTAACCATAACCTATAAACCTAAGCCTAACCATAAGCCAGCAATGCTTCTTTGAAAACTGGGCTTTGACAGTGACTCATACCTTTCTCTAACTCTGTTGTTGCCAGTCCGAAGCCTGGATAAAGGAGGAGGGCGACGCTAATCGTCTTTCTAATAACACAGGGTCTTCAAACAGCAGCTAAGCAACCTACCTTTCCTCCGGACGCGTGAAACTGACCCCCGTTGCTGACGACCTTCGCTAGACCGAAATCCGTTATCTTGACATGGTGAGGACTCTGAACTGCACGAAAGAAACAAGAAAATGAAGAGAATAATTCAATATTGGTTCTCAGCATTGTTCGTTTTGAAAGTATCTTCAGTCGTTGTTTTCGATTGATTTTTTAGCGCAATTAAGACACCTTGAAAACGTTATTAGCCGATGCAATATAGGTACGGGACAAGGAAGCCGATTTAATTTTTAGCGCTGTTTAAAACACCTTTTAAACGTTTTCAACCGATGCTATATAGGCATGGCACACGATGGGTTATTTAATGAGCCGAGCGGTTTTTTCAGTCGTTGGTGGAACGTAACCATGACCAGTTATTGTAATTATTGAACATTTAAATGGACTTCAGGCGTTTCCGGAACTGCTTCATTTTTTGGGTCAGTGTTCATCCTTCGTGTGTTTTCGAATATTCTATACTATTATTTATTTATTACGAACATTTTTAACGCGCGCAAAGTCACACAGAAATGTAAATCTAGTCTTGTTCATCCACCGACGCAACCTGACTTCTGTTTTCTGTGGTCTATGAGATTCTTCTTCTCCATTGGATTGTGGATCATTCTGATAACGGGGCTTTAGGAGTCATTAGTCACAGAAGTAATGTTATGTAAGATTAGATAGTAGACAAACAAGGTTTGTACCTACTGCGAAATTGTGTCAATTGGGTGTGTGTGTGTGTGTGTGTGTGTGTGTGTGCGCGTGCGTGTGTGTGTGGGTGTGTGTGTGTGTGTGTCTGTCTGTCTGTGTGTCTGTCCGAATCGATTGTGTTGAAATTGTTATTTAGGGAATTTTACATGTCATAGGCTAACCACATAACCATCGTCATCTTTGTCGTCATCATCATCATCATCTTCAGCACCGTCGTTGTCGTTGTCGGTGAGATGTTAATCTAAATTGCGTCTACGAAGAAAGAGATGTTTACCTAAGACGTTCCTGGCGGCGAGATCTCTGTGTATGATTCCTCTCTCTTCCAGATAATTCATTCCCTAAGTATCAACACAATCGATTTATTCAGGCAGACAGACGACAGACAGACAGACAGACATTGACACGCACAGACACATGCAGACACACAGACAAAGTCAGAGAGACCTACATATACACAAACAGACATAGCCACATAGAGAGGCATACAGACAGATAAACAGACACACAGACAGACGGACACATATAAACAACATACAGACATAGTCTACACTTATTTGCACATTATATTCATCCAAACGTGAAACAGATACAAAGAGAAACCAAAGTACAGGGTGCAGCTGATATTGAAACCGAACTCACCCGGGAGATCTGAGTGGCCCAGTTCAGGATCGCCTTCGACCCGACGTTATCCTTGTTCTTGCGCACGTAGTCGAGCAGACATCCAAGCGGCATGAGCTGAGTAATGAGCATCATCTGAGCAGTCATACAGGCGGCCAGGATGCGGACGCAACAGGGATGTTCAACGGATGCCATGATCCTCGCCTCCTCGAGAAGACTCTCGCTCTGGCCGCAGCCGTCTTGAAGGACCTTGATCGCCACAGGAATCTTCACGTTGTCCCCTTCCGGTACCCAGAAACCCTATCGACAAATCACGTGACCGACCGGTCATCAGAAGAGTGAGAAAAGACGTCGTTAAGCATTTGATGCTAGCATTTATCTGCTTTGCCCTTGTCTTATGATTTCTGTTGCACCGTTGTTACAACGCACAAGACAACAGCCAATGGTTGCTTCAAATGCGATTGTTCTCTGCAGTCAAAGTGATAGTTCAAATCCTACTAATGATACCGCTGCTGCTGCTATTACCGCTACAATAACTATCACTAGCACTACTTCCACTAGAACAAGTACTACTACTTCTGTTACTAATGCTACTATTACTACTTATAGCCTACTACTATTACTACTGCTTCCACTATATACTATAACTACTACAACAGCAGCAGCAGCAGCAGCTGCAAGAACAACAACAACTACTACTACTATTACCATTACTTCTGCAACAACTACTATTACTACTCACGAATAACTTAGAGCCCGATAAAGAACTTTAATCGAAACGAAATAAAAATAGATTAAACATGGAAATCTGCTGATTTACTTTGTAGACGGTTCCAAAAGCCCCGGATCCAATGACGTTCCTGCGTCGAAGATCCGATTCCTTGATTAGCCGCAGCACAGCCATATCTGGTTTGGTATTAGTCGGAGTCAACGGCTGAAACCAGACGAAACAGGCGACGATGTTTTTAAAGCAGCGTTGGTAAGGATCGAGAGTTTAACGACATCTTACGGCAACAAAGGCCGTTGACGTCGGCAGAAATTAATTGGAATTGTTTTCAACGTGTTTTCATTATAGCGCAGGAAGGAGACCGCAAGGAGCAACAGACATCTCGTCTACTTTCACTTATATAGCGAATACAACGCTTAAAAGAGGTGTCTAATTATTCTGAACAGCTCTATACGTTTCCGTGTATAATACAGGGCTATGGATGAATCCAGATTCCAGAGTTTAGTGACATCTTGTGACTGCAAAGGCCGTTGACGTACATATTATAATTTTCAACAGTTCTCAACGTTCGTATCGCTTAATAGGGAAGAATGCAACGGGAATGCATGACTTCTCATCTACTTTTAACTTATAGAGAGAATAATTATCAGGTTTAAAAGAGGTGTGTAATTACATCGCCCAGTTCTCAGATTTAGGCTTCTATTTGTCCGCGAGTATCTAGAAAATACGTTAAAATGGAGATTCAATGTGTAGGATACTAACTGGTCTGGTCCAATTCAATCCATTCTAATCCATTAGATATTGAAATGCAATATTGAATTCGATAAATTAATGCCAATTATTACCTCGCAAGTATGCGTGCACGCATTGTTATAGCGCCTTTTCATTACTATCTATATACCTTGCACTTCATTGACATATGTACGTGTGAATATTTTAGAGCAGCATTTATATAGCTCCTTTAAATAACTTCTAAACATCGCATGCATTCACATACGATCATTTTTATAGCGCCGTTTGAATGATTGCCCACTTGCCTCGCACTCGACTATTCCGGTCAGCTTGGCCGTCAGTCGCAGTTTCTTTTCCTCGGTCTTGGCAACTTGCCGTCGAAGAAGAAGAATAAGAACGACAACAAGACCGAGAACGAGGCAGCCGGAAGTTAGGACGCCAACGATTATGGCAACTTGCCTTCGGCTGCCAGTAAATAATTAGGAAAAGAAAATAATTAGGAAGAAATAGAAAAATTAGTAAAAGAATTATTGACATATTCAGTGTGACATTTGATTTCATTTATTTATTTATTTTTCCAGATGTTCACTCATTCTTTCGTTCCTTGTTTTATACATTAATTCATCTATTTGTTCATTTATTTCTATCCATTTAATATTTATTTATTTATTTATTCATTTATTTATATATGTTTATGTTTGTTTATCATTTCTTCATCTACGTATTTATTTATTGACTTACTTTTCTTCCTTTCTTTATTTACTTGTTTCTTCCATTATTCATTAATTTATTCATTAATTAATTTATTCATTCGTTAATTTATTCATTCATGCATTTATTGATTCATTAATTTATTCTCTTACTAATTCGTTTATTTATTACTAAATTTATTCATTTATTTATTTATTTATTCATTTAAAAATGTATTCATTCATTCGTTCTTTCATTAATTCATTAATTCGTTAAATCGTTAATTTATTCATTAATTCATTAATTAAATTATTCATTTACTCATTTACTTATTTATTTATTCATTTATTTATTCATTTATTCATTAATTCATTTATTTATTCATTTATTCATTTATTTATTCTGTATTAATTTATTCTTTGATTTATTATTTTTATTCATTCATTTATGCATTTACTTGGTTTCGACCTGGTAACCTACTTGTCTGAGTCGACGTACTCATCAGGTACGCAGATCGTTCCTTGATCCTCAACCATCCGATTCGGCGCCCAGTCGGGACATTCATTGGTACAGTTGAACTAAAGACCACACACATAGTTCTCAAATAAACTTCGAAAACAATTAAAAACACAATTAAAATAAAAGTCACTACCTGGAAATATACAACAGGCAATCATCGAAATGATTGAAGTACTTGAAACAGAGAAGAAGTTCCTAATAAACACCAGTGTGGTACTTTCAATTACAGCGTGCACATGTAGTTTTTAGAACAGTATGGTGCGTTTAATAAACAGCGTGGTGCTTTTTTTTAACAATATGGTACTTGACACGAAGGATAAGAAGTTCAGGATAAACACCAGGAAGTTAACAGAAACCATCGGATAATTTTAGAGAGCTAAAGCTACTTGAAATGAGCAAAAATGCGGATTTAAAATAAACTGTAGAGTACCTAAATAAGAAGGAAGGTGGTTTAATTAAACAAAATGCCATTTTAAACGAAATACAGGACATTTTAAATGAACTAATCCAATCGGTTACCTTGTCAGTCTCCATATTGTTATTGATATTTTCCCCGAGGTACATATGATCTTTGAGGTTAACAGAAATTATGGTAAGATTGTTCTGGAATGGCTTGTTTACGCACATGGTTTATTTGTGTATGCCTACTTGTTTATTGTTACTACTAGAGAATTTCCCCGTCATGCCACGGGTTGAAAAACAAAATGAATGGATCGATAGAAAGTAAAAAAATAGTTTTTTGGAATGCTTGATTACAAGTGACATTGCTAGTGAAAATTCGAGCATCATTTATCAAATGACCTTGACAGTCGGTTTTCTTGATGAGTACTTTCACTGGCGTAAACTTGTCCAAAATATTGGTGGGGCATTTGGTTATTCATTCTACACTTATTGCATTGGGTGTACAGTCCATCTCAACTATTGGGGGGACATGCACCGGGTGCTCCCCCCCCCCCAGAGTCTACACCTATCAGTACTTTGATGTTGTCTCTGTTTTCTGAACGCGACAATGCAGCATAAAACTGGCCATGTGAAAAAAAGGGTTCAGTGAAAAAGTCCCACGTGGTCGAGGGTTTGTCCTTGCGACTATACTCGCTTTTATAATTCAGCCTCTCAGACATTGTTAGTAGTGCCCGTGTGCATCATCAGTAGGCAGCATCAGCAGGGAGGTCTGCGAACGACCTCTCAGGCATGGTTAGTAGCGCCCGTGTGCCTACATCGGGCTTCACCCGATGTAGGCCTTTGGCAGCATCAGTCACATTCCATACATTCCAGAGCGATTATCGTAGGACACACAGATCTGGCAAACTATCTAAGGGGTTACTACTACAGCAAAAACGACTACTACTACTTCATTCATTCATTCATTCATTCATTCATTCATTCATTCATTCATTCATTCATTCATTCATTCATTCATTCATTCATTCATTCAATAACCATGGACTCAGCGCCCGTAGGTGTCTGATGCCTTCCTTACAATGTCTTTCCACTCCGTTCTGTCCAGTGCCGAGTGGCTCAGTTCCTGGATACTTGCTCCACACCATTCTTCAATGTTACCTATAAGTGAAAGTAGACGAGTAGAACTCTCGATCCTTACCAACGCTGCTTTACAACATCGTCGCCGGTTACCTGTTCATTCCCTGTGAGGTCTTCCTCTTTTGTTTGTGCCTTCCACTATTCCAAAAATCTAAGTTTTAATTTTTCTGTCCTCCTTCATTCTGCAGATATGTCCGAAAAGTCTTAACTACTTCGTGTGGCATAATACAGCGACCTTTTCCCTTGGAGTTTCTACTGAATTTTCAAATTTGTTTAGAAAAGCGCAGGATGTTTTCGGCGAGATGGGAATACACTCGTTTGAATGCTTATGGTCTTAGGTATAATCATCAATCAGGTGAAGTTTCTTAACATTCTGACTCACACTTAATCTGCCGACATAGAGGATATAACTACCGTTTAAACTACCTGCTTAACTATATAGCATTAGTTAAAATCATTTTCAAGGTGTCTAATAATACAGCTTGACATGCCTCAGTAAACTTGTACCAGCGAGGCAGCGAATTTCTTATCCCAAGGTATAGCCTAATGTCGTCTTATGATATCAGATGCCGTTGACGACAATAATTTCTGATTAAGGTTACAAGCACAAAGTGTTACGGAAAAACGAAGATCCGAGAGACAATGTTCAATTGAGAATTAATAATTTAAATGAAAAAGTTCAGTTAAATGTAATTTATTTACCTGATTTATTTGATTGATTGTAATTTATTAAATGTAGAGAAATACTGATACAATATTAAAATTACAGTACAAATATTTACAGTCGACTGACGCCTTGTGCTTCAAATTGAAGCGCTAGAAAGATCATAAGAAGCTGTCAGTTTCAGCTAAACACGAATCAGTGTTGAGGCCGCATATAAATTTCGGTTGTGATATATACGAATATGGTGTCGTTGTTGGAGCAACATATCGACCGCCCGCGATAGCTCAGTTGGTAGAGCGGAGGACTGTAGTGGTGAACTTAGAAATCCTTAGGTCGGTGGTTCAAATCCGCCTCGCGGGATCGTTTTTTAAATATTTTAATTTTAATATTTCACAGATAATGTACTATTTCGGCATTTCTCTACTTTTAATAAACTACAATGAATCAAATAAATAACGTAAATAAATTTCAATAAAATGAACTTTAGAATTAATATTATATAATCTCAACTAAAAAATAATGCCTGAATCTGCAGTTTCAAATAGGTCTGCCTTGCAGATCTTCGTTTTTCCGCAACTCTTTGTGCTCGTAACCCTAATCTTCATAAATATAAATTTCATAAAGCGCTACTGTAAAGCTAAGTGCAGGCACCAGCTTATTCACGAGCGCTGCGTCGTGTCAGAAGGGTTGTTCGGAGATGTCCAGTGGAAGTCCGATTACCAAAGAGATGAGAGAGAGGAGGCAAAGAAGATGATGATTGGTACTTGTGGAAATTCAAATAGGTAAAGTTTTTGTCCCTTTGATCTGTCATCATAGGCTTAGACTCTTAGTGGGGGGAGGGAGGCACCCGGGGCACGTGCCCCTCCAATAATTGAGAATTTACTATACATCCAATGCAACAAGTGTAGACTAAATAACGAAATGTCCCCCAATATTTTGGACAAGTTTACGCCAGTGTCTGTCATTAACTGTTGTGATGAATTTGGCCTCTGAACAGTTCTATGTTATGTATATTCTAGTTTATTGTCGTATCTGGTAGTTCTTTAAAAAGTTAATTATTGGTTTCATTTTGCGAGGGTGTAGCTAGATCCAAGAAGACATCAGCATATTGCTTAACTGTCTCTGAAAACGTGATACAATAATTCGATAATTTTTTAATAATTTTAATAATTTTATTGTTTACTAATTCATCAGCGATACCAAACCACCAGACTTAATAACACCTTCATGCACAATAACATAGATAAAGTAGTATGGTATACTCTACGAAATAACAGGTAAACTGATTTTATTTCATAACTTATAGACTTGTAATTTTTAATTTTTCAAATGAAGATTTGGCTAATTTCTTGTTCTAGGTCCATTGTATGCAATCCGCTGGAAGGTCTTGGCCCAGAAGAACAGAAGAGGGATGATATCCCGAAGTTAGGCTAATCGATCCTCCTGTTATCAATGACATTCTCTCTGCAAAACCAATAGTTGTGTATAATTTTGATTAAAAGATCCTTCTGTTATCAACGACATTCTCTGTGCAAAGTTGCAACTCCGTAACTTTCTGAAAACGAAATTAAAATGAAAATGAAATTATTTGATGGTACAATTAAATAATTTATTATCAGATTAATTTGGGTTGCTGTGTAATATTTAATGCATACTTCATAGTAAGTAATTGTTAATTATAAACAATGGCATAGTAAGTAATTGTTAATTATAAACAATGGCATAGTAAGTAATTGTTAATTATAAACAATGGCAGTATTTTTGAACTATGTATTTATAAATCAAATGACGGAGTTGTAAATATTTATGAACCAAAGTAACCATGTTGTATAAAATAAAATTATCTTCAAACTATGAGAAAAACTAGAATCAAAACTGACGCTAACTCTGTCAGATTTAAGCTCAGCACAATGGTAAATTTGGTTCAGAAGTCTCATAAAAATATTTGTTTAAGAAATTTTTTTTCCATATTTCTCTAATTTTTTCTGAATATGTCGCCTGTTGTGAAATATATCCATCTTCTCCTGGCGGCTGACTATTCACGCTTCACATTCACACTTGGGTGTGACAGTGCGAGCGTTATAAATTTTATTAATTAATCAATTTATTATTATTAATTAAGTCCCCGAGGATCACATGTACCTTGAGGCAAAAAAAAATAATAGCAATAATAATAATGATAATGATAAATGATTGCTAATAAGAAAATCTATTTATATAAAATGGGTAAAAAACGATTTAACTGCAGCTGCCAAGTTATATTTATATATAGCGTCAATAGACAGCGTTTTAAAGGTGTGTAACTTATCGAGTATCGTTTCTATTGTTTGATGACATGTTTAAGCTACCACGGCCGTTAACGTCGAACTTATCCTAGGAATAAAAGACTGATTTTCAAATCGACTACAATACATATTGCGACGATGTAATATTTAACATCATAAATAGTATAGGCTAGCGCAGAGAGAGCGCAGCGAACGCCTCTGACGTGGTTTGCCCCTTTTAGCGGAGCTATATCACTGTCCCATGACATAAATTTCAATTATTTAACGACATCTTCTGGCAACAAAGGCCGTTGACGTCGAACAAAAATTATTTGCTGTAATATGCCAAAATAATTATTCGTGTATCATGTTACAGAACTATATGGCATTGTTTAAAGCCGCTTTAAAGGTGTCTTAAGAGAACATTCTTGCCGAGCGGCTATCCATTTGTTTTTATAGAATCAGTTAACACCGTTTTAAAGGTGTCTTCAGGCATGTAGGTATATTCTGTTTTATGATACTGTGTCATAGCAAGGATGAGTACATCCACCTCATCCTTGACGCCCTCCCCTTTTCCCAGTTGTGGGACTGGCACTATCAGAGTGCGGACAGTGGCGGAATGTCCAAACCAATAATAGGGAAAAATCCCCAATGGACGACATCAGAAATCGTTCCTCGGCCTAAGCGGCCAGAGTCTTACCATCGAACCAGATTCTCGTTCGTCGAAGTTCTCGTAGACCTTGAGCTGAGCACAGGAGTGGCATTCGAAGGCGGTTGGACCGGAACAGTTGAGGCAGAGTGGATGGCAGGCGAGGCACTGGTCTCCACTTGCATAGAAACGGGGCGAACATCTTTCGACGCAGTGAAGGCCCTCTGCGTAATGTGCGCACACCTGGCAGCTGCCCTGTATGAATATGAATGAGATTTGAATATTTATTTGCATTATGAATATGCATTAAGTCGCTGATGATGATGATGATGATGATGATGATGATGATGATGATGTTGGTGGTGGTGGTGGTGGTGGTGGTGGTGGTGGTGGTGGTGATGATGATGATGATGATGATGGTGATGGTGATGATGACGATGATGATGATGACGATGGTGATGGTGATGATGACGATGATGATGATGATGATGATGATGATTGTGATGATGATTGTGATGATGATTGTGATAATGACAACTATGGTGGTAATGATGGTGATGATGATGATGATGATGATGATGATGATGATGATGATGATGATGATGATGATGATGATGATGATGATGATGATGATAATAATGATAATGACAACTACGGTGATACTGATGATGGTGATTTTGACGAGGATGATGATGAGAAGGAGGAGTATGATAACTATGATGATGATGATTTTGAAGATGATGACGAGGATGATGATGACAACATTGTTGCCAAATCATCTACCTTAACTCCACTCAGCTGATCCTCACTTTCTTGCGCAGACCGGAAGTTGGTACACTTGGCATCAACTGGTAGGCACCTCAGTACCGTCGTCCTATTACTGTCAAGCAGGACAAGGGCACACGAGTTGCAGGCCCCTGGGAAAAGGCCTTCGCCGGGGCCAGTACAGCCGTCCAGGCAAAGGACACTGCAGTTATTGCAGAGGCCGGCCTCATCCGGGTACTGCGACGAGGGACATTGGCTGAGGCAGTGACGTCCGGCCTTGACATGGACGCAGGCCAAGCATTCGTCGTTACCCTGTAATGCAAGTTGTTTGCGTAATGTGAATTAATGTGATGTCGTATGCATGCGATTTAATGAAATGTACATGAATGTGATGTGGTATAGTATTGTATACTGTCTGTCTAGAACCCTCTGTATATCTACATGTATCTGTCTGATGTTTTCTGTATGTATGCTGTTGTCTGTCTATCTGGTTGTATGTATGTGTCTGTGTGTATGTGTCTGTCTGTGTGTCTGTCCGTCTGTACGTCTGCGTGTCTGTCCGTGTGTGTCTGTCTGTGTGTGTCTGTCTATCTGTCTGTTGTTGTCTGTCTGGCTGGCTGGCTGGCTGTCTGTCTGTCTGTCTGTCTGTCTGTCTGTCTGTCTGTCTGTCTGTCTGTCTGTCTGTCATATAGCACACGGATCATAGTGATTCATGAAACATCATAATTACATCATTTTTGCGATATACTGTATTTGCAGTGTCATGTATGGTATATAAGTAAACTCCATTACAGGATATGCATTTACGTTGATCAATATTTTATATAAGTTTGTATGCAATTATAAATATATGCATGTATGAAGGTTTATTCATCCATTCGTTCATTCATTCATCCTGTTATGCATGTAAATACGCACGTACTATACTTACGCACACATCTGGATTTTTATATAGCACCGTTGCGTGAACCTTTCAAATATGCATAGTTCAAAACATTTCCACTGACCGGTCCATAACAGGATTCGGAGCATTCCTCATTACATCGACCACAGTGCGTCTCGTTCACTGTGTAGAGTGGAACTCCACTGTACTTGACGGAGCATTCCCTGAGACATGTTTCCCCAAAGCGGAAGTTGGAGCATTCCAGACACTGATTTGTTTCGGGACCCATGCAGCCGTCTAAGGTACATTCTTCAGAACATGCCATACCATCTTCCTCTGAAAAAGGTATTAGTTGAAGATTACATATTACATTTGACATGTTACATAATTTCTTGATTGCATAAACACTTATTTTGTAATTAATTGGTTAAATAAATTTTTAATACATATATGATTTCGTTTTACTGTTCTCTCCTAAGCTGGATTATTCGTTTTCTATTCTACTTCAGGTCTACAAATTTAGTTCTGAATATTTTTGACTCACTAAATGATTGACTGACTGAATCACTGAGCACTCAATGATCCACCCATCTATCTCGCCCCTCTCTATTCATCCATTCATCCATACAACTATCCATGCGTCCATCCATTCATCCGTACATCCATCCATCCATGCATCCACCCAAAAAACCATCCATCCACCCATCCATCCATTTCTCCATCCATCCAACCGCCCATCTATTCATCCGTACATCCATCCATCCATGCATCCACCCAAAAAACCATCCATCCACCCATCCATCCATTTCTCCATCTATCCAAACGCCCATCTATTCATCCGTTCATCCATCCATCCATCCATCCACCCAAAAAGCCACCCCATCCACCAACCCATTCATCCATCCGTCCATTCATTCCTTCATTCCTCCTTCCATTCACTCCTTCATTCATTTGTTCATTATCGCGTTCACTCGCCGTAAACGCAACCGAGTTCAAGCATCGCATGGAACATCAAAGCACAGATAAGCTGAGACAAGACTGCTTCTGGCCGTTACATAAATTTCGCCCTCTGGCGGTGGCTTGGCTTCCTGCTGGTTTTATCAGCGACGCCATGACATCCGTCACAATCGACGTCTGTATCGAGTCTCTTCAGGAAGACAGAAGCCAAACACTTCCTCTGCTCATCTCCTCCACTTCATCGCTGATAACGCACAGACTAGGACTGTAATCCCTGTTTATCCAGGGATAATATCAGTATCTGATGGACGGATGAATGGATGGATGGGTGGGTGAGTGGATGGATGGATGGATGATGGGAGGATGGAATTTGGGTGGGTGGATGGTTGGTTGGATTGATTGGTGGGTCGGAGGATGGGTGGGTTGGATGGATGGATGGATGGACGGATGGAAGGATGGGTGGGTGGGTTGGTCGATTGGTGGATGGATGGATGGATAAAAGGATGAGTGGAAAAATGGATGGACGTATGAAAGGTTGGATGGAAGGGTAAATGGATGGATGGATGGATGGCTCTTAGGGTGGAATTTGGATGGGTGGTGGTTGGATGGATGGATGGGTGGGTGGGTGAGTGAATTGATAATTCGCTAGATGGATAGACGGATGGATGGGTTGATGAATGGATAGAGACTTAGACAGATAGATAGCTAGATAGACCTGGGCTATAGATAGACAGACAAAACAGACAGATATACAGATAGACAAACAGATAGTTCAGATATCTCTCACCGCAATCGGTGTTGTTTCGATTGTCTTCTAGACTGACTGTCTGTTCACCGTTCAATGTACCGAAGAGAAGACTGTCCCAGTTGACTGAATCTGCTAGACACAACCTCGAATTGTGCTTAATGACGACCTTTCCATTGCGAATTTCTCGCAGATAATTCAAGCCAAGCGTTTCGAGGCTCGAGTTGTAGATCTTCAGGGAACTTTCCCTATCAGTTGAAACAGATTTAATCTATTTGCTCCTTTTATACCAGTTATGGAAATAAAAGTGTAATTTTTCGAGAAACGGGCACTTTGTCAAATTTGGAGATGGAGGTGATGATGATGATGATAATGATGATGATGATGATGATGATGATGATGATCAATCAATCAACCAATCAATCAAAATCATTTATTGCATCCCAATAGACGTAATGACAATCAAAATTTCAATTACAGAACAAGCATAAATTAAGAGGTCATGCCTGTTGAGGCAAAAGGTGGCCCCAAAGGGAAAACTTCCCGCTGGGCAGGGACACCTACTGGATCTGGTAAGTAAATTACAGGTGTCGAAATTTCCACTAACGTGCCTAGCTATGGACTTGCAGGTTGAGCAGTCAGTGGCCAAAACGGAGCTTTGAGATAGCGATTTCTTTTCGACAGTTGCCATCCTGGGAATTTATAAAGCGCCTCTCACAGTACGAACAATTCAGAGTCGCTCTCAGCGTGTGAGCCTCGCGGAAACAGATAATACTTTGAACGATGAGAGAGAGAGAGAAAGAAACAGACAGACAGACAGATACACAGAGAGACAGACAGAGACAGAGACACAGAAACACAGACAGAGACAGAGACAGAGACAGAGAGACAGAGCCCAGTAAGTAGGGTCTCATACAAAAGAACTCCTTATCCTTTCTGCTATTTTCGGGGAAGTCGCCATGGTAAATACTTTCGGCTTCAATCGAGCAAAGAAAACACCTATGCAACCGTGTTCCGTTCAAATATAGCTTCGGTTAGCAGCATTTTAAGGGTGTCTAAAGAGATCACTCAACTCCTCCGTAGGTTTCAGTGTTTAACGACATCTTACGGCTTTCAGGGCAGTCGACGTCTACCTAAACTTACACAGCAACTCATTTCTAACACCTCCGTAACCGTGTTCCCAATTAATATACCATCGCATGGCGACAATTTAAAGGTGTCGAAGAGGGAGCGCGCTCTAACCAATCGCTTAGCGTATCTCATCTGTTTAGTCACTTATTTATTATTTATTATTTTCACCCAAGGTATAAATTATGTCATAACCAATGCTTTCTAGAATGCCATCATCCAGGATATAGTCATCATTTGTTAGCCATCCAAACACCTATCTATCCCTCCTTCTTTCCGTCCTTCCTTCTTTCTTACCTTCATTCCTTCCTTATTTGTTTTTCTCCTGTTGTTCCGCTTATTGTAAGTGCTATCATTATTATTATTATTATTATCATCATCATCATCATCATCATCATCATCATCATCATCATCATCATCATCATCATCATCATCATCATCATCATCATCATCATCATCATCATCATCATCATCATCATCATCATCATCATCTTCATCATCATCATCATCATCATCATCACCACCACCACCACCACCACCACCACCACCACCACCACCACCACCACCACCATCATCATCATCATCATCATCATCATCATCATCATCATCATCATCATCATCATCATCATCATCATCATCAAATTTCGACACCTGTAATTTACCTAAAACTGTTACATCTCTTGATTCAGTACCCTAACCAGGCGACCCTGTATAAGGGATTCCCAGCTGAATGTTAGCGCCATATTTAATCTACGGCATTCAGACAATGCTAATGCTAACAAACCCGAACTGCCTATCTTCCATGAATATCTTAAAGCCAGGAGCCATGAGCCATGTAAAAGACCTTGTAGAAACTTAACTTGAACTTCAAAAATGAATATTATATGAAAACTGTATAAGAAATTACTTTCAGAACATTCAAAAGCTCTAAATTCTACATATTACCAAGCAACTCCCATCGTTCTTGTTACGGAGACGCCGCTAAAATAAATGAATACATACAGAGGAGTTGAGCGTGTTCTTTAGACACCCTTAAAACGTTGGCAACTGATACTATATAGGCGTGGTACTCCGTATCTTAGTCGTATTACTTGATATTAGACGAGGAATACTCGAGGCTTCTCTACTGAAACGGGTACTGCATTGGGACTTTGAGCAAGTCTTCACTCACAATTGCTTTGCGCCATCGATTGATGCTTGACAATGAGATGGAGACGTCTAATAAATGCGGAACTATAATAATAATAATAGTAATAATAATGATAATGATAATGATAATGATAATGATAATGATAATGATAATAATAATAATAATAATAATAATAATAATAATAATAATAATAATAATAATAATAATAATAATAATAATAATAATAATAATAATAATAATAATAATAATAGATTTCTCCAATGCATTCAATAGCCTATACAGTATACAGGGACCGCATGCTTTCTTCGGTTCTAGACACTCTTCCCGAACTTCTACCGTACTGTAAATTGGCTTATGCCGAAACTTCTTACCTAAAGTTTGGTCAGTTCTCCATCCTGTCCGAGGTGGGACCGCAGCAGGGAGACCCCCTCGGCCCAATGCTTTTTTTTCTTCCCCTTCAGGCGATACTGCTGAACCTGCGGTCCCCTCTGGTGCTGGATACCTTGACGACCTCACTTTGGGGGGTGGGACAGCCGGGGTGGCTGCCGACGTTGAAACCATCGAGCGTGAAGGCAGAGAACTAGGGTTATCGCTGAACCATGCAAAATGCGAGGTCATATCCCGCTCTGATGACCCAGTCTCCCATGAACCGCTCCGTCGCTTTTCAATGACTAAACCAGAAAGGGCCACCCTTCTGGGCGCTCCACTCTCCACCTCGGAGGCCCTCTCGACCTGTCTAGAATCCCGTTGCTCCGAATTATCCTTGGCCCTGTCCAGACTGGTAAGCAACACTAAACACGATGCCCTTATCCTACTCAGGTGCTCGCTTAGCTCTCCTAAATTGATGCATACGCTTCGCTGTGGCCCTTGCTCGGGACATCCTCTTCTCGAACAATATGACTCTATGTTGAGAGATGGTCTCTGCTCAATCCTGAATCTTCCTTTGTCGGATGACCAGTGGTTGCAGGCCTCTCTTCCTGTCAAAGCTGGCGGCTTGGGTATCCGGTAGGGTTACTTCGCTTGCGCTCCCCGCCTTTTTGGCTTCCGCTGCAAGTACCCTCACCCTCCAGTCCTCCATGCTTAGTAATACTGTCATTGACACAGATACTCAGTTTATCACCTCGGTTGAGCAATGGTGCTCCAACTTCTCTGCACCACACCCGGACGGGGAGCTGGCTCACAAGCAGTCAGCTTGGGACAGACCTGTCATTCAAAAGACAGCGTCCGAGCTCGCACGCGTCTACACCAGCGCCTCCCACCAAGCACGTCTGAAAGCAGTCTCCGCACCACACGCGGGTGACTGGCTGTTTGCTCTGCCCATCAGCACGTGCGGTCTTAGGTTGGATGACGAGGCAGTTCGGATAGCCCTTGGCCTTCGTCTGGGCACTATCATATGCCATCCACACGACTGCCCATGTGGCACTCTGGTGACCGCTGAGGGCTCGCATGGCATGTCTTGCCGTCTCGGCCCGGGCCGACATGCCCGACATGCGGTCCTTAATGACCTCATCTGCAGAAGCCTCGTTCAGGCGGGCATTCCGGCAGTTAAGGAACCCCCAGGCCTCTCCAGGTCGGATGGCAAACGACCAGATGGCCTTACTCTAATACCATGGCGTTCCGGTCGCTGTTTGACCTGGGACGTCACAGTGGCTGATACTGTAGCACCTTCCTACCTGCCCACAACCGCCATACGAGCGGGGGGTGCGGCGGACCTGGCTGAGTCCAGGAAAAACTCGAAATACGCTCAGTTGATGCAATCCTACCATGTTGTCCTATTGGCCTTTGAGACCCTTGGACCAGTCAACTCCAAGGGACTGGCATTTCTCACCGACCTAGGGCGTTTCCTGCACCAGACTTCGGGAGACCCAAGAGAAACCAGTTATTTGTTTCAACGTATATCCATAGCTATTCAGCGTTTCAACGCAGTTGCCTTATACAGCACTTTCGTTGTTCCAGATCTTGACCAGGACGGCCACTCCAGAGTCAACATATTTAATTAGTATCTGACACCTGAGGGATCCTATATACCTCGGGTAAAAAAAAAATAATAATAATAATAATAATAATAATAATAACAAGTAGCATATTGTGGGTGTTAGATGGGTATGTACCTGTAGAGATGTTGACCTTGGATGACCTTGAGATTGCGGAGAAAGTTGAGATTCGTGAAATTGGGAAAACTGGCGTCGATGACCAGGTATCCAGTAACCTCTTCGATGTTCTCAAGGACCGACAACTCATCGAACGAGAGACCACGATAGTCATGCTCGTCATCTCTAATCAGAGATATATGAATGAATGAGTTACTGAATGAATGAATGAATGAATGAATGGATGGATGAGTGATTGAGTGAGTGAATTAATGAAGATTGGTTGAATGAATGAACGAACGAAAGATTGAGTGAATGATTGAATGAGTAAATGAATGAATGAATGAATGAATGAGCGAGTTGTGAGTGAGTTAGTGAGTTAGTTAGTAAGTGACGAAGAGAGACTAAGGGAGAGACACAGAGAAAAACAGTGAGAGAGAGAGAAAAAGATATATATATATATATATATATATATATATATATATATATATATATATATATATATATATATATATATATATATATATATATATATATCAGAGAAACAGACAGACAGATAGACAGAGAAAGAGAGACGAAGAGACACACAAGTAGGGTCAAGTAATGACCACTACTCTCACAAAGAGATATGGAGACAAAGTCAAAGAGACAGAGACACGGATATAGAGACACAGAGGCGGAGAGAAAGAGACAAAAAGAGAGATATATAAACTGACAGAGAGAGAGAGACAAAGAGAGATAAAGAAAGAGACAGACAGGCAGACGAAGAGACTCTCTTCTGACCCTGTGAAGGTCGTCTCTTGTATCTTGAGGTTGCCTTGAACTGTGACGCAGCCTCTGAATTCATTGATGTTTCTTACATTCAGCCAATCGTCCTCCTTCGTTCCATCGCAGCCTGGAATCACAACCAAGAAAAACCCATGGCAGGTGTCATCGTTCCCGAGGTAATCGTAATAGTACACTCAAAAAAGTTTAAGAGCACTGGCGCCACCTAGTGACGAGGAGGTGATCGTAATCGTTATCGTAAACTCCAAAGATTTAGAGAACTGGCGCCACCTCGTGACGAGGAGGTGATCGTAATCGTAAATTACAAATTTCTTACGCACTATTCCAGCTTATTCACAAGCGCTGCGTCGTGTCAGAGGGGTTGTCCAGAGATGTTCAAGGGAAGATCTGAGTCCGGTTGCCAGGGAGAGCAGCAAGAGGGGGCATAGAAGGTGCTTAGATGGGTTTCGTTGAGGACGAGGAAGCTTGAAAGGCGAAGGATCGGTGGAATAGGAGAGAGGTGTGCTAACATCAGACACTTCAGAGACTCTGAAAATCCATGCGATATGTCAACTGCTAACGGGAATTCTTTAATTGTGTTCCACGTGTGTGCGTACGGCTATTCTAGTTCAATGTGCATTGCTTTTCAAACTGGTGTAATATTCTTTAGAGTTCTAAATGACATTTCACATTTAACATCATATAGGCTAACACTGATTTGTTTTGCTTTTTAACGGCGCTATGAAAATGTTCAGTGTGGTCACAAAGCTTGTAGACATCAAATGTGATGTGTCGAAACACATACTTATGGCGCGCTAATGCTCATTAGATCATGGTAAATTACATATTGATATATCACGATGTTTGTACAATGTGAACGCGCTAACGTCCCACGTTTATATAGTATCGTTGACAAGGGTTTCGGAGGTGTCTAAACAGAGCATTCAATCTTTAAACTTTCTTTTGTCTCTAGTCCGCGTGTTTCTCTGTTCGTCCCTCTATTTGTCCTTCTCTTTATCCTCCATTTGTCCGTTTTATATTCGCGTCATTCTTAATATCACACGTCGTTGGATATTTCCTGTGATGCTCTAGGGCGGCGCCTTGAATGGCTGCCAAACCGTGTGTTTAATTAAGATCTTGATTGTACTGTCGTGTTTCAATGTAATCTTACTGCGTACTTGTCGGTTTGAATTAATTAAGAAGAATATTATTAGGCGATTATTATTATTAATTCTATTAACTTTATTATTAGTAAGTCACTGCTAATAAAATGATCGGTCTAGTTACGGGGTACATTCTACTGCTGTTGCGCTGCGGTTCTCATGCCTATGTATCGTCAGTTGATATAGTTAAAAAGGTGTCTAAAGAGAGCGCTCTGAACAATGGCATGGAGTGCTGTGTTGTACGCAACAAAAACAGACACCATCACAAAAGAGGATCGTACATTCATATAAATATAAGAGGAAGTGAATTGGTCATATACAGAGACGGGGTTCCTTACTGAGAACTAACGTGGTAGGAAGAGTGGAGGCAAGAAGAACAGAAGGAAAATCTAGGCGGATGATATTGGGCTGGATGGTGGTGGGTGAATGCAGAAAACTGAAGGCGAAAGGCCAGCATCGAGAGGAGCTTTGAACTTTTGAACCTGTCCAAATGGCAGAGACTATGAAAACGCTTTAACCAATGGGATGGGTGGATCCAGAGTTTAACGACATCTTATGACAATAAAGGCTCTTGACGTTGACATAAATTATTCTCAACAGTTCTCACCGTTCGTATATGCCATATGGTATACTACAGAATGACTTTCACTTGGAGAGCTTTAGACAACTCGGGAGCTTAAATACACCTTATGGCAACTAAGGCCGTTGACGTCGAATTAATCTGAATAGTTCTCACCGTTGCTATAGCATAACATGTCACGCTAATTTGTGACTCATGGCTTACCGTATCCCATGCCTATGTATCATCGTTTATCACAGTTTTAAAGGTGTCTAAAGAGATCGCTCTAACCAAGCGGATGCTTGTGTCCCATTCATATGTGCTATCGTTGACACGTCTAAGGGTGTCTAAACAGAAAACTTTAATGACCACTTTGTCTCCTGTTAATATAGCATCGTTTGATACAGTTTTAAGGGTGTCTAAAAGGAGCGCTTTAAGACAATCGGTTACCGTGTGCTATGTCTATTATTGTCACCGTTTTCTTAGTTCGATTGCCAGAGAGACCAGAAAGAGGGGGCATAGAAGGTGCTTAGGTGGGATTCGATGAGGACGAGGAAGCTTGAAAGGCGAAGGATCGGCGGAATAGGAGAGGGGTCTGCTAATATCAGACACTTCAGAGACTCTGACCATTCTGTCAGCTGCCGAGGAGAATCCTTTAATAGGGTTCCACGTGTGTGCGGGGTGCCTATTATAGTTCACTGTGCTTTGTCTTCGAAAACTGATGTAATAGTCTAATTCTAAATTACATTTAACATCATATAGGATAGCATCAAATTCAAAAATGGGGAGGGGAACAGAGTAATGGTAACACTCATGGCCAGGAGAGCATTAGGTTCGCGGATCGATTCCCCATACCCCCCCCCCCTATAGGGCGGCGCCTTGCATGGCTGCCAAAAGGTGTGTTTAATTAAGATCTTGATTGTACATTCTTGTTTCAATGTAACCTTACTGCGTCTGTCAGTATGAAATAATAAAGATAATATTATTGATATTATCATAGGAGAGTGGGCCTGTGATTGGTTTTGATTTTAGTGGCGCTACACAATTATTCAGTTAAAATTACATTTGTAGTGTGACCAGAAAGCTCGTACACATCAAATTTGTTGCGTCGAAGCACATACATATGGTGCGCTAATTTTTATTGTAAAATGGTATAATACGTTTTTATACACAATGACCTCTGTGCAATATTTCCACGAACGAATGGTTATCGTGTGCCTGACCTTTAAATTATAACATCTTTGAGAAACGTTTCAAAGGTATTTAAAGATTCGCTCTTACCAAATTGGTACCCGTCCCAAATTTATATAGTGTCGTTAACAGCCGTTTTAAAGGTGTCTAAACAGAGCGCTCTAAATAATCGGCAGATAATTTTTAAACTCTTCCGTTGTCTTCTGTCCGTGTGTTTCTCAATCCGTCCGTACGTCTGTTTGTCCTTCTGTTTTTCCCTCTATATGTCTGTTTTCTTTTTATGTTCGCGTCATTCTTAATATCACACAACATTGGATATTTCGTGTAACGGTCGCTATTCTATTATTAGGATGTCAGAGATGGATTATTAATTATACGCTACCGTATCCCAAGCCTATGTAACATTAATTGTAGCGTTAAAAAGGTGTCTAAGGAGAGCGCTCCAACAATGACATGGCTTGTGGTGTACGCGTCAGAAACAGGGACCAGCGGAAAAGAGGATTATACATATATATATACAATAAGAGAGGAAGTGAATTTGACATATACTGAGACGGTTTTCTTTATCGAGAATTAACGTGGAGGGGGAGAGTAGAGGGAAGGAGAACAAAAGGAAGACCTAGACGGATGGTGGTGGGTGGATGTAGTAAGCATGGATCCAGAGTTTAACGACATCTTATGACAATAAAGGCCGTTGACGTCGACAGAAATTATTTTCAACAGTTCTCACCGTTCGTATATGGACCAGGATGCATAGTTTAACGACATCTTACGGCAACAAAGGCTTTTGAATTATTCTGAACAGCTTTTTACTTTTTCACAGTTCCCATGCCATAACATTTGGCAAGACAATACGAATGATCGGCTTCTACATCCCATGCCTATGTAGCATCGTTTGACGCAGTTTTAAAGGTGTCTAAAGAGATCCCTCTACCCAACAGGTGAGCTGTGTCCCGTACATATACAGTATTATTGCCACATTTTAAGGGTGTCTAAATAGACTAGGCTTGGAATCTCAAAATGACCTAGTTAGAAGCAAATCATGTAACAATTTGCTACTCGGTGTTCCGAGACTAATTTGACCCTGCTGAAAACGAAAATCGCGGGTAGCAAGCTGGATTTTTGGCGGTTGTATGATAAAACAATATGGCGACCAAAATGGCGGCCCGTATCTTCAAATGGCTATAAGTAAAGTTATATACGTGATGGAAACAAGATTTTAGAGTCTAAACTAACATTTTCCGGGTCAAGAAATGCGATGAACCTAAAGACACATATTTAGCACTGCCAGAAAATAAAATGGCGGACAACATGGCGGCAAATATCTTCAAATGGCTATAAGTAAAGCCATGTATGTGATGGGAACATGATTTTAGATTCTAAACTAACACTTTCGGGGTCAAGAAATGCGATGGAACAAAAGACACATGTATATGTAGCACTGCTGTTACATGATTTGCTTCTAACGATAATTTCTAGAGCTTTTTTTAAATTCCAAGCCTATAGACTAAAACAAAACACTTTTGTTAATGCTGTAAGTCAGTTGAATATAGCATCGTTTGATGAAGTTTTAAGGGTTTCTAAAGGGAATCCTTTAAAGCATTCGGCTACCGTTTACTCTGTCTAACGTCGTCGCCGTTTTAAGGGTGTACACAGAAAGAGCTTTAACCAATCATGGTAACGTGCATTGGTAGGCAGAGTTTAAAGGAGTTTAGAGAAAGGCGCTACAAATCATGAAATAAACAATTGACTACCTTTGTTCCATGCCAATATACTGATGGAGTATCGTTGCGTTTAAAACAGAGCGTTTTCATTGGTTAGAATTCTGTCTTTACACACCTTTAAAACTGAGGACAACGATGCTACATAGGCGTGGGCTATACATGTAGACCTGCAATCCATTAGCAAGATTGGAGCAGACTGTAGAGATTGACGAATGATAGGAAATCAAAAGGTGCGAATAAGAATATATGGAGAGTATTCAGAACCAGGAAAACTGGACAAAGGAGTGAGACAAGGATGCCCGTTATCACCGCTGCTCTTCAATATTTATATGGAGGAGCTTGTTAGAGAAGCACTGGAGGGCATGGAGGAGGGGATCAAGGTTGGAGGCAGACTGATCGAATACGGATTGAAAATAAATATTAAAAAATACAAAGGTAATGAGGATAAGTAAAGGAGATGAAATAATTAGAGCAGCGTGAGAATTGTAGGAAAAAGACTGGGCCGGGGTTAGACTTTACAGAGTTTGATCCATGTGGAGTTGAATATTTAATCCGTATTTTGGAAACTGAGAAAATTTAACAAGACAATAGAAAGCTTAAACTGCTTAAAGTGATGACATCAACAAATGTATTAGTATTCAATTCACACGGCCGTATCTCGCAACGAACCAGATCATCACTGTATTAGTAACCCACAAAGTGAACTGTGAAAGAAAGTGCTAAAATATATGCACAATATTTATAATCACACTAGCACAACTGAGGGGGTTGGAAGCGACCCCCTTTGGTCGTGCATCGAAGTCTTAACTGGGGGTACTAAGAAAAACTAGGGCGTTCAACCCCCCCCCCCCGTAATTCTCACCCTACCCTGAATAAGAGTCAGAATAAACATAGGTGGAGAGGAAATAGAACAAATTAAAGAATTCTGCTATTTTGTGGAGCATGATCATGACAAATGCCATAAGAACATTTTAAGAAGAGTAGCATATAGAGACATTCGCAAAACGGAATGTACTATTGAGAGGAAAAATTAACAGGAATCTGAAGAAAAGGATGGTTACAACATTGTTGTGGAATGCGGTGTATTGCACGGATCGGAGACATTGACCATGAAGAAATAGGACATAAAGAAACTGGAGGCGTTCGAGATGTGGATTTTGAGAGGAATGGAGATGGTCAGCTGGACGGAAGGTAAAACATATGAAGAAGTGATGGGAAGGATTGGAGAGGAAAGATCCTTGATACATACAATGGGAAAGAGACATAGCATATAGATAGCGCACACGCTGAGAGGGGACTCCCTCCTATGAAATGTCATCGAAGGAAGAATGGAGGGAAGGAGGACGAGGGCAGACAAAGACAGATAACGCTGGATTGGATGATAAAGAAAGGATACAACAGACTAGAAGAAGAAGTACACCATCGAGAAAAGGGGCCATCCATATATTACGTACGCAAAAATCCGGGAGAATTGGACCCCTCCCTCTTCGCAAATGTACTTTCTTCCACCACCCCCACATCCGTACGTACGTTTGAGTACGCCCCCCCCCCAAGACCAGCTGCAGACTGTTTCATTTCGACAGCTCCAGGCAGTGGCTGTCTGCACTTTAGACCACACTGAAGGATGAGTAATCCATGGACTGACTGCTGAGCTGTGTGATAGATTAATAATTGCGTTCAGAGGTAAGGACGTAAGGTGGCATACAAGTGACACCTCTCCCACAGTCCTACTTCCGCTGGTAGTACCGGATAGCTGAAAAGACTGAACTTTGGCTCACTTGAAGGCCAATCAGTTTGAGGGCCAAAATAGACACATTACAGCCCCCCCCCCCCCAGTTTCCGTACGCAAGCGTACGCG
>OY744605.1:5239880-5272380 GCA_963556255.1 Allolobophora icterica | reverse complement strand
AAAGATTTTTAATGAACATGTATAATGTACATAAGATTCTTAATCTAATTTTTAAATTATAAAATTGCTTTGTAAGTTTACAATGCCATTACGACAAGAGATTTTTAATCTGCTTTTCAATTTTCAAGAATTTTTCATTTAATGCAGTCATTAAATGCAACCTGTTTATTAATTCCTATTTTTATGACCATTGCAGTGCGGGCATTATATTCATCATATAATGTTCGTCTACCAGTATTCATAGGAGAATTTAAAGACTTAGAAAAGGTGTGTAACCGAATGCTCCTCTTCTGTTTCAGAGGATGGCTCTTGTAAACCGGGAAGAGTCTTTTGACTGTTTGACCGTATGGCAATCGTTATCATAGATCTTGAGATTTCTACAGTGCCTCAACAAAGGTGTGTCATGAAAACCAGCTAATTCACATGCGCTAAGTCAAAACAGAATCGATAGGTAGGAAGGGTACGTTCAGCTTCATGTTATTATCTTATGTCCGTGGTATTACATGCAATCAAGTTCACGTTCATTCTTCTCCACTTGTGTAATAACAAAATTTTCAGTTCAGTAGCCTTAACGTTTTTTCATTCCATCATTCCATCATTCCTTCATTCTTTCATTCCTTAATTCCTTCATATTTTTGTTTCTTCATTCTTTCATTCTTTCATATTTTCGTTTCTTCATTCTTTCATTCCTTCATATTTTCATTTCTTCATTCTTTCATTCCTTAATTCCTTCATTCCTTAATTCTTACATTTCTTCATTCCTACATTCCTTCATTCCAACATTCCTTCATTCCTTTATGCCATTCGTTCCTTCCTTCAATCCTTCATATCAACGCTGTCCTGCGTTGGAACGCCTTAAGTGTACGCTTAAGGGGAACCTTTATCCAAATGGTCGGCTGTTTATGACCCTAAGCAGTAAAACCGTCACCGCCGCCTTTGCAATATTCGTTCCTCTATCTCGTCAGTTTCCAAACTGCTTCAAGGAATTTTCTGTAGTCTGGTAATCGTGGTCCACCGCTAGACACATTCATATGATGACCGAGCGCTTTAGTATTATTATTGTTATTCAGGAGGCCAAAAGTTTTAATACTTAAAAAACAGTCTAAAATGTAGGCCTATATACTTGCTATGTAACTCTTATCACTTGCGCTGAAAGTTTACACTTTTAAACGCCCAGAAGTAGCTTGCCACTGACGATGCGATAGAAATTGTCGTAATTACAATTACAATAATAGTAATCGTAATATCAGATACAAGGTCACGAGTTGGATATGAAAAAGTATGTATACATGTACATACATATAATTGTGTATATCATAAATACGTATATATTATCTTGTTATTCTGGGTATATGTATAAATCTCATGCCTTTGTTTATATAACCAAAAGCTGGATATATACAGAGTGGCAAACACAAGCTTCAACTAGAACTGTAACTGCAACCTAAAATGCAATTGAAACTACAACTGAAACTGCAGTTGTTACTAAAAATTCAACTGAAACTGCAATTGAAACTGGAAGTGAAACTGCAATTGCTACTCTTTACATTGCTCTACCTAATTGTTATTTTTTCAACTATAATTGAATCACTTTTTATACATCTCCCTCGGGATGATGTTCTATGAGCATTTAGAACCGTATGGCTCCCCCTCACTCTCTTACCCTTACCTCCAATCTGAATGTATATTTGAAATGGACGTAATGCGCAACTAAATCTGACCCAAACTTTGATCCACACGTGACCTTATGTTTACACTGTGCATTTCCGGTGCTATTAAAGAAATACTCAGAAGAGATGCGGAGAGAGACATAAACAGACACGCAGGCAGACTAACAGACAGACAGACGTATATACATACATACAGTCATACATACAGACAAACATACAGACAGGCAGGCAGACAGGCAAACATACATAGATAATATACATACATATGTATACATACATACACATAGACAGACAGAGACAGACAAAGAGATAGAGACAGAGAGATAGAGAATGACAGAGACAGATACAGTTTCTTTCGGAATTCGGTGGCGCTTGGAATGAATTAACCTCCAGGGACAGGAGTCTTTCCGCTCCCTCTAACTCAATTGAGCGACTACAGCGATTTACGACGGATTTCGTCTCCAGGTGGCGCCTCTACCTCGAAAACAAGACCAGGAACAAAAGTTTTCCGGATGCGCACTCGCCAGGAATTAATCTCTGGTTATGTCAGATACAATTGTCACCGGAAGGCATCGAAATCATTGAATAGATTGTCTCTCTTCCATTGGAATTGTAATAACAATTTAATAGGTTACGAATGGATGGATGGTTAGAAGGATGAATAGATGGATGGATGGATGGATGGATGGATGGATGAATGGATGGATGGATGGATGAATGGATGCATGAATGCAAGGAAGGAAGGATGGATAAACGGACGGATGGATGGCAGGATGGATGGAAGAGTGCATGGATGGATGTATGAGTGTATGGAAGGATGGATCGATAGATGATTCGATGGATGGATGGATGGATAGATAGATCATTCTATGGATGGATGGATAGATAGATAGGACAGACATACATATTTATATAGCGCCTGTTTGAGAAAGGGTCATCAGAGGCGCTTATTGAAGATACATTTCCTCATACATGTCACTTAAACATCCATGAAAGGGATTTTCTTCTTGGTCAACATCGCATTAAATAACTTCTGATGCAGAAAGCATCAACCGATGGCGCACTAAATCCAGGTCGCAGTCAGGCCAACATCCAGAAGATCACACTGCTGACAGAGAGAGAGAGAGAGAGAGAGAGAGAGAGAGAGAGAGAGAGAGAGAGAGAGAGAGAGAGAGAGACAGACAGACAGACAGACAGACAGACAGACAGACAGACAGACAGACAGACAGACAGGCAGGCAGGCAGGCAGGCAGAGCGAGAAAGAGAAAGAGAGAGAGAGACAAACAGACAGACAGAGAGAGACTGAGAGAGAGAAACAGAGAGACAAACAGAGAGAGACAAACAGACAGACAGAGAGAGAAACTGAGAGAGAGAAACAGAGAGAGAGAGAAACATAGAGAGACAAACAGACAGACAGTGACAGACAGACAGACATAGAGGAGCCTTTGATAGATTTGTAATCTGTAAAAAGGTAAGTTTTAAGTTGAGAACGAAATGACGTAAGCGACTAAGTAGAACGAACAGACACAGGCAGAGCGTTCCTCAATCTATACTCAGCGACAATCCCACTTCTGGACATTTACCATAGTTAGAACCTATGACTACCTTACCACATCTATGGTACTCAAGGAACTGTACTTATGGGTACAGTACCATAGTAAGTACCCAGAAGCAGATTTATGAACATCTTTTTGCCCTGGTGATTACTTTCAACCCCGACCCTTCGACTAACTGTCAAGCTCGCTATCCACTAGACTTTCACGCAAAGAAGAAAATGGTGGCTTTGGCATGAAGTGTGAGCGACCTTATTTTCTTAGCCTTGGCATACCATTACGGGTGACCAGTCTTCTCCCTGTCCTACTAATGGCGTGCAGTCAGCGTACTCATTATCGCTGAGTTCGCCAGAGGACGCAAGTGGAGCAGGAATCTGAAAACTTATTTCCGCCCTGGCGAAGATTTGAACCCCTTACCACTCGACTGTCGACGCACATGAGTGACTGACGAAATATGTCTCATACTTCTCTGGCCACATTACATTTTGCTGTAACATCAGACACTAATCTCTAGGGCGCACCTGCACGAAATTGTTTCCTTGTGTCTATCTCTCTACCTCATCTATCCATCCATTCATCCATCCATCCATCTAACCATCCATCCATCCATCGTTTGGCCTCCATTTCGGTTCCCTGTGCAGGCTGGAACGGCTCTATAAACCGCCAAAGCCAAGACGCAGCCTCTAAGATGCTCCAAGATGCTAATGGTACTGCTGCTGATGATGGTGATCAGCAATGCAATGCAACATTATACAATACAACACAATGCTATCTGATGCAATACAATAATTGCAGTACATTGTATTGTATTTTAGCAGTCTCTTTAATCTCTTTAAGCTAACCCAAGAGGCAGCCCTGGGTATGAAGTGTTAGCCACTTCATTTTTTAGCCTCGGCGTATGAGAACGGGTGGTCAGTCCTCTCCCTCGCTGTCTCATCTTCCAATCGACAGTGTGCGGTCAGTAAACTCATCATAGTTGACTTGGCTAGGGGGCGTGGGTGGAGCAGAATTCTCGAAACAAATTTCCTCCCCGATCTCTCGACTGACAGTATTACTTTACAATGTTGTAAAGTTATAAAATAAAATAAAATTGTACTGCATTGTGAAATAAAATATAATACAATGAACGTAATACGATACAAAGCAATGCAGCGCGATACAATACAATCTAATGGGTGCAATACAATGCAAATCCGTTGTAATAAAACAATAGTCAATGTATTATATGGGCACCGAACGCTTTGTGCTTATGCACCCCGTTTCAGGTCCCCGCTGGCCCCCTCCATTGGCTAGGAAAGACCATTATTTATTGCACCGTGTCAGGGCAGCCGATTGGTTACAGCCATCGCCCTGTAGCGTAGAAAGTACGGGTTCGATCCTCCTCCTCTGAGATGGTTTCTGTGTAGGAACCTTGAACAAGTCCTTCAGTCACAATTTCTCAGCGCCATCGATGTTCTGTGGTGTGGTCAATATATACACTTATGAACTTTGGAAGGAGGTCACTATCAAATACAGTTGTATTGTATTGTATGTTAATTGGAAGATGTTGAAATCAGCAGCGTCACTGGAAACCTCTCTACTGCTGCGTCATATCAAGGAGACTTTACGAAGTTTCTTACATTCGCAATTACAGACGACAGCTTTGTTTTACAACACTCGACACGCTACATAGCGATCACATTCGAACTGTAACTGTGATAAGAAAATTTATGTATCGCCACGCCAGAGAAACGCGTAAAATGATACACATGAAGAAATGTTAAGTGTCGTCAACAAAACCTAACATGATCTAACCTTACCTTATCTTAACTTACCTTGTCTGATTTATTGTATTGTATTGTATTGTATTGTATTGTATTGTATTGTATTGTATATGCGGCATTTCTGAAGCGCCTCTCGCGGCATAGACCATTCAGAGGCGCTAAGGATTTACCTTGCCTGACTTGTAACTCACCTTAGAATTATCTTGCTACTTTCCGTGCAGAATCGTCTATCAACCCCCCCCCCCATTACCTTCTAAAAGCCACTAATTTTGTTTACGCATTACTTACACAAATCACGGAAGTGACGTAGGTAGGTGATACTTACGTAACTGGCACATGGTAGGATCTGGCGACCAACACCGTCCCTCACAGTTGCTGGCACAGGGAGCACCTGAAACAGATAGACAGACAGATAGACAGACAGACAGACATACACACATACAGACAGACAGACACACAGACAGGAAAATTAGCTTAGACTAATTCTCACCCTTCGCATGGCATTAGGCAATTCCACATTATGGGTAATGTTCAGGGCTGAGTAGCTTCCAGTGTTTGACGACAGTTGTGTCTGCCAGGATCGTTAACGTCGCCCTCCTCCTTTCTCCAGGCTTGGAACTGACGCTACCTAGCATTAGCAGTAATACGGGGAGTGGCGGAGTTACCTGGGAAATCAGTCAGTTCCAAGGTTTAACGTCGTCATATGTCATCAAAGGCCTTTGGCGACAATTCAAAAGTATAGCAATATGCAGCACTCAGAAAGAATTTTGTTTGTGCAGAGTTTAACGACATCTTTGGCGATAAAGGTCGTTGACATCGACAGAAATTATTTTATCAAATTTTATAAGACCATCGCTGGAGCCCGTGATGCAAACTTATATATAGTGTCGAATGACACCATTTTAAAGGTGTTCAAAGAGTATCACATGAGTCAGCAGTGTTCGTATGGCATAATATAGCTCTATTTCCCAAACAAACAGCGATTAT
This sequence comes from Allolobophora icterica, assembly GCA_963556255.1. Lineage (NCBI taxonomy): Eukaryota > Metazoa > Annelida > Clitellata > Crassiclitellata > Lumbricidae > Allolobophora > Allolobophora icterica. The sequence goes on along the minus strand of OY744605.1, from coordinate 5,266,407 downwards.
TTATCATTATTATTTTAAGATTGAACATAGTCCTGTAACATCAAAGGCCGTTGTCGACAATTTGAAAGTGATTATGGTATTTTAAAGTTATATTTCTTTAAGAATTTTTCTTCGTTCATTAGTTCGTCTCCCCATGACGATTATTACTGGATGATGACGATGTGATAATTTCTTGTTTTCCTTTCTATCTTTATTTCAGGTGTAGTTTTCTTTCTTCTGTTGATTATTCATTCAGTTCATACAAGCAACTAATTAGCAGATGCAGGAACTCGTTCAGTAACGCCTTCTATCAACAATGGCCTAATAATTATGTCGTTATGGCCGAGTTAAAATATGTAATGTCGGTTAATCCTGTTTTAAAGGTGTCTAATAAAGCTCATTGAAGTCACAGTGCTTAGCGACACCTTACGACTGTACTACCGGTTGACGATGACTTTCGTTACTTCTAATGAACAAAAGCTATAGTAGATTCCACTGGGACTGGCATTATAATTACCATATTAACTATGCACGGTGCAGGATTATACTACTCGTCCCACCCGTGGATGGCAGCAATATATATAGACTTCAGTAGTAGTAGTAGTGGTGGTGGTGGTGGTGGTGGTGGTGGTGGTGGTGGTGGTGGTGGTGGTGGTGGTGGTGGTGGTGGTGGTGGTGGTGGTGTTGGTGTTGGTGTTGGTTGTGGTGTTAGTTGTGGTGTTGGTGTTGGTGGTGGTGGTGGTGGTAGTAGTAGTAGTGGTAGTAGTAGTAGTAGTAGTAGTAGTAGTAGTAGTAGTAGTAGTAGTAGTAGTAGTAGTAGTAGTAGTAGTAGTAGTAGTAGTAGTAGTAGTAGTAGTAGTAGTAGTAGTAGTAGTAGTAGTAGTAGTAGTAGTAGTAGTAATAAACGAATGACTTTGAGTTTGCGTGAAACGGTCTCGAAATTATCCAGATACTGTACGCTGAAAGATCTTTGAGAATATAGCGATACCCATGAGTGATTAATTTAACATTACCTAATATATTTATTTAATTAGTGCACTTATTACGTATAAAAACGTTATTAAACCCTGAAAATAATAGTTTCCAAATATGACATTGTAAATAGCCTGGCCGATTCCCAAGCGAGTCTGTTGAACCCTTTTCGGCTGACCTATTGACCTCTCCGTCAACCTCTGTGCATCTGAACCGTAAAAGAGTCAGAGCTCCTGAGAAATTCCTGAGAGCTCCTGGAATTCCATTTACTCCAATCTCCTGCTTATCGTTACGATTTCCAGAACAACATAAAGATACTAAGTTCCATAAAGACACTAGGTTCCAGTAATAGTAGTTCCAGACTCCTCTTCCCGGACTTTGGACAGGCGCGATCTGGTACTACGACGTAATGGTTTGGCCTTCTGGAAACCGGACTCGGACCTCTTTTGGACCACTCTCTGGAGACCCTCTGATGCCCTGCACTTGCCTTCGAGTGGCGCTTTAGAAGTTTAGAGATTACGATTACGAATGGTGGAGTTAAGCAATTTCCAGTAGTTTCCATTGTTTAACAACATAATATGGCAACAAAGGCCGTCCACGCTGACAGCAATTATTTTGTACAGTTTATGGTTTCGCGAGGCCTGAAACAATGACTGCCATTCTGAATATATATGATTGATGGGAAACGTTTTAAGGGTGTCAAGGAAATCATTTTATTTTCTAGTTGTTAAGGACATCTTATGGCAACAAAGGCCGTTGACGTTCACAGAAGTTAATTAAACAGCTCAGAACGCGTCTTGAGTACTTTCCAGTAAACGAAAGTTTTTAATATAAGGCAATTTAAAGCGATCTAAAGGTGTCTAAACTAAGAACAAGAACATTCATGGAATTGACTGCACTAGGTCGCCGTGTAAAGTATTTCGAAGAAACGATGTCAGCGCTACATAAAAACTTTCCTAGCGATAGCTTTCTGACATTAATAAGACCTGATCAATGGAGATATTTGATCGAATCGGGACCTGATTTGCAAAAGTCGATCGATCTTATGCGGTGACTTCTAGAAAAAAATCTCCGCTACCAATAGATAGGCCTATTCTATCTAAGTGATCTGTCTATCTGTCTGTCTGTCTGCCTGTCTATTTGACCGTATGTGTGTGTGTGTGTGTGCAGGCATACATGTATATATGCTTGTATGTTTGAATTTATTTATGTATTTCTCAATGGCGGACCGGCCATTGTGCCCGTGTTTCATGGCACATGGGCCTCTCTGGTTTCAACTCCGGCGTGGCCCTGGGCATAAAGGAATTAAAAATACTACAATACACAAATATTCTAAATGGCAAAGCCCCCAACCGAGGTAACGTCGACGTCAACGACCCTGCCAGACATCTAAACACTAGTAAATGCAATGCTCTCATTAGGCACCTTTGAAACTGATCCAACCAGCGCTATGTATATGAGAATCTCGCTTATTTACCAATTTTAGTGTCTTTGGGTGTCACGTTGACCATTCGTCAGCAGATTACAGGTAGTTTCAGAGGTCATAAGGACCAACTGAAGAATTATATACTGAAAACATACATTCCACCAACTGTAATATGTGTGGAACAGAGCTTTTAAAAAATTCAACTCAATCACTAAAATTGGATGGTTACTATATTATATTATACGTAAAGATTGCTTAAGTAATGAAAGGAGGGCAGTTATTTACTTCAAAGTAGGACAAAACTTAATGTACTAAATGTGGAAGATATTACAAACACTGCATTGAAACTAAAACTCTAAATTATAAAGAAATAAGAAAATTTCTCATGAAGAAAGGATATTTTGATTTATAACAATTTTGATGATACTTTGAATAATTTAGTAGACTGTATTATATCCATGGTTAAAAAATCAATCCTTAGTAAAAATCTTTAAAATAGAAAGAATAAAAATTAAAAATATAGTCCTCTACCATACCGGAATGATAGCTGTAATGAAGCCATTTATAAAGATAATAAATATACAAATAAAATTAGTAAAACAATGGAATAACGGCATATTTTGAAAACAAGGCGCCATGGTAAAACAAAGCCTCAAAACAGAAGCACAAACTTATTGGCAAGCATGTTGCTCTGAACTTACGGATCAGACAAAACTGAATGGTGCTGCAACCTATGGTTCCATTCCTACTTTGAATGATATTGGATTAATAACTCAAAACCCTCAGGAAATAGCACATTTTTAGCTAAAACTTAAGCGAATAGGCCTACTAGTAATACCCAAAATTATAGCGCAAACTTCTTAAATTATATAAAAAAGATAATAATTTGCATAATAACCCTATTAGCGTTGCCAAAATCCTGTTCATGAAATGAAAATTATAACAGAGGTTTTATCTTAATTTATTAAAACCATTAGATCAGCCAAACTATTGGCCATAAAAGGCTCTTTTGATCTCTTTTTAAAACTGATTTTGCAGCTTTAAAGACCCATTATTAATATTTTTGATGGTTTTTGAGGCTCTTTTAAAAATTCTTTTCTTAAATTTATTTGTAAACATTTAATCTAACTAATTTAACATTAAACCATCAATATCATATTTACATACAATGTTCAAAATGACAAAGCACACAGTTCTTTTCTGATATTTAGAATATTATAAATTAATTACAGCTTAATTACAAGTTATTGCAGGTCATTTTGGTACATTTTCATATAATAAAATATATGCAAGTAATTTATCAAGCATATTTTCATATTTAACCAAGTTACAATGATACAGAAACAGAAACATAGTTTCTCAACTATAGTAGCTGCAAATCTCTATTGAAAACTCAGTTTCTATATAAATTCAAATTTGATCAGAAATATTTATCTAATGCTTGTTAGGAGTCAACAACAGAAAATTATTAACAATAATTCAAATCATTTTTATGGCTACGGCTATTTATAAGAAAGTTAGTAATTTTAATGAGGTGTCTAAAATATACCAAAAGTCTTAGACGTTACCACAATCCCCAAATTTCTGAAATTTCTTGAAAGCTAAACGTGGGGCATCAGCTTATATACGATGAGAAGCTGCAAATAGGGGGCAGACAGGGGGCAGATGAGGTCCATGAGATATTTGGGAGTAGTACCCAGTTTGGACTTAACGACAAGAACAAGAACTTTAAATTAAATGCGGGATAAGAGAGAGAGCCAGGGAAGTTGATTGACCATAAACGATGACATATGGGAAAATTCAGGAAGCAAACAATAACGAATTGAAATACTATAAACTTTAAAGACGTTAAAGGATTTTGCTGAGGTCAATTAAATAACGAAATAACCATATTAGTTGTAATGTGATGTAATAGAGCATTTATACAGCGCCTCTCAAGTACCTCACGGAAGCGCTAAACACGAGGCTAACAGTCAGTTGAAGAAGTGCGTTTTAGTAGTCTCGAAAAAGCAGCAAAATCTCTAATGTTATTAGGGTTACGCAGCTGAAAAACCCAGATCAGCATGAGTTCGGAAACGCGACACTATTACTTAATTTCTCGAAGCTGATCAAGCGCTCGACGCCCGTGCCGAGTAATTGTAGCATATTATACAATATACACTGATATACACTTACTTTTTTTAAGATGTCAATGGCTATAGCGGACATAAGATATCGTTAAACCTTTGGAACGAAAGGAGAAAGGCAAATTTTTTTAATGTTATTACTATTTACGGTTGGTTAGCTCAGTTATTAGCTCAGACTGTTTCGAGTACTTTCCAGCAAACGAAAGGGATTAATATATGGAATCTAAAAGCGATTTAAATGTGTCTAAACTAAGAACAAGAACGTTCATGTAATTGACTGCACTAGATTTGCCGTTTAAACGTATTTCGAAGAAACTATGCCAGCGCTACATAAAAACTTTCCTAGCGGGACATTTATAAGACCTGATCAATAGAGATATTTGATCGAATCGGGACCTGATTTCCAAATGTCGATCGATCTAATGTTTTGACTTCGATAAAAAAATAAATCCAGCTGCCAATAGATATTATATCTAAGCGGTCTGTTTGTCTGCCTGCTTTTTCTGTCTGCCTGTATTTTGCCTGTCTGGATGTCTTTATTTGTGTATGCATGCATGTATGCTTATATGTATGATTTTAATTATGTAATTCTCAATAGCAGACTGGCCATTGTGCCCGTGTTTCATGGCACATGAGACCTCTCTGGTTTCAACGCCAGCATGGACCCCATGGCAAAAGGGAATTAATTATACGTCAATACGCAAATATTCTAAATGGCAAGGCTCCCAACATACGAAAGGTCGACGTCAACTACCCTGCTAGACTTCTAAACATTAGCAAATGCAATGCTCTCATTAGACACCTTTAGCACAAATATAACCAGCGCTATATATATAGAAGCATGGTTTATTTACCTATCAAATCTGGTGCAGATGTTTTAACGTTGCCTATTCTTCAGTGAAATGCTTCCGGTTTCAGAGGCTTAAGGACCAACTCAAGAAGCGTAATATTGAAAACATACTTTCAACCAATAATTTTATGTGTGCAAGAGACCTTATAAAAATCAAGCTCAATCACTAAAATTGGATGGTTATTATCAACTTCTTCAGTTAAGGGTAGTTTCCCGCACTCTGGCTGCTTCCACCCATGTCCATGCGTTTGTGGTTTCCCGTCTGGACTACTGTAGCGCCCTTAATGCTGGCCTCCCAGCTGCCCGCCTTGGGTGTTTGGACCGGGTTTTGCGTGCAGCCGCACGTCTTATTGGTCGTATCCCCAGATTTGGCCAGGTTTCTCTTTATATGCGGGATGTTCTGCACTGGCTCCCTTTCCCGCTGCGGATCGCCTATAGGGTCTCTGCACTGGTTAGGCGTTGTCTGGAGGGACTTGCCCCCATACCTGCGGGAGTTGTGTCGCTCTACCTCGGGGGTCTTGCGGAGATCTGCTCTTCGCTCGGCTGACCAGGCCGAGCTATTGGTCCCCCGCACGCGGAGCCATTATGCAGCGACGTTCTTTTTCGGTCGCTGGACCTACAACCTGGAATGGCCTTCCTGTTGCACTTCGCCTGGTCCCTATGACTCACTCTACCTTGTTTCTTGCAAACTTGAAACTACTCTCTTTAGCCGTGGTTGGACTAGGAGCGCTCCTGAGTAGATAACCTTGAAGGGGCGCTATATAAAAGCTCCATAATATTAATAATAATACGTAAAGATTGCTTAAGTAGTAAAAGGGAGTAGCTATTTACTTCAAAATGGGACTAAATTTAACATACCAGATGTGAAAGAAATTACAAACACTGAAATTGAAGGCATTTATATTAAAACTTTAAATTGTAAGGAAATAAGTAAATTCTCATTAATAAAAGATATTTTGATTGGTAAAAATTCTGAATAATTTAGTAGATTCTATTACCTCTATAGCTAACAAATCAAACCCTAGCAAAAAGCTTCAAATAGGAACATTACAAAAAAAAATTAGGCATCCACCATTGGATTGATAAATGTAGTGAAGTCATTTATAAAAGAAATCAATATAGGAATAAAATGAATAAAACAATGGAATTAAATGATTATTTGGAACACAAGATGCCATAGCTAAATAGAGCAACAAAGCAGAAGCAACAAACTTGGTGGCAAGCATATTGTTCTGAACTTACAGATCAAGAAAACATGTGTCCATTTTAGTCGGGCAAGAAAAATAAATGGTGTTACCATTCATAGTTCTATTCCTACTCTGAATTGTAATGGATTAAAAGCTGTAACAAACTATAAGAAAATTTTTGTTTAGCTAAAGCTTGTGTGAATATTCGTTATATATCAAAGGTATAGTGCAATTTTCTTAAATAATATAATAGACAATAATTTGTAAAATAACCCTCACTGGATTAGCAATAATCCTGTTCATGAAATGGAAATCGTTAACGAGAAGTTTGATCTTAATTAATTGAAACAAGCTATTAGATCAGCTAAAAATAATAAATTACCAGGTGATGGCAAACTACCTCATGACTCATTAAATCACCTTCATTAGAATGCTCCTAAAAGCCTATTAATTTTGTCTAATAAGATCTGGGAGGAAGGGAAATTGAAAAATGGGGAAACAATGGTAACTAAACTTTTTCACTGGTTGTATGAAACCATAATTTTTTTAAATCTGCTTTTCGAAAATATAAAAGTGCAAATGATCAATTTCTTAAACTTCAGGATAGGATTTTTTTTAAACTTCATTTTTAGTTACTCTGCAACGGTTTATGATATGTTGCATGTTCCTAACCTTTAAAAAGAATAACACACGCAACGCACACACTGGCAACAGGCGCCTCGTTATCGGACGTGGCTAGAGCTATTAGAGGCTTTCTACGAACATTTCTCTGTTCACCACGGACCCCAAACACAACTCACTCTATCTGTTGAACGAACAGAGAGGTCTTTGAATGGTAAAATCGCAACTACATGTATGTCACGACTATTGTTACCTTTGACATGATCCAGTTACGACGTATCGAATTGCGAAGATCGGAATTCTAAGCCAAGCGGGAGTAATAGATGGGAAAGTCGTAACGTTAATAATAGTTACGATTATAATATTATTTATTGGGACGTCGGATAATTTATGGATTACTGTTGGAGATGCTATATTGCGTGTATCTTAATTTCCTGCTGTTTTTTTAGAAAGCTGCGGAAAGGCACGAAAAGGTTGGAAAACTTGTATCTGTTATATCATGCTTTCAGTTCTCGGATTTGATGGAGTTTGGTTGAACTAGGTATAACAGCAGTAATTGCCGAGTATATTTTCTAAAGTACTGTTTTCGATGGAGTAAACAGTAGAGTAGGTTTGACATTCGTAGACCAAGTTTATATGATAATATTTTACACACCTCATTTACATGTCTTGTTCTCCTATAATAAGCATTGCACCAAGACACGGATTATTTCATAACCGATGTTGGTCTATTTATAAAGGGCTAAATAATTTTAATGAGGTCTGTAAAATATTACCAAAGTTGTAAACGACATCTCAAACTCCAACTTTCTGAAGATCAAATGGAAATCTAAGCGCAGAGCATCAGCTTATTAACGATCTGCGTCGAGTCAGAGGGTTGTCCAAAGAGTAGCCAACAGAGGGACCGAGTCCGGTTGTCAGGAAAACAGAGTAGGTAAAGTAGATGTTAAGGCGGGTCAACGGAATACAAATATTAAATATTAACTGAAATACAATAAATTTTAAAGACTTCAACGGGTTTTTGCCGCCGTGAGATATCGATAACCTCTGGAATCATTGAAATATCGAAATAACCGTAATAAGAAACAGACGCTTAACGTTTGTGTTAAATAACATAGCAACGTTGAAATCCCTGGCGGGCATAACAATGTGATGTCGCTAAAACTATATTAAATAACGATCATAATAGACACCTCTTTAACATTTTCAACCAAGGCTATATAAACCTCAACCGCGTTAAATCTTTACTTTCACCGCTTCTATCCAAGTAGTACAGTGAACCGAGATGCCACCGAAATATACGCATGCAAACCACTGATGACCTGGAACGAATGATCTGCGATTAAGAAATGAACTGATTTGCAATTAATTTTTTTAATAGACGTCAACGGCTATACAAACCGTAGAAAGACATAAGAAACTCTGGAAAAAGGGGGAAGGTGACGCTAATCATCTTTGTTATGGCACAGAGTCGTTAAACAGCAACTAACTTAATCCAATAAGCTAGCCATGAGGCAGTCACCAGTATCGTATTGTATCGTATCTAGAAAGTTTGAAAGCGCCTCTCGCAGATATTTAGAGGCGCCCTCAGCACAGAAGCCCCGGGGAATCAAAAAGCCTTTAGGGAACACGAAACCGATGAGGAAAAGCCAGTCATCAGTTTGGTCCTGAGCAGGGAGGAAGGTCGTTCCAGATCGTGGGACCCACAACAGCAAACGCCCGATGCTGGGCCAAGGCAGTTTTAGTCATGGAAACCAAAGATCAAACCGATTCACACAGCGCAACGAGCAAGAACTCCTAGACGACGAAAATGCCGGGACTCCTCTTTTGCGTTTCGAGACTTCTAATTGGTTGAGCTAAAAATTCCTCATAAAACAGATGACGATTTAAACGCAAGTTGACCAGTGCACAATCATTCGTCTTATTGGTCGCATCCCCAGATTTGGCCAGGTTTCTCTTTATAAGCGGGATGTTCTGCACTGGCTCCCTTTCCCGCTGCGGATCGCCTATAGGGTCTCTGCACTGGTTAGGCGTTGTCTAGAGGGACTTACTCCCCCATACCTGCGGGAGTTGTGTCGCTCTACCTCGGGGGTCCTGCGGAGATCTGCTCTTCGCTCGGCTGACCAGGCCGAGCTATTGGTCCCCCGCACGCGGACAGCCATTATGCAGCGACGTTCTTTTTCGGTCGCTGGACCTGCAACCTGGAATGGCCTTCCTGTTGCACTTCGCCTGGTCCCTATGACTCACTCTACCTTGTTTCTTGCAAACTTAAAAACTACTCTCTTTAGCCGTGGTTGGACTAGGAGAGCTCCTGAGTAGATAACCTTGAAGGGGCGCTATATAAAAGCTCATTAATAATAATAATAATAATTCATATAAGTAACTTATTATACCGCTAGTGGCTGATTTAAAATATGTAATGTCGGTTACCAATATTTTAAAGGTGTCTAATAAAGGGCAATGAAGTACACAGTGCCTAGCGACATCTTACGACTCTAATGCCGGTTGACGATGACTTTGGTTACTTCCAGTGAACAAAAGCCATCGTAGTTTCCAGTGCTTAACGACATCCAGTGCACAATTATTCATATCAGTAACCTATTCAGAGGCGCGTTTACCTGTAGGCGCACTAGGCGCGCGCCTAGGGCCCCCAAATCTAGGGGGCCCCCCAAAAAGGGAAATATTTTTTCAATTATGAAAATAACATGTGAATTTTGACTTTTTAAAAAATATAATCTATTTTCTATTTTTTTACAGTTTAGCATTCATATTAAAATATATTATTGTAATTTATAATTGTTTTGTTCATTTGCGCTAATAATTCATTTTGACTCTGCGCAAAATAACATTAAACTTGTTAGCAACAAGCAGCAACGGCCGTCTGCAGCTGCAGTTTATGTATTGAATGTTTAAGTCTGATTATTCCGTAATTTTAGTTTTAAAAGTAATTGAAACTTTCATTAATATTGTTAAAATGAAAACATCACAAATCCCATCGATATGTATCAGCTTGTGTTACGTGGTCTACAATCCACATTTCCAAATGTGGAAACAATTTTGCGTATTTACCTTACGATACCAATAAGTAATAGGCCTACTTCTGGAGAACGGTCGTTTTCTGTACTTAAAATAGTGACAAACTATATCAGAAGTTCCACCGATCAAGATCGGCTAGGTAATTTAGCTTTGCTCTGCATCGAATCTGCTGAAACTTTGACCAACAAATTGATAATTTTGCTAGGCTCAAATGCAGAAAGAAAGCCCTGCAGAAAGCGGTTAATAGAATTTTTTGAATTCTGCATTCGCATGTTTTTGCAATTTAAACTTTCTCTTCTGTTTCTGTTACTTTGTTTATGACTAGACACACCAGTTGTTAAAAAAGTAACACCAATTCTGCGATTAAATTTCTAAGATTTTTTCAAGCATTTTTTACATTATATAATTATGGCATGTGTATAGCATGACGCATTGTGTTGCACACAAACGAGTAGGCCTACTGTACACTGTACAATTATAAATCTAAAATCATTAAATCAAATAACTTCACATTCCTTTAAAATAGTTTCTATAACTAATTGTAATTACAAGTCAATAACATTCGCAAAAAGGGCTTCAAGTTCAACTTCATGGTTTTTTGCACATGTAGGTTTGACACCACCAGAGTCTCAGACTTTCAGTCTACAAGTTCAGAAGGGCCCCCAAAAATGTTTGCGCCTAGGGCCCCGTTTTCTGTAAACGCGCCACTGAACCTATTATACCGCTAGTGGCTGATTTAAAATATGTAATGTCGGTTACCAATATTTTAAAGGTGTCTAATAAAGGGCATTGAAGTACACATTGCCTAGCGACATCTTACGACTCTAATGCCGGTTGACGATGACTTTGGTTACTTCCAGTGAACAAAAGCCATCGTAGTTTCCAATGCTTAACGACATCTAACGGTTGCCTTGCCCGTTGACGTCGTCTTTCTCTTTTTTTCCAGTCTTGGGACTGGCATTACTAGTTACTATTCGCGCTATACACGGTTGGGAAATTTGCTATCCGCCCAATCGTGTAAGTACAACACTTTATATATAGCACCAGTTGCGACTTTTAAAAGGTGTTATCAGAGATTTTTTTCGCCTACCACAAATAATCACTGAAAACTTGTTATCGATATTTATATTAGTAATAGTACTAATACTAGTAGTAGTATTAGTATTAGTATTAGTAGTAGTAGTAGTAGTAGTAGTAGTAGTAGTAGTAGTAGTAGTAGTAGTAGTAGTAGTAGTAGTAGTAGTAGTAGTAGTAGTAGTAGTAGTAGTAGTAGTAGTAGTAGTAGTAGTAGTAGTAGTAGTAGTAGTAGTAGTAGTAGTAGTAGTAGTAGTAGTAAAAGTTTCAGTTAAATTAAAGACACTGATAACAAAGATCATTAGCGTTTCCTCTATCCAATCTTGGGACTGGCACTGCCTTAGTATGAGCAGTGGCTGAAACTTTCAAATGGACGACAGTGGTTAATATATGGCATGTGAAATCGATTTAAAGGTGTCTAAACTAAGAACAAGAACTTTCATGAAATTGACTGCACTCTGTCGCCTATTTTGAAGTATTTCGAAGAAACGATGCCAGCGCTACATAAATCTTTTAAAGCGATGGCCCTCTGACGGTTGTGAGACCTGATCAATGGGGATTTTTGATCGGATCGGGACTTGATTTCCAAATGTCGATCGATCTACTGCGTCCACTTTGAGAAAAAGTAATGTGTACCACCACTACGTCTGAGTACCATGTATGTATGTATGTATGTATGTATGTATGTATGTATGTATGTATGTATGTATGTATGTATGTATGTATGTATGTATGTATGTATGTATGTATGTATGTATGTATGTATGTATGTATGTATGTATGTATGTATGTATGAATGTGTGTATGTATGTATGTATGTATGTATGTATGTATGCATGTATGTATGTATGTATGTATGTATGCATGTATGTATGTATGTGTGCGTGTATGTTTGTATGCATAGGGCCTACATAGGTTTATTTGTATGATTTTAATTATGTATTTTTCAATAGCGGACTGGCCACTGTGCCCGTGTTTCATGGCACATTGGCCCCTCTGGTTCCACGCCCGCATGGTTCCAGGGCAGAAAGGGATTAATTATACGTCAATACACAAATATTCTAAATGGCAAGGCTTCCAACATAGGTAAGGTTGACGTCAACGACCCTGCCATACATCTAAACTCTTGTAAATCAATGCTCTCATTAGACACCTTTAGAACATTTCTACCCAGCGCTATGTATACGAGAATCGCGCTTATTTTCCATTTTCGGTTTTACTTAGTTCTGGCGTTGACCATTAATTACTCAGTGGAATGCTTGTGGTTTTACAGGATGTAAGGACCAACTCAAGAATCATTAATTGAAAACATACATTCCACCAGATGTAATATGTGTGCCAGAGATCAGTCTAAAAATTAAGCTCAATCACTAAAATTAGATGCTTACTATATTATACGTAAAAATTGGGGGTACAGTAATGGATAACACAGTGGCGTGAAGAGCTGAAGGTACCAAGATCGAACCCCGTAGACAGCCGAAGGAAAAATTCTGCCTTCCACTCGCTAGGCGGCGGCGGTGGTTAAATTAATAGTAGGCCTTGATATGGCGCCGTGTGGCTGCCGCATAAGCAGTTATATTCGACTCCTGTAAAACTGTTATCATGTGCTTCTACTGAATACATGTATGTAAGGCACCCTGCGTGGCTGCCGTTTCTACTATATGTATGTTCAATGTACAGCGCAGTGCGTTTGCAGGCGCTTAATTAAAGATAAGATTGTTATTATTTATTAAATTATATAGTCACCTCATTTACATTTAACCTCATTTACATTTAACCTCATTTACATTTAACCTCATTTACATTTCATTTTATGTGAATAGACATAATGCCAGAAAGAAGAAATTCAATGATGTCCAATTCTATGCTCACTTATAGGAAAGAAAGTCATTTAAATGAGGTGTCTAAAATATTTCCAAACGTCGTAGACGTAATTGTAAACTCTAAATTTCTAAAGGGCCATTTCAAAGCTAAGCGCAGCGCATATGCTTACTCACGAAAGCTGCGTCGAGTCAGAGGGGTTATAGAAACAGTTCTCAAAAGGAGGTTCGAGTCCGGTTGCTAGGAAATTACAGGAGGTAGAGTAGCTGTTAACCCTCAGGCTACCAAGGTTTTTATGTGACATCGGCTACCAAGGGGGGGCTGGTTACCACCCCCCCGGAATTTCGTGTTTGGTTTCAAATATCATATCATGTAATACAGCATTTGATTCATAATTCATTTCTAACACGAATGGTGTATTTAGTTGTAAAATATATGAATGCATCTCGAAATTATATAGTTTTTAACAAAGGCACCGGTCCATTTAACGATATCTGATATTATCCCACACAATTTGTACTATTTGGATAAAAAAATATAAATGATGTGGGTTTTTAAAATGAACTATGTATCCAAGAATATTCTAAATATAATGAGACTTAATTTTCAACAATACAAACTATTCCAAAGTCTGTTTTAGTTACAGGCAGAACCTAAAGGCGTGCAGCTATATCAACATGAAACAAGAAATTATGTAATTTTTCCCAGCAGTCAAATACGTCCGTGGTCCTTGCAGTTATTGCAAGTTACTTCCATTGTTTTGTGCGAATGCTTCCTGCAAACCGGCTTCTTGAACACTTCACAGCACTGCTTTACTCTGTTAGCATTCTGCTTTGACTGTTTATAGCCCTTCCCCATACCCAACCATATCGGTTTACGTTGTGATGTTGCATCAGTGATTTTCACACTGATAAAGCGTATTATTATTTATTATGATCACTTCCGGTTTAAAAAGACAAATAACTAAGCAAACAAATATAGCCCTACATTCCCTCTAAAGAATGGCATAGTTGTTTCTCTTCCAGGAAGAATAATGAATACCTTTATAGTCGACAACAGCTAACAGCTGACGAGAGAAATTCCTGATTCCATAGGTGGTACCTAGGCTATATCGGGTATAACTTTTTTGTGGCGTGGGATATCATCACAACTTTTACCTCAAAATGTGTGCAAGTGGACCCCCTACAGCTACCTGAAATGTCAAAATTATATTCCATGTGCTAAAAAAATTTTTTGCAGAAAAACGTAGCGGGGGTGCCCGAGGGTTAAGGGGGGATCAACGGGAGACAAACATAATTATATATGAACTGAAATACAATAACCTTTTGCTGCCATAAGATATCCATAAACTTTGGAATCAATCAAATATTGAAATATTCCATAATAACAAAAGAGACGGTTTACGTTTCTGTTTAATAACATAACAACGTTGATATAGATGGCGGCCATAAGATGTCGCTAAATCTATATTTTAAAAAACGATCATAATCGACACCTTTTCAACGATTTCAACCATAACTATATAAAAGCCAACCGCTTTAAATCTTTAGTCAGATGTTGTGTATTCTACTACAGAGATAAAGTGAGAAGCCTCGTAAAATATTATACGCATGCAAGCGTTTATTACCAATCGAAATCCGCTACTATCGGGAAGCTCTGGTAGTGCCAGTCCAAGGTCTAGAAAAGAGAGGCGGGCGACGCTGATCATCTTTGTTATGGCACAGCGTCGTTAAACAGTAACTAACTAATTAAAGTACCAATTAGCAGCTTCGATGTGTCTGGCTTACAAAGGCGCAAGAAAAATGTGTGATTACACTAACAAATTTCCATAACTAAGATCCTCAGTGTAATGTAATACATTATTATACAACATGATGTTACAGTACATTTCTTTGAATGCAACAAAGGTTGCGGGCATGCCCAGGCTTAACATTGCCATGAACTCTGGCAACAATCAGGCAATCGCCCTGTAATGTGGCAAGCGATGGCGATTGTACTTTCGTTGCGTGCTTCCATAAATATTGCCCTCAGCGGTGAGATTCCGGAATTGGATCCATTGAAGGCAAGAGGATAATGATTGGCAATCAGACATGGCAATAGACGGATGGAAATACACGAGCAACTCTCTAGATGCACATTCCTATTTAATTTCCGATTTTCAGGCAAACTGTTCTGCATGCATGTAGAGATGCATGTATGTGTATATATAAATGTATGTATGTATGTATTTATGTATGCATAGATGAATGTATGAGTTTATGTATGTATGTGTATGTGTGTATGTATGTATTTACGTATGTATAGATGAATGTATGTATGTGTTTATGTATGTGTATGTATGCATGCATGTATGTATGTATGTGTATTTATGCATGTGTATGTATGTATGTATTTTATGTATGCATATGTGATAAGAAGCATGAACATATGTATAAAGCAGTCATGTGCATATGTACGTATTCATGCGTGTATCGCAAGTATAAATGCATGTTACGAGTGTATGTGTACACTCTTAAAACTGCAGAGTTTTCTGAGCTATGATTTTCTTAGTTGTCGTCATTAACTTTATCGAACTATAAAAAATCGCTATTGCAAGGGAAAATTTAGTTTACTCAGTAAACTTTAGCTGAAAGAGGTAACTTGTGTTTTGGTAATTCTGCTAAAAATGCACAGATGCTCAGCACACTGGAAATCAAATTGGGCTAACGTGTCCTAACACAGCGCGTGTCTGTATATCTTTTCCGAACACGTGTGCATTCTATGAAACTTTGCTGAAATAGCATCCGCAAATTGGTAGTGTAGGATTGGCGTATCAACTACGCCGCTAGTTCACTTAACCAGCATTTATCGGCAGCAGCAATGTGCAGTCCTGGCTAATGGGCTTTGCTCCAATAATAGAGCCCTTGGCTATGCATCAGTTATCTGCTTCGGATTTGAACAACATTGATTGGATGTTGAGCGCTCGTGAATAGGCTGGTGCCCTGCGCTTGGCCTTCGAGTGGCGCTTTAGAAGTTTAGAGATTACGATCAGAGGCGCCGCCAGGCTTAAAAATTGGACGCACACCCCTCCCGTCTCCTCCCATCCACACCCGTCCTCTGTCTGCTATATATATGAAGTTATTTATACATACTGTATGGTAAACCAAAATTACACGGTAAAATTGTCACGCATATATCGGTGCGATGCCTAATCATTGTGTGGATTTGATTTGGTGGGTGGACGCACGTGTGTCCAGTGCGTCACGCAATTATCAAGAAATAGGCTGCACGATTTATGAAATGATGATTATCCACACTTGGATTAACAACTATATTATTCTAGAAACAGTTCCTCTTTCGAAATTTATATATTGTGCATCCCGGCGTATTAACCGAATCAGCCTAACGTGGAAAATTCTAACACCGCAACATGAAAAATTAGTTTTGCTTGTTGTTGCTATCTGCTCAAAGTTTTACACATGCATGGAACAATGCGAATCACGTGTGAATAGGGTAGGCCTACATGTGATTCACACGCGTTTCACGCAGGATATTATTGTTGGAATTCATCGTTTAAATTCAGGATTTATTAGATTAAATCAGAGTTCCGTAATCTCCCATTATAAAAATCAGCCCGGATAGGATGTAGAGTACATATAGTTCTCAAGAGAGTCCTGCTTTAGCGCCACCTAGAGCCTAGAATGTGTATAACAAGTTAATTCTAACACCCCAACTTTATGCACACTCAAAAATTAGGGCAAAATCCTATTTCAGCAACCCCAGGCCCAAGATGCATTTCAAATTTAAATATTTGGACAGTCCCTTTGTTAAACAGTCGGCAATCATGTCTGTTGTTGCTTTCTGCTCAACACGTATATCTCCAAGAGCAATCCTGTCTCTGGGTGTTGGACAGCAATGTGCTAGGTCTTTGATCGATATCCAGAATTTCTTGCAGGGTCAATCGTATGTTTATTATCGTAGAAAATCTTCATTGGTTTTCCTGTAGGCCCTAAGCTAGCAGTCTGTCGGAGATATCGAACGGTGCTTTTCCCCGGTCGTAGGCCTATCTTTTGGAATTTGACTGGAACGTTTATAGGGCCCTAAGTGCCCGATGATTGTACTCTGTTATAATTACGCACAATCAATTGACAGTTCGTGTTAGACACGGCGCACTATATAGAAATTGATTATCACACTCTCGCCGAAAGCGTGGAATTTAAGTTAAGTAAGTAAGTAAGTATATTTATAAAACCGGTTGCTGACGATCCGCGGAAACATTAAAGTCATAAACAGAATTAATAAGAATAGGCCTACAGCATTCTTCCTATAAAAGATTTCCTCATATAATTGTCCACAAGGTTCAGGACCCTGTTATGAGAACTTGGTTGGATAGAAAAAGAATTGAGTTTTCTATAGGTGGCATATAGCAGCTTGTGAACTGATGAAAATAGACCATTATCAGCCTGTCGGCAGATCTGGTCTAAGATGGGACTGTCACCAGGGAGGTGCCATAGTCTGGTCAACACCCTAAGATGGGTTGAAGTTTATTTTTTATCCTGCTGCTGAGCAAACCCCACCATGCTTACAGCATGCGCGTTAGAGGCCTACTGTGGTGCGCGAATCTACTCGAACAGGTCTGGGCCCTTAAAGATATGAGTTTTTCAAATGCGTAAGCATACAACGGCCGCCTGGCCTTACAACATATCCGGGTGATATACGTTTCAAAGCAAAGGTTTTCCGTGAACGTTACCTCTCATCTACTCTGGTAACCCTCTGTGCAAATACATTTCTCTAAAGTTTCAGCGCGTTAAGCTTGTTAAAGTAAAACAGGGCACCAGCGTAAACTGGATGAGGAAGTAGGGAACCTGCGTTTTCCATCCGGCCTTTTCTCTGGAGCACGTGCTGGAAGAATCGGGATTCACAAAATGTAAGTGCATGCATCTAAATAACTATTGACA
The DNA here is from genome assembly GCA_963556255.1 of Allolobophora icterica. Classification (NCBI taxonomy): domain Eukaryota; kingdom Metazoa; phylum Annelida; class Clitellata; order Crassiclitellata; family Lumbricidae; genus Allolobophora; species Allolobophora icterica. Next base: position 5,248,378 of record OY744605.1, on the reverse strand, counting down.
TTTGTGTTAACTTTATATAATTAGAACCTTCACCAGTTAAAAAACAATGTAACGCGCTATTTATTTAGAAATTTTGCGATCTGAATCATGTCCGACAGTAACTGTTGGACTAACGTGCAGTGCCTGCGTTAGAGGCGTGCCGCGTGTGACCGCATGGTTCGCACGGGTCCGCAACTTAAGGGGTCTGAAATGTCACAGAAAATTAACATGAACAAGACACCTTAATAATAATATTATAGTCTCGATTAAATCTTTCTCTTTTGGCAATAAAATGAAAGTCAACTTTCTCTATATCCCAGAATTCTCGTGTATAGTTAAATTTGACTTGTACTTGGTAACAATCTACTAAAAGAGAGTGATTTGCAATGAAAATGGGGCCCATACAGTATACTCTGTACGGAGCCCGAAATACCCTAAGGCCGGCACAGCTAACGTGCCTCGGCCAATATTCTGCATAGTAGGCTTCTAATCGAAATTGCCTCGAAAAGTTAGATTTTTGCAAATTATTTCGTTTTAAGTTAAAGAGTCGATTTCGGGCTAAATTGCATAATTGAAATTCTCAGTTGCAAACTTGATTCAGTGACATGAGACTTTGAGTCAGACTGTCTATAATTTGTTGACTTGATTGCGTGACTGGAAGCCAGCGATTCGAAACAAAACTTGTGACTCTCTCTAGTGGTATGCTTACACCTTTGATATGGTGTCTAGAGTTAACCCTCGGGCTACCAAGGGGGGAGGGTGGTTACCACCCCCCTAAGTTTTTCTGCAAAAATTTTTGTTAGCACATGGAATATAATTTTGACATTTTAGGTAGCTGTAGGGGGTCCATTTACACACATTTTGAGGTAAAAGTCGTGATGATATCCCACGCCATAAAAAAGTTACACCCGATATAGCCTAGGTACCACTTTTGGAATGAGGAATTTCTCTAGTCAGCTGTTAGCTGTTGTCGACTATAAAGGTATTCATTATTCTTTCTGGAAGAGAAACAACTATGCCATTCTTTAGAGGGAATGTAGGGCTATATTTGCTTGCTTAGTTATTTGTCTTTTGAAAACCGGAAGTGATCATAATAAATTATAATACGCTTTTTCAGTGTGAAAATCACTGATGGAACATCACAACGTAAACCGATATGGTTGGGTATGGGGAAGGGCTATAAACAGTTGCAGCAGAATGCTAACAGAGTAAAGCAGTGCTGTGAAGTGCTCAAGAAGCCGGTTTGCAGGAAGCATTCGCACAAAACAATGAAAGTAACTTGCAATAACTGCAAGGACCACTGACGTATATGACTGCCGGGAAAAATTACATAATTTCTTGTTTCATGTTGAAATAGCTGCATGCCTTTAGATTTTTTTGCCTGTAACTAAAACAGACTTTGGAATAGTTTGTATTGTTGAAAATTAAGCCTCATTATATTTAGAATATTCTTGGATACATAGTTCATTTTCAAAACCCACATCATTTAAATTTTTTTATCCAAAAAGTACAAATTGTGTGGGATAATATCAGATATCGTTAAATGGACCAGTGCCTTTGTTAAAAACTATATAATTTCGAGATGCATTCATATATTTTACAACTAAATATACCATTCTTTTCAGAAATGAATGCTGAATCAAACGCTGTATTACATGATATGATATTTGAAACCAAACACGAAATTCCGGGGGGTGGTAACCACCCCCCTTGGTAGCCGATGTCGCAAAAAAACCTTGGTAGCCTGAGGGTTAAGGATCATTCTCTGCTTATTTTCCAATGCATTTATTTTCTGTGTGTGTAATAACGCTTTTAACTTAAACAAATAAATGAAATATTATTAAATTGACAGATTGATCGAGATTTTGCACCCGACTTCAGCTAACACGTTTAGCAAACATTGACCACTGTGGCCATAAAACTCTGGCCGAGGATGCAGTACCTTAAAAGGATGGCACAAGTGACAACCTGATGACTCCTTGCATGTCTCTGGTAGGTATATCCATTTTAACAGTTTTTTTTATTAAAGTACTGTGTGATGATAATGACGACGACAATAAACATAACTGTGAAACACAGACAGCTGCATTCATGTGATTGATCGTCTAATTATTGGTTCTTTAATGGAATGAGTACATTATGGTTTCGGGTAACACTATGTCAGGGCCTACTATGTAGGGGGGGGGGAGGAAGCAGACTTCTTCCAATGTGTGCCAGGGGGGAAAAGTTTCCCCCCTAATGAAATGGATGTTGCTGTTCGATTGACGATTGTAGGACATTATCCCCTCTGGACATAATTCCCCCAACATTATCCCCCCGGACAGAATCCCCCCGGAGTAGGACATAATCCCCCAGGCTAGGATATAATCACCTATATTTCGATATATATATATATATATATATATATATATATATATATATATATATATATATATATATATATATCATGACACGTGGTTAGGGCGAAAAGGACTAAGCCATTGCTAATCACCTCAACTTCAGCCAGAATATATTTTCAGTTTGTTTAATAAGAAGAATATATTTGCAGTTTGTTTAATCCTGACATTAACAAGCCTTAAGTTAAGAACTAGGTAACATTAACAAGTCTTAGGCCCTAGCTAACTTTGTACCTAAGTGACAGAATGAGACTAACAAGTCTTAATTTTACACCTGAATGACACTAACAAGTCTTTAGTCTATATAGATACCTTTACGACATTAACAATTTAACAACCTGATACTAGGAAAAAACAGGGCAATTATGGTTTATCAACTAAATGTAGAAATAGGATAATTGCAGAGATGGGATTCTGTCCGGGGGATCATGTCCTACAGAAAATGGGGGGGATTTTGTCCGGAAGGATAATGTCCGGGGGATAATGTCCATTCAAATCGATTGACAGTACTGAGTCAACTGTCGACTGTAATCGAGTCTCTAGACTAAAGTTAACGTATTATAATATTATGTCATATTGTTGTTAATGCTTGTCTACAAGTTCATAATAAGTTGATATAAAATTTCTGTTATAATAATAATAATAATAGTAATTATATTCTTTATTATTTCAAAACGACAAACGCAGTAAGATTACATTGAAACATGAAAGTACAATCAATCAACATATTAATTAACACACGGTTTGGCAGCCATGCAAGGCGCCGCCCTAGAGGGGGGCTACGGGAGTTGAACCTCGTACCTTTTGCTCTCCTGGCCATGAGTGTTACCACTACTCTATCCTCCCTTCCACGTCAGAAGATGTTATTATTTTTTTCTTCTTGAAGCATTACCAGAAGTGAGATCTATAAATTGAAGAAAAGCGTTCATAATCCTGTTGATTAAAAAAATCTAGTTGGTCAATGCTACAATAATATTGCTGTGTAGTGCAGTGAAAATGGGATTATCAGGTCTTGAAATATTCTTGCAAAATAACTGTCAGCTGGATAACACTGTAACAGGCTTAACCGCTGCATTACACCAGAAATATGCATTCATAATGCAATCTTTAAAATCCCAATATTTGGGATATTTGCTGAACAGTGTTCCATATTTTGGAATTTTTGTCCCATATTTATTACAGCCTGTCCCATAATATTTTTACAGTGCACTGGGAGCAATGCAGAAATTAATTCAACAGTTTAGTTGAACTAAAATGTTTAGTTTTCCAAAACCAGTTTTCTTTCTTAAAAGATGCTCTTAAACTCACCTATATATGGCAATGTAGAAATTTTTACAGTGCACTGTGAGCCCAGCAGAAATTAATTCAACAGTTCATTCAGTGGCTTCTATCCCCCCTAAACAACCGGGCTCAATCCCTCTCCTTCCCCCTCTTTCACAGAACACCCTGTAAGCTGGAAGCAAGTCCCCTTACTGTAAAGTGTAAAGCCCTTCCATACCTCGCCTTCCCTTCCTCCCTGCCCCTCCCCACCCCAACCCTCACCCCTTCTCCCCTCTCCCTTTACCACTGCTGGTCCGGGGTCCTCCCAGAACATTTTTTTTTATTTCTACACTGCCGTAGGTGAGTTTTAGCTCATTTTTGGAGAAAGAAAGCTGGTTTTGGAAAACCATACATTTTAGTTCAACTAACTGTTGAATTAATTTCTGTAGGGCTCCCCGTGCACTGTAAAAATGTTATGGGACAGGCTGTAATATATAGGGGACAACATTTCCAAAATATGGGACACATGTTAAAATACTGGGCAATATGAGACACTGCTTAGCAAATAATTATATGGGTTTCTTAAAGACTGCATTATGAATGCATATTTCTGGTATAATGCAGTGAAAAAGGCTCCATCCCTGCCTATTGCAGTGTTATCCAGCCGACAATTATTTTGCAGGAATATTTCAAAACCTGATAATCCCATTTTCACTGCACTACACGACAATAGTTGTAGCATAGACCAACTAGTTTTTCTTAATCAACAGGATTATGAACGCTTTTTTCAATTTTTTAGACATTTTTTGCATCCTACATCAACAGTAAAATAGCAGAACATAATGGTCAATAGCTAAATAAAAACAAGTAATGATGATACACTATAACACTGCTTAGACACTGTAAACTTAGCATAGGCTTAATTTATGGGAGGTTCAAGCGGTACCCATAACCCACTTTTTGGACTGGGGGACCGTACCCCACTATTTAAATAATGCCAATCAATATTTTATTATCACTGGAATTAAAAGATGGCTTGTTTTACTGACACAAAAATTAATGAGAATACTGGCAGAGTAATATGTCCTAAATGGTCTCTCGATGCAAAAAGCGAAAGTGGAGAAGAAATTGGTAACCCCACTTTTTAGACCAAAGTTATGCTCCTGAACCTAAGCAAATATTGCATGGCTCATAATACTGATACAACAATCTATAACACTGAGTCAGTACTGTCAGTGGAACAGAAACATCCATTTAACTGGGGGGAGGGCTTTCCCTCTGACACAAATTGGAAGCAGTCTGCTCCTTCCCCCCCACCCCCTACGTAGTAGGCCCTGCAGAGAACTGTGAGCAAAGACTCTGTAACTTGTAGGGAGTGTGATAAAAATTGAAAAGAAATACTCACCCCCTGTTTTTCACTGGGCTCAGCTTGCGCCCGCCCTGTATAGGGATAGAAGCCCCTGAGTTCATTTGAACTAAAATGTTTTCCAAAATCAGTTTTTTTCTCAAAAAATGTGCTAAAACTCACCTATGGCAACATAGAAATCCAATTTCTTTCGGAGGGAGGACCCCGGACCCCAACTTCAAGGGGAAGGGAGGGAAGGGAATGGTAGAGGATGGGGGAAGGAGAGGGGGATAAGGGGTGGGGAAGGAAGAGGAGAGGAAAAGGGAGGGGAAGGGGGAAAAGGGGTAGAAGAAAAGGAGGGGAAGAGGGGGGATAAGGGAGAGGGAAGAGGAGGGGTTTAGGGGAGAATGGGTGGGACGGAAGGGGAGGTAGGGAAGAGGAGGTAGGGAAAGGAGCTTACCGTAGGGGGATTGCTTCCAGCTTACAGGGGGGATAGTAGGCCTTGCACTATGTTCGAGCATGCTATACTAACTTAATTTTGTACCAATGCACACCATGGTACACGTCAGAACAGATTTGGTGGACCGTGGCGCCCTGGTAGTTTAGTGGTAGGATGTCAGCCCTGTTGGGGCTGAAATCCAAAAGGTTGACAGTTCAAATCCTACTCTGGGCACCATGGCAACCAATAGCCTTAAAGCCCTATCAAGGTTTGAAACGAGAACAGTACAGGCATGGTATCATCGCTAGTACTCATAATTTTTGTCATAATATTTGCTCATTATGTTTTTAGACACGTTATGACCATTGCCTTGAGTCTTCTGCCTTCCTTGTTGCACAAGACATCCAGCGGCAAAGGCAAGAGGCGTTCATTGTGGAAGCCGTTTGTATCCGAGTCCATGAACTACTTTACCTCACTGATGTCCAGAAGGTTTTTATTATTTACTGCTACTTTCTGATTTTATTATTTTTAAAAATGTTGTGTATTTGTAATTTTAGTGTCGATGTTAAGAAGTTGACAACTCCATTACTGGTTTTCATCACTGCATTTACAATGTAGACCCACACTGGCCTATTTGTAGGGTGCTGGACTCTCAACGAGTCAACCCCAAGATCACGAGTTCAATTTATTTATTTACTTACTTATTTATATTTTTTATTCTGTTTTACAATCATAGCCCATCTCTCTCCTCTACAATGGGGAGGGGGGATAGAGTAGTGGTAACACTCATGGCCAGGAGAGCATAAGGTACGCGGTTCGACTCCCGTAGCCCCCCTCTAGGGCGGCGCCTTGCATGGCTGCCGAAACCGTGTGTTAATTACTTAAGATCTTGATTGTACTTTCATGTTTCAATGTAATCTTACTGCGTTTGTCAGTTTGAAATAATAAAGAATATAATTATTATTTTTATTATTATCTGCTATCAGACAAGTACTGCTGGGAGTGCGTCAAGCGTAACCACGCAGGTGGGGGCATAAAAAAGTACATGTGCATACAGGGAGAGAAGAGGGGTTCAATTTTTTCTGGATTTCTGCATACATACTTCTGGCCTTTGATTGTGGATCAGCTTCCTTCTTCGGTCTGGGCTGCCCTACTATCCGGTAGTCCCTTCTCAGCTTTTCTTTGTCCTAAAACTTGCCTTTATTCCAGAGGACTTCCACACTGGGAGTGCCTGTGATTGGTGAGCACTGGATAGAGGCGCTTCATTGTGGAATCCGCTTTCTCCTGCGGTGCGGGCTGCACTAACTGGTGGTCCTGCCACAGCTTTTCTTTGTTCTAAAAGTTTCTTTTATTCCAGAGGATTTTCGCACTGGGAGCGCCTCTGATTGGTGGGCACTGGGTAGAGGCGCTTTTTAAGCTTTGAAATACAAAACAGTACAATCAGTGCTTCTAGCTAATATCCCATTGTGCGTTTCCTTTGGTGTAATAAAGAATGTACTTACTTACTGCCTGCTCTGGGTGTTGTGAATTTGAAAGCATGCACTTTTCTTTATTTCTTGTTGAACTGATTGTTTTCGTTTGAACACTATGTTTATTTCTATGAATGCAATGTATTAATTTTTGTTTTTCTTACATTTATTTTAACAGCCTGGTTTAAGTATGTCTCAGTACATCAAGGAGAAGGCTGATAACCAGACGAGGACAATTTCACCTACCACCACGGGATGAAGTCGGGCGTGTAAAAAAATGAAGATCGTTTGAGTTACCATCAGCAGCCACCTGAGAGCCACCTCCCACGTTGATGAAATTCTTGAAGCCTGTGCTAGTTCCCTCTATGCGTTGCACGTCCTGAAGCGATACATTTGGTTGCAGAGGCCACCATGGTTGGCCGACTCCTATACGCAGTATCGGCCTGGTGGGGCTTTGCTGCAGCCCCCGAGCGTCGGCTATTAGAACGATTCCTGGGATACCTGCCAGAAGGTTCACCAACTGTTACGGAGCGGGTCAAGCGGGCAGTTGGAGGCCTGCTCCAGGCAGTGGTCTGGAATAACTCTCATGTTATTCGCAGTTTTTTCCACCTATAGCCAACCGTCGCCAAGGCTTGAGACCCCGCGTCCACCCATTCGAACTTCCACCCAAAGACGATACGAACTATATACCGAGAGTTCTATATAATGCAGTTTATTTAGCCCCAATAGCTAAACTTTGTCAAGAACTAGTACATTATTTTAATTTTACTTTTTATTTTTCTTCTCCAGCATATTCATCTGTTCTTAGTTGCAGTGTGCCAACCAGTTTTACTCAATAAATGCATGTACTATATAATCTGGAGCAGAAGGGGTTATGGCTGCAAACCCATGTAGTTGCATTCATCCAGAACCCGAGCAATCTCGATAAGGGTTCTGTTTCTATGCCGTGATTTCTCTGGATATTTATTTTGGAGTGTCCAATGCGATGACTGCAGACATGCTTGAAGACTTTCTTTGTGTTTGATGTCAAATTTCCTGACGCTGCAAAGTCAACTTTGCTAATCCTGCAGAGGGTGGTGTATGGACAAAAGCGGAACAAACTAGAACAAAAGTGCTGCAGTTGTTGGCCGATTTACATTGTATCTCTTAATTTAAACATTATTTATTATTAAGAACTATTAAAATGAAATAATCGTTTATTTACTTAAGAAATTTTGTGTGCATGCTCTAGACGTTGGAAGTGTATTGAAGTTACATTAATTTGTTATGTTAAAGTGTTGGAAAATTCATGGAATTTTTAGTCTGGGACATTTGTAGTTTTTGGCAACTTTACGCACTTCAGTCATGTCTCGTGTTTCCTGCACAAGTATGAACACTTATGTTTTGGCATAATAAAGTTTAAACTTGTTAGTTCAATATAATGCAATCCTTACAATATTACTGTTCCATGAAACAATATTTTTAGCCTGGATAATCATCGTAAGAAAGTTCATTGCAGCAATTGAGGTCCCATATTAAAGTATTAAGTTAAATAAAAAATAAAGTGCTAGTTTGTTTTAGCAACATAAAGCCTTTTTTCAGTTGAAAAACCGATTCTTGGCCAAACTTGA
>OY744605.1:5232380-5234880 GCA_963556255.1 Allolobophora icterica | reverse complement strand
ATGTAACGGATGTGTCTGACACGGAAAAGCGTTTTAATAATTATGGCGGCTGCGGTAAAATTTGTTCCGAAATTCGATGAAATGGATGTAGAACATTATTTGTTGGCATTTGAAAAAGCGATGCAAATTCATAAATTTCCGCAAGAGAAGTGGACAGGTCTCATTCATACTCAACTCACTGGGAAGGCACAAAAAACCTTTAGCGAGTTGACAGTGGAGGAGTGTCAAGATTATGAGGTGGTGAAGAAAGCTTTGCTGTTGGCCTATTCGAGGGTTCCGGAATTTTATAGGAAAAGATTTCGAACTTTGAAAAAAGGAAATTTGGAAACTTATTCGAATTTTGCGTTTCGTTTGGGATTGCCTTTTAATAGTTGGTTGGAAGGGGAAGGTGCTGCTGTGAATGTGGAAAGGTTGAAGGAAGTTATGAAGTTGGAACAATTTGTGGATTGTTTACCCACTGAATTACATCGATGGGTAATAGAGAAGAAACCACAGAATTTAAGTGAAGCAGCCAAGATGGCGGATGAGTTTGCAATACTCTACAAACCCCGGAAATTTGAATCTTTTGCTCCTAAGTTTGAAACAAAGGTTGAAGGGAGTGGAGATAAAGGAAATTTAAATGGAAATGGGGGTCAGGAGTCGAGGTCCCCTAAATTTGGAAAGAAAGTGGGTTTTCCTAAAAGTATGGGGTACCAGGTGGTTTGTTCATATTGTCGCAGACGAGGACATGCTATGGCGGATTGTTGGCATTTAAAAGCTCGACATGAAGCCAGTGGGAATAGAAATTTTGATAACATCCCCATATCTGTTCAAGTAGTGGGAAATGACGGCGAGTTTAGTGACAACTCTATGGTTTCTTCTCAGGTGCATGATAGATATAAGCCTTTCTGTTCGAATTCTTGGGTTTATGACCGATTAGGTCAACGGCGTTCCATACTTTTGTTACGCGATTCAGGTGCTTTGCAGTCGCTGGTTAGCCGAGAAAGGATGGGTTCAGATGAATGCACAGAGACGGGAGAAGTTAGACTGATACAGGGTGTGGTTGGTGACCCTTTGGAGATTCCGTTAGTAGAAGTAAGAATTGAGACAGATACAATAAATGGAGTTGTATTGTGTGGGGTTGTAGATAAGTTACCGGAGGGCGTGGACATGTTAGTTGGAAATGATATGTCGTACGTTTTGCCGTTAAATATTTCTGTTGTTACTAGAGCTCAGTTGGCAGCTGAGAAGCACGGTGATTTAAATGGGAACGGCGTGTGCACTCGAGCGGGTACAGAGTCGGAGGTGGAGATAAATGACTTAGATTTGACAGGTGTGAATGATTTATTTACAGAACCGAATCGAATGTTGTCGAGTGTGGGTGAAATTGTCGATGGTCGCAAGTTAATTCAGTTGCAGCGGCAAGACGTTTCTTTGCAGCCTTTGTTTCAGTTCGCTGAGGAAGAACACGTCGTAACGGAACAAAGTTTCTACACTATAAGAAATGAGGTGCTAATACGGCAGTGGCGTGATAGAGTTACTCCAGACGGAATGGAGGTTACTCAGATAGTTGTGCCTGTTGCACTTAGAAGTCAGATATTACTGATTGCGCATGATATTCCGTCGAGTGGTCACTTAGGAATAAAAAAGACCACGGACAGGTTGATGAGACATTTTTGGTGGCCTGGTGTGTATGGTGAGGTCAGGAGATATTGTCGCAGTTGTGAGGTATGTCAAAAGTTGGGTAAAGGTGCGGTAAAGAATCGTGCGCCTTTAATAAACTTGCCGGTGATTGAGAAAGCATGGTCTAGAGTGGCTTTAGATATTGTAGGGCCCCTGGAGACGTGTGTGAAATCTGGAAATAGATTCATTTTGACTCTCATGGATTTGGCCACACATTTTCCGTTAGCGTTTCCGTTAAAAAGACATTCTGCTTTGGAAGTGGCACAGTGTTTAGTTCAGGCTTTTACGTTATTTGGATTTCACGATGAAGTATTGTCTGATTGTGGTTCTGAATTTTTATCCGAACTAATGCAAATTTTTTTGACTGAGTGTAAGGTACTTCAACTCAGGACCAGTCCGTACCATCCACATCCTGGGAAGTTGAAGGACATGGTGAAATCGGTTGCTGAGGAGTTTCTTGGAGATTGGGACAAGATCCTTCCGTGGGTCTCGTTTGCTTACAGGGAAGTGCCGGTCAAAGGTTTGGGGTTTTCGACGTTTGACTTAACATTTGGTCGGGATGTTAAAGGCCCCTTACAGTTGATTAAACGCCATTGGTTAAATGATGAGTGGGTTAAGGATTTGAAAAAGGAGAACTTAATTGATGTTGTGTTAAAGTTACGTCAACGCATGCGTAAATCCATGGAGTTAGTTAACGCAAATGAATTGGTGGAGAAGAAGAAAGCCAAAGAATGGTATGACAGGAAAACGAAGGATGTTTTATTTGATGAAGGAGAGAGGGTTTTGGTTTTGTTGCCTTTGGTGGGAAAGCCCTTGCAAGCTAAATATGCTGGACCCT
>OY744605.1:5012380-5222380 GCA_963556255.1 Allolobophora icterica | reverse complement strand
TAGTGGCGTTTAATAAATGCGTAATTAAAAGACTATAGAATGGGGGAGGCATGAGACATGACGTGAAATGGCATGATGTGACATGAGGCATGATGTATGAGACAAGAGACTTGAGGAATAAGGAATGAGACACGAGACACGAGGCATGACATGACATGACATGACAGGACGTGAGACATGACTTGACATGACCAGAGACACAAGATATTGTATTGTATTGTATTTCAAAACTTATTAATGGATGTAAAGCAAGGTTAATAGGAGGAGAGAGAGGGGATAGATAAACGGTAACACTCTTGCTCGAAGAACATAAGACCTTGAAAGACGCTGTTCAATTCCCGTTAGCTCCCTGTAAGTCGACTCAGCCTTCCACTTTCTAGGAGCAGCTGTAAAATGAGCGGGCGACTAACAGGTTGCCAAAACGTTTGTTCCATAAGATCTTGATAATTGTACTGTCATATGTTTTAATGTTACTTACCGTGGATTGTCAAAAAACACGAATATATCAAATTATGATAAGACAAAACAATCATAAAGCAAGGTGAGGTAACTCAAGGTTCATAAGATGTTTGGCTGCAGATTGAGAAGGGGAAGGCGGGGGAAGTGCAGATGAAGAATCGAATCAAAAAAGGAGCTAAACAAAAGATGGAACTGAATAAAACGATCCGTGGACGCAATTAGTCGAGGGTCAAACGCAACTGACCACAAGATGTCCAGCTTGCTTTATTTGGCGGTCAGTCGGCCTTCCTCCGCTAATTGGTCTTTCTGTAATTGTATGTCTTTCTGTATGCTTCTGTGTAAGTCTGTGTGGATCGGTAGTTATCTCTCTGAATTTCTTTGCTTATAATTGTATGGGTGTGTATGTTCTTTCCAGGTCTTATTGTATTGGTTTGTATCTGTGAATTGTTTGGTCTGTTACTGTGTATGTTTGTTTGTGTATCTTCGTGTATCGGTGTCTATTTTATCTGTTACTATTATGCGGGTTGGCGTTTGTTTCACTGTGGGTCTTGGTGTATGTGTACTTACGTCTGAACTGATCTGTTTGTCATTGTGCGTCCGTTTGAATATTCTTCTCATGTCTGTATGTGTTGTTGCCTCTCTCTGAATTGGTGTCTATGGAATTCAATGTCTATGGATTATCGTTTCGCAGTCTGTGTGTATCGGTAAGTTTGCCTGAATTGATGTGTACCCAGTTACATGTCTCCTCCGATCCTCTTCTCTTTTAACCCGACCTACTGCCTTTCCATTGATCCTCAAAACGACTCCTCTTCCTTTATCCGTTTATCTGATCCTCCTTTCTTTCCATCCTCAAAGACTTTCCCAATTAGGAAATTTATTGCGAAATAACAACCTTCAATTAGCGTTACATGAATAGACAGATGCAGACATAGATATGTATACATACACACACACACACACACACATATATATACATATATTTTCACATATATATACAATATATTATGTGTATATTATCCATGATGTGTGAACTATCTTGCATATAGTCTATATCGTTGCGTGTGGCGTGCAGCTGTACCATGCAGAGTTTTTAAGGATAATTTACACGCCGTAGAGTAATGATGCCCCCTCTCTCTCTTCATCCACGATTTATTGTTGTGAATGTGTTTCCCAAAACTTCTCGGCTGGGAGTAACGACACCGTTGTTAAACATTTACTTGAAATACAGAACACCGCATCCTATCTTCATAACCCCACCCCTTCTTCCTTGATCCCTGTCCCTGTCCCTGTCTCTAGGGAGAGAGACAGGGACAGGGACAGGGACAGGCCCTATCCCTGTCCCTGTCCCTGTCCATGTCCCCCCCCCCCCTCTCTCTCTCTCTCTCTCTCTCTCTCTCTCTCTCTCTCTCTCTCTCTCTCTCTCTCTCTCTCTCTCTCTCTCTCTCTCTCTCTCTCTCTCTCTCTCTCTTTCTTTCTGTTCTGTCTCTCTGTGTGTCTCTGTTTCTCTCTGTGTCTCTGTTTCTCTCTGTGTGTGTCTCTCTCTTTCTGTCTGTTTCTCTGTCTGTCTATCTCTGTCTCTGTATCTGTATCTGTATCTGTATCTGTCTGTCTGTCTGTCTGTCTGTCTGTCTCTCTCTCTCTCTGTCTCTCTCTCTCTCTCTCCCCGTTTCTCTCTCTTTCACTCTTCTATTTATTTCTCTCTTTCACTCTCTGTCTGTTTCTCTTTCTGTCCGTTTCTCTACCTTCCTCCCACCCGTTTCCCTTCTGCGTCCCACGTGAGAGCAATTCCTCCTTCCCAAAGTACAGCTGATACAGACTCCGTCCAACCGGGTGCGAGTAATTATCCCAGTGCTTCACCAACAAACACCCTTCCCCCCGCCCCCCACAACTCCACGAGAACCGACTCCCCTCATTCTCTAGAAGCACCAAGAGATGTTCAGGGAAGAAGAAGAATAAGCCAAGATAACCTCCCATTCCTCGTCCTCCTCCTCTTCCACATCCTCTTCTTCGTTCCTCCTTCCCCCGCAGGACCCAAAGCATCTGGTCGTCTGTTGTTTTCTTCATCTGCGTCCGCATTTCTCGGCGTAAATATTGTTCTAGAAACTCTGTCCCTGTCTTTGTCAGTCTCTCTGTCTGTGCCAGCCTCTTTGTATGTCTCTTTCTGCCTCTGTCCAATGCCATCGCTTTGTCTTTCTATCTGTCTGACTAATGTTACAAGGACAACTTTGTGAGACCTCAATCTGTGTCTCTGCCTCTGTGTATCTTTGCCTCTGTCTCTGTGTATCTGTCTGTCTCTACCTCTTTTCTCTTGTATCTCTACCTGATTTAAATAACCGATTACCTTACCTTACCTTGCCTTACTTTACCTTAACTCAGATCACCTCACCCCGCTGCCATTTACATTTGCTTACTTTACCTCAGATCACTCTACTCCTGCCCTACCCTACCTTACTTTCCTTACCTTACATGCTTCGAATCAGAGACTAACCACGCACCCCAAGCAAGGGTAAAGTTTGACAGAATACTTCTAATCCTCTTTGCCTCTAGACTTCTGTTGTCCGTGAACCAACAGGCAACGATGATGTAGTGGTTAGCGCGCTGGACTATCAATCCAGAGGTCGGGGTTCAAATCGCCGTCTAGGCCGGAATTTGGTTCGGGATTTCTATTTCCCATGCACCCCCTAGCCAACTCTGCTATGATGAGTACACTGATCGTAGACTGTCGGTGGGAAGCTGAAACAGCGACAGCCCGAGACCAAGAAAATGAAGTCGCTTACACTTCATGCCCGGGGCCGCCTCAGGGCTAGCTTAAGGGCTGCAGTTCTCCCTCTTCCAGACATGACTTCGGCCGACTCGACCATAAAACAAGAGGGCCGTCCATATCGACATTTTTATACGTACAGTGGGAGGAAGATCCTAGGTTTAACGACATTTATAGCCACAAAGGCTGTTGACGTCGACAGAAATTGCTTTGGCATATTGCAGGTCACTACGTAAAAGGCGAACATTGGACTTTTATGTTTGCTTTTTATATATACAGGGCTTTTTTTCAGCCGGAACGAGCTGGAACGGCGTTCCGGCACCTTTTTCAGCTACTAAAAAATAATTTATTTATTTAAATTATTAAAACAATAATTTAGTCATTTTAATTTAATTTAAGTGTTTTTGAACAGTTTTCAGTGTTTATTGAGACCCCTCCCAACCCCCAATCCCGTTTTTCTCGTGATTTTAGCCAGCCCATAATTGTTGCGTTCCGGAACCTATTGCTCTGTTCCGGAACCTTTTTTTCTAGAAAAAAAGCACTGTATATATATATATATATATATATATATATATACATATATATATATATATATATATATATAATGATGGACAACGTTTTAAAGGTGTGCAGTAAGAGTTTTGCATTAACCAGCGTAGATATTGGCAGTGTAATATTCACATGGAACTTTAGCGACATCTTATGTGGAAAATGATTTTGAACAGTGCTCACCGTTCATATTGAAGTATAATGCAACGTCCTGTTCGATGGAACCTAATAAAATTCCGCGCTTCTGCTCTCTTATAGGGTATTGTTTACACTTAAAAGAGGTGTTCAAAAATTCGAAATTGTTCTCACCGTTCCTATGGAATATCACAGCTGCAGAAATAATAAAGTTACTACATAACCTAAGTTTTCTAACTATATTTAAACTTGATAGGCCTATACTGTTAATGGAGCAGCAACAAAGTTATCTACCTTTGATCCATCAGTAGAGATATGTATAGTCTCTCCGTCTCGGGTTTCCAATGTGCACTTCCCCTCCTCTGTCCGCCATCTTGGATTCTTGCTATAGATCCTGTCCTCTATCTATCTGATTATGTCAATAGTGACTCTCGCTCGTGCTTCTACTACTTCCGTCAACTCCGTGCCATTCGCCTGTCTCTTCCTCTGCATGCGATCACGATCCTGGTTCATGCCCTAAGCTGCACTCGTATTGACTACGGGAACGCGGTCTATATTGGCCTCTCCACTGCTAATACATCTAAGCTTCAGTCCACCCTTAATGCTGCTGCCCGTCTTATAGAGGACATCATGAAGTTTGCCCATATCTCTTCCTTCATCGGTGACTCCCTTCACTGGTTTCCCATTCACCAAAGCATCCAATTTAAGGTTCTTTCCCTCATGCGTAACTGTCTTGCTGGCTCCGCTCCGCTGTACCTCAGGGCCTTTTGCACTCCGGTATCCAGTTTGTCTGGTCGGGTCTCCTCCGGTCGTTGGCCCGTGGCCATCTGATAGTCCCTCGCTGCTACGGTCCAGTCTCAGAGTTTCCTGTTGTGGGCCTTCCAGCTGGAACCGCTTGCCTCAGGATCCTAGGATTGACCTCTTCACTCTCCCTCCTGCCCAGTTGCGAAAGAGCCTGAATACCTTTCTTTTCGTCAGTGAAGACACTGACCCGGGTCGGGGGCGCCTCTGACTTGAACTGGCGCTAAACAAGTTCTTGATTACAATTACAT
The DNA here is from genome assembly GCA_963556255.1 of Allolobophora icterica. Lineage (NCBI taxonomy): Eukaryota > Metazoa > Annelida > Clitellata > Crassiclitellata > Lumbricidae > Allolobophora > Allolobophora icterica. The sequence continues at coordinate 5,217,424 of OY744605.1, read as the reverse complement.
TACAATTACAATTGACCCATCAGCAGAGATATATAGGCCTATGTAAGAATCATAGCTAGAAAATTCCGAATGTCTATTTGCTTGTTTTACCAGGGTGGGGCATGAATGAAGGAATGGCTAATAAATTATGCTTTAAGTGAAAAGAAATCAGAGATACCAGCCCAGATGGAATGCAACCAACTATCAGATGTCCTAAAAAGTCTGTCCAGTGGTTTTCAATATCTGCTGTAGAAGAGTAACATTTACTACACAAAATTTAATTGAAATTTGAAGTCGCCTTAAACGAAGAGGTAATTCTGCACATTAATTTTGAAACCCCCTATAGGAGCTCCACAACATAATCGCGTAACGACATCTTATGGCTGCTATGACCGTTGATAATAATAATAATAATAATAATAATAATAATAATAATAATAATAATAATAATAATAATAATAATAATAATAATAATAATAATAATAAGAATAAGAATAATATAAAAAAAATAATAATAATTATAATAATAATAATAATAATCTTCGTTTAATATTTTCAAACTGACAATTACGCAGCATGATTACAAATCAGTATGAACGGATGATCACAAGTTTTTACAGGAGTCGAATTTAACTGAATACGGCAGCTATGCAAGGCGCCCATCACGTCCTACATCTCATTTTAACAACGCGCCACCTCGCGAATGATAGGCTGAGTTGACCTTTGGGAGGATTGCGGGAAGCCATCCCGCTACCTACTGCTCTTCACGCCAGTGATGTTGCCACTACTCTATGGACGTTTCTTTAAAAGTTGATGTCTTTTGAAAAAAGTATTTAGTTCACTTTCTTGATTACAGATTATTCGTTCCAAATTGGTTTGCATTGTCCATATTTCAGAGGGTGGAGAAAAGGATGATCACCGATTAGACGCAGTTGACTTTTATATAAATTTGGTTGAAAACTTTGAAAAGGTGTCTATCATGATCGTTATGTAATTTATTTTTTAGCGACTTCTTACGTCTACCAGGGATATCAACGTTATGTTCTTATACAAATCTCAACCACTAATAGTCTGTAGTTATTATGGTTATTTCGTTATTTCATTTATTGCACAGTTTATCGATATCTTACGACAGCAAAAGCCGTTGACGTCTTTAAAGTTAATTACATTATCATGTTTATAATTCTTTTCGTTGATTTGTGTTGAAATATTTAGACACCTCATTTGAGGGACTTGCTTTTCTATTATAGAAGGCTATCATAAAAGAAATGATTTACTTAACCTATAAATTGTAAGTGAGGTGTCTAAAATATTACCATATAATTTAAGCCTGCTAATGTTAAAGGTACTCTTGTGTTTGCTATTTAAAAAGCAATACTCTAGAGACTATACCCGTCAATTACTGCTGTTATAGTTAGTTCACCCTATCCCCTTCAAATCCGAGAATTGACAGCATGATATATCAGATATGATTTCTCCAACCTTTTCGTTCCTTTCCGCAGCTTTCTAACAACCAGGAGGAAATCAAAATACACGCGATGAAGTATTTCCAACAGTAATCCATAATTCCGAAGTCCTAATTAATAATAATTTTATTGTAATTAGTATAATCGTTACGACTTTTTCACGTATTACTCTCGCTTGGCCTAGAATTTCTATTTCGACTTTCGCAATTCGATACGCCGTACTGGGTCATGTCAAAGTTCACGATAGTCCCGACATAGTTGGGATTCTACCATTCAAAGTCCTCTGTCCGTTCAACAGATAGAGTGAGTTGTGTTCTGGGTCCTTAGTGAACAGAGAAATGTTCTTAGAACGCCTCTAATCGCTCTAGCCACGTCCGATAACGCAGGCGTCTGTTGTACGTTTCGTATGCGGCGTAGAATGTGTTGTCGCTCTGGCTTATCGCAACTGCACTTGTTTCTGCGTATGGGCGCCCGTGTTTGTAAGCATGCAGGTATGCATGCGTGAATGTATTATGTATGTATGTATGCATGCATGTAAGATTTTGTAAGTGTGTATATAATGTATGCAGGTACATGTATGTCTCTATGTATATAGGTATGTTTGCATGTGGGTATATAATATGTATGCACTATATGTATAATGTATACATCTATGTATGAATGTATGTTGTATGTATATATGTAGGTATGCGTGTGTGTGTGTGCATTATGTATGTGTGTATGTATGTGTCTACCCATCGTATCTATCATATCTAGTAATTTATAAGGCGCCACTCGCAGAGAAAAGCTATTTAGAGGCGTGTGTACATATGTATGTATGTTTTTATGCATGTTTGTATTATGTATGCATGTTTGTATTATGTATGTATATATGTATGTATGTATGTATGTGCGTGTGTATGTATGTATGTATGTATGTATGTATGTATGTATGTATGTATGTATGTATGTATGTATGTATGTATGTATGTATGCATATAATTATTATTAAAGCAGTTTTATATAGCGAGCCTTCAGGATTGCCTACTCAGGAGCACTCGCAGCCTAACCACGGTCGAACAGTTTTGAGGACAGTAAGAGTGAAATGACCAGTCGGTATTTTTACGGAGTTTGGCGGAGTTTGGCGGAGTTTGGTAGGGAGCCCATTCCAGGTCATGGGGTCAGCCACAGAGAAGGCACGACGCTGCCGTATGGCTGTATGAGCGCAGGGAAAAATAAGCTCATCAATATAGATAATTATGTATATATATATTTATATGTATGTAGGTAAGTATGTATATCGATGCATGGTTACATGTTTGTTTCTATTAGGACATTTATATAGCCCTATAAGAGCCTTTAAAAATCGTGTCGTCTGTATGGAGAGAGGGATGAGAAGGATCATTTGTCTCGTTCGTGGAATTCAGATCACGAGAGGCCATTGATGTTGACGTATTGTCCCAGTTTTAATGTTTTGCACATACAGATGTTTACGAAAAATCTATGTGTATGTGTTTGTTTGTGCCTTGGTGTGTGTATGTGTGTGTGTGTTCGTTTGTTTGTGTGTGTGAGCGACAGTGTATTGGTGTGTGTTTGTGTGTCTTTCAATATAATTTGCATTTTCTCTGTTACTGCTCATGAATGTGTTTTCTCCCTACGATTCAGAGGCAACTGTATTTTGTGAAAGGAGTGTGGTCGAACGCTGGGCTACACAAGTGGTATGCGTTATGTACGTATGCGTATTATGTATGAATGGATAGGTGTTTACGGCTTTTTATATAGCACCTATCAGGCACACCACAATGTAACCATTCCTATAAAGTTTGCCTTTAGCAACCTTTGAAAGGCACAGAAACATGGCCACTGTCCAGTTATGTGGACAAAAACTGAACATCGACCTTTGAAATCTAAAACCCAATTTCCAGGTCATTTCATGAAATAATTGGAAGCCGATCGGCCATCTCGCGTCAACTGGACGTCTAATGGTTCAGGTCCAAGTGATGATAATCTCCTGATTTATAGTCACCGGTTGCCTCTGTCGAAAAAAGACAATCGCACTTGATCGGGTAAGATACACGTGATAGGATAAGATTGAAGTTAAAAGATTGAACTGGGTTTAGGTTAAGATATGACCTCTAACTGTTAAACATTTAATGATCCACTGAAGTCAATTAATCTTCTCTACGTAATGAGGAAACTGTTGTCAGTTGAAAGATGCTTAGTTGAAGCGCAAGAGGACAAACAGATTTAGAATTCTGGCGCCACCTCGCGAAGAGGGTGAATCGTAATCGCGAACTCCAAATTTCTAAAGCGATACTTTAAATCTAAACACAGGGCACCAGCTTATTCACGAGCGCTTCTACGCTGAAATGAAAATGTATCCCATCCAGTCTGTGTGTGCTTCCAAAGGCCCGGTTTCAGCATATTAAATTAAAGTTGCTCAGCCTTCTAGACGGACAGTTTCTGTCTCCTCTCCCTGGTCAATATAGCAGCCGGCCTCGGATCTACACTAATCAACCCCTCTCACACAGCGCTGCGCTCGCGAGTAAGCTAAAGCTTTCGAGTAGCGCCTTCGCAAATTTCAAGTTTACGATTACTATTACAACCATGAGTTAGTGGTTCGCGCGAACACATATCTGCCAACAAGCTCTTCGTAGAAGTAAATTGCGCTTTACGTTACACATATTTATAGAAAAATAAGTATTTTAAACGAGGTGTCTAAACGAGGTGTCTAAAATATACAACATGATTTCGGCGTACAGTAAGCGCATTTGTACTTGACCTAAAAGCCCCAATGAATACCCATAAGCTTACTTAAGAAGAAAATCATACTTACTTCTCTACTTAATTAAGTAAATAATTACTTGATTAATTACCTTATTATTTAAATATTTCTTAGCCAAATGGTATAGACCTTGGTATTTGCAAGCCCTGGCTCTGTGTGTTTAGTTACTGTTTAGTGACGCTGTGTAGCAAACGATTATTATCGTCGCCCTCCTCCTTTCTCCACTCATGGGACTGTCACTACCATAGTCAGACTGCAGAGAGAAGCGGAGGTAAGTTAACTTTAAGTTGTAATGTAAAAGAAGAGCAGAGGCTCAAGGGAAATGATTGAAAGATCCAGGGTTTAACGTCGTCTTATGACATTAAAGGCTGTTGACGAAAGTTGGAAATGTATACAATGCAGTGAAAACAAGAAATTTGTTTGCGTCCGAAAGATACCAAAACAGACCTTATGCCTACCGCGGCCATTGACGTTGACCTTTCTATTAATAGAACTCAGCCAATGCAATAAACTCACCCGTTGGAATAGACGTTTATGTAGCATATGAGCAGACCTTTTTAAAGGTGTGAAGGTCGTCGGCTTTCGTCGTGAATCTTTGCGCTATTTTCTTTAGGCCCAGATCTTTCAAACAACTCTTAAGTAATCACACTGATTATACATCGCTATGTTTAAACAAGTGTGTAGGCCTATTTCAAAGCGTCACGCCTCACTATCTTCCCGTGCAACTTACCTATTCAACACGAATAACAAATAATTCGCATTAGATGCAAATCCCTACACATAAAGACGTTGATGGGCCATTGCAGACATAAAATGTCGTGAAACTTTTGGAATTTGGCATGATTAATGTACAATATGATTTGAGTACCTGCAAATACCTGTGTAATAAGTTTTCCTGTTGGGGTGAACCGTGAACGACATTTGTTGTCACGAGATGTCGCCAAACAATTAGATTCAATTCTTAGTCACTGTGTGGATGATAAGGTTATGGTGATCCGCAAGATGTCGTTAGCAATAGAAACTACTAAATTAAACTACAGACTATCCAAACTACTAAATCTTCATTGTTCAGCTGACGAAATCAGTAATTAAGGTAATTGAGATCGGGTTGGTGTAAAAGGCCCTGGTATCCACAAGATCTCGTTAAAGAAGTCCGAATACTGTAATTTCTGTCGGCCATTGATAGGGGGCACGGAAGAAGTACGGGGATTTTAATGCTTTTGAAATCGAAATTTAAATAATTATATATTTTAAAGTTTCTTAGTAGTTGATGTCATTCAATGACGTTTCGTGGGATGATGTTAAGATTGTTCTTATCTTTTAATTAAACACCTTTAAATGGTGTCAACAAACCATATATTACTTCGTGGCACAGTCAAGCACATGATAACAGTTCAACAGGTTTCGAATGTAACTGTTTTATACGGCAGCCAACTATTCATTTAACCACCGCCGCCTCCTAGCGAGTGGAAGGTTAAACGAACCTTACGGGTCTACGGGGTTCGATATTGGTACCAACTGCACTTCACGCCAGTGTGTTTTCCATTACTCTAGGCCTACTGTCCCCATTCCCGCATTTGATGTTACGAGATGTCGCTAAACCATTAGTATCATTTAATAGCTTATAAGGTTAACGTGTGCCTCAAGATGTTATTAGTAATAAAAATGACTAAATCAAACTAACAACTACTAAAAGCTACTAAATCGCCATTGTTCAGCTGGCGAAATAAATGATTAAGCTAATTAAGATAGGTTTGGTGTCAAGGGCCCTGGTAGCCACAAGATCTCGTTGAAGTCTGTATATTTTTACAGGTCTATTGAAATTTATGTTTGGCCATTGATTATCGCTTTCTGCGTCCATAAAATTGCCCTGTCGAAGTTTTAGGATGTTACTGCATTTGATATCCAAATTTAAACATGTGACATAAAATAGCGATATTTTAAATGTTATTTAATAAAATATATACAAAATAAAAATATAATCAAATAATGTTTAATGCGATAATGCTTAGTATTATTTCATGCTTTTAGACACCTTTTAGTGGTGTTTACCAACTCATATATTAATTCGTCGTACCGTGTATTTATAATCGTCCTCAATAATTTTCGATACGAAGGCGTCGTTAAGTAAACGTTTCAAACTTCTGTATTTATAATCACAACAAAGATGGTTGGCTTTCAACAATTAGAAATAAGCAAGTAATTCTGGAAAAAACCGCTAAAGATTTCTAATTGTCTAATTATCAATGGCGCCTTATTATTGCGTAATGAATCTGTAAAGTCAAGAAGAATGAAACAAAGAGATGAGAGGCTTAAAATCTGCACAAAAGGCAACAAAAAGGAACTTGACGAGAAACAGATGCAGAAACACACGCAGATACAAATAGAGATACAGCCACAGAAACAGCAGCGACCTTCTTCCGCTAATTGGTCTGTGTGTAATTGTCTTTCTGTATGTTATTCTGTAGGTCTGAATTTAATTATTTATAACTGCTGGGATGTGTGTAGGTTCTTTTCTACGATTCGTTGTATCGCTTTGTATCTGTGAATTGTTCGAACTGTTACTGTGTATGTTTGTTTGTGTATCTTCGTGGATCTGTGTGTATGTCTGAATTTATCTGCATAGTATTATATAACTTGTGGTTTCACTTTTGTTTCACAACTTTGTCTGGATTAATCTGTGCCAAATTTACGTCTGAACTGATCTGTTTGTCACAGTATGTCTCTTTGGATATTCTTTTAATGACTTGGTGTCCTGTTACCTCTCCATGAATTGTAGAATTTGATGCTTTATGGAACATCATTTGTCAGTCTTTGTGTATCAGCAACTTTGTCTGGATTGATCTTTGCCTAATTCGATGTATCCTCCGATCCTTTTCTCTTTTAACTCCACCTACTGCCTACCCATCGATCCTCAAACGATTCCTCTTCTTTCATCTTTTAATCTGATCCTCCTTTTTTCGCTCCTCAAAGACTTTCTCAATTAGGAAATTTATAGGGGAACAATTGTCTTTAGTCAGGCTTGGGACTGGCACCACACAAGAATGACACAGGCGATTGATTGATTTTAATTTGTTCTTGATCAATTTTAATATAATCCTTGATAAATTATTTCTTTTGGAGAAAAGGACTTCAGTCGTTTATTAATAGATATTTTAAAACCATTTTTAATACACCAATTTTGTATTAAATTGATCGATAATTGAATTTTATTTTGTAATATTTCAATATTTTTATGTCTCAAGTAAATAGCATTGTCATCTGCAAACAAGGACATCTCTACGCCATCCACTCCTGTGGCATAAAAGAGAGTAAAATATAATGATGGTAGAATGGATCCAGAGTTTAACGACTGCTTATAGCATCAAGTAGCATACTCAAAGGAGTCTAAAGAAATCGCCCTAACCAATTGGCATTGTGTCTCTTGCCTATATAACGTTGGTTAAATTTTAAAAGTGTTTGAGGAAATGATCAAAAGAAACATGAAACAAGAAAGTGTGTCCCATTACATATAGCACAGGTTATCAACTATTTAAGGGTGTCTAAAAACAGAGCTGTAACGAACGGATGAATAAACGGATCCAACAGTTTTAACGAAACATCTTATGGCATCCTAGGCCGTTGACGTCGATAGTATATTTTTAGTAATATAATATACTTAACAATTAATATTATTTAATTTATCATCGTTTATTAATATTATTTAATTGGCATCAAAATTAATCATAAATAATAACATAATTAATATTTTAGTTACGACTGACGTTTATCACAGCATTATCTACACAATATATCTATATCTTAGTATTCAAATTTTAATTGAGGAAGGAGTTAGCATGAAATTATGTTGCTGGTTACAGGCTGTTAAGTGATTCGTTATGCATTACTATAGCTTCAAGTCTTTTCTTTTGCTAGGCAAATACACAATGTCAGAAACAGGGCTATGTGTACATGTGAATTGCTCATCATAAGTAGCTACAAACCTATTGAGGTTTTTGAATTGGGTTGCTGTATAATCGTAAATCAGAATTTCAGCACCACGATATATGCTACCTTTGTTTTCTGATAACCACTTCGTTCACTTGAATATGTTTAGTAAAGTGTTACAATTATTATTTGACAGATTCGGATTTCCTGTCTTCGCTTATACTATTTATTTATGGGTTAACTTGTCTTTTTCTAACACATAATCTGCCCCGTTCTTCTATATTTTCTGAGAGTTCGTTACTCTTTGTTTGCATTATTTCTCTATTCCATTTCTGTTTAACTATCCTTTGCTTCTTTATGAACTTAAGTCGGAGATGTATTGTCATGGCAACCAGGTTATGGTCTGTGTCTGCATCGGCTCCTGGGAGAGTTCTTGAGTTCTTGACACTGTTTCTGTACCTTTGTCTGATCATGATGTAGTCCAGTTGGTATCTTGCTCCATCTCCCGGTGCCTTCCATGTGTATCTTCGCCGCTTTTCCTGTTGGAACCAAGTATTTGTTACCATGAGTTTTTGTCTCTTGCAGAATTCCACCAGCTTTTCTCCTCTTTCATTTCTGTTCCCCAGTCCATATTTTCCTGTAGCCTCTTCCTGTTCTTTTTCACCAACTGTTGCATTCCAATCTCCCATGACAATCACATAATCTTTGCCTTTGATGTCTCTAAGCCTTTCCTCTATCATCTCGTATATGTCGTCCACCTCCTCCTCCTCGTGTGCTGATGTTGGCATATACACTTGTATTATTGTTATGTCGACTGGGTGTGCTTGCAATGTCACTATGAGCATTCTATCCTCACGTCTCTCCACCGTTGATACGCATTTGGCGACTCTCTCCGACAGCAAGATAGCCACACCATTTTGACTCTTCTCTCCTCCAGTGTATATCACCCTAATGCCGTCACTCATGAAGTCTCCTCCCTCTTTCCACCTGACCTCCGACAGGCCCAAAATGTCCAAACCTGCTCTCTTCATCTCTCTCACGACATTAGCCAACTTTCCCGGTCTCAGCATCGTTCTTACATTCCATGTTCCTATTTTTAACTTTTCTTTTTCTTTTAAGGTTTTCGCAGAAAATATAGAAGAACGGGTGGTGGAGTTGAGTACGGAGATAACAACAGATGAAAGGTGGAGGAGTCTGAAGGAGATCGTGATTGAGGAAACGACAAAGACTGTGGGGTTCCAGATGGGTACAGGACCGCGCAAGCCATGGGTTACAACGGAGATGCTCAGGGATATGGAAGAAAGAAGAAAATGGAAACACCAGAGCACAGAAGAGGCAAGGAGTGAATACAAAAGGCTGAATAATCAACTAAGAAGAACAACAGATAAGGCAAGAGAGGATTGGTGGGAAGAGCAGTGTAAGGAGCTAGAGATGCTACAGAATCGAGGAAGACACGACCTGGTATATGGAAAGGTCAAAACACTGACAAATAAGAAGAATATGGGTGGCGGAAGCGCAATCAAGGACAAGGATGGCAAGTTGCTAGAGGACGCAGACGATATCAGGAAAAGATGGAAGGAATATGTTGAGGATTTATATATGGGAAAAAGTAGCCAAGAAGATCTCGGGGAAGAACAAACACCAAGTACCGATAACATAGGACCGGACATATTAAGGGAGGAGGTTCTGGCAGCTATCAGTGATATGAAAAACAACAAAGCAGAAGGAATAGATAATATCCCAATTGAAATACTGAGGAACCTGGGAGAGAAGGCAATGACAGAACTAGTGCGGTTATGCCAAGACATACATAACACAGGAGTTTGGCCGGAAGATTTCCTACAGACTATATTGATCCCGCTCAAGAAAAAGCCAAATGCAACAACATGTGAAGACCACCGAACTATAAGCCTCCTCACACATGCATCCAAGATTCTACTAAGAGTTATCACGAAGAGACTGCAAGCAAAGGCAGAAACAGATGACTGCTTGGGGGAGGATCAATTTGGTTTTAGAAAGGGAAGAGGAACAAGAGATGCAATTGCAGCAGTGAGGATACTAGCGGAAAGAAGCCTCCAGCATGGCCAGGACGTCTATGTGTGTTTCGTCGACTATGAGAAGGCTTTCGATAGGGTGGATTGGAGGAAATTAATGCATGCATTACGAAAAATAGGGGTGGATTGGAAAGAACGAAGACTTATTGGAAACCTGTACATGGGACAGAAAGTAAAAATAAGAATAGATGGTGAATACTCAGAGCCGGGAAGAATAGGCAGAGGAGTGAGGCAAGGATGCCCGCTCTCTCCAATACTCTTCAACATCTACATCGAAGAGCTTGTACGGGAGGCGATGGAAGAAGTGAACGAGGGAATAAAGGTTGGGGGTATGTTGGTGAAAGCGCTGAGATTTGCGGATGATCAGGCAATGTTAGCAAGAAGCCAAAAAGGACTGCAGAGAATGATGGATCGCCTGAATATGATCTCAGCAGAATACGAAATGAAAATAAATACCAAGAAGACAAAGGTCATGAGGATAAGCAAAAGAGAAGAAAAAGAAGTTAGAATAACCGTAAATGGAGTGGTCATCGAACAAGTTGAGAGATTCTGTTACCTAGGAAGTATGGTCACGAGGGATGTGAAGTGCCATACGGAGATAAAAAGAAGAATAGCCATGGGAAAAGATGCTTTCTATAAAAGAAAGGAGCTCTTGAGAGGAAAATTAAATAGGAATCTGAAGAAGCGAATGGTTAAGACGCTGGTATGGAGTGTGGTTCTATACGGATCTGAAACGTGGACTATAAGAGGGGAGGACATCAAAAGGATAGAAGCCTTCGAAATGTGGATATGGCGTAGAATGGAGAGAATCAGCTGGACAGAGCACAAGACAAATGACGAAGTACTGCAAATGGTGGAAGAGGAGAGATCCATGATGAGGACAATCAGAGAGCGTCAAAGAAGATGGATTGGCCATATAATGAGAGGAAATTCCCTGCTACGAGATATCATCGAGGGTAGAATGGAAGGGAAAAAGACAAGAGGAAGACCAAGAACGATGTTCCTAGACTGGACAATGAAGAGGGACGGCTACAGACAGATGAAAGCGGAAGCTCAACATCGAGAGGAATGGCGCCGTTGGACATACGAACCTGCCTAAGGGCAGAGAACCAAAGAAGAAGAATCTGCCCCAAGATATACCACAATAAATGAATTTTCGATTACTTATAGCGTTGGGATAAACCGTTTTAAAGGTGTTTTAAAAATGCTGCTGCTGCTGCTGATGATGATGATGATAATAATAATGATATTATAGTAATAATAACAATAATAATAATAATAATAATAATAATAATAATAATAATAATAATAATAATAATAATAATAATAATAATAACAATAATAAATAAGACCCCATTAATAATGATTACTGTAGTGATGACGATAATATTGATATTTTTAATAACAATAACAATAATCATAATAATAGCAATAGTAATAGTAATAACAGTGATTAGTTTCAAACATGTTGTACATTATCTTTACGCATCTGATATATGTTTATCTCTGTTGCGTTAATTATTGTGAAGAGTTATAAAGAGACAAGCCAGTCGGAAGCCAGGATGAAGGAGAAGCTCAACACTAATGATCCTTCTGATCACAAAGTGTCGTTAAACTAAAGCTACTACTACTTCGGCACTAACTCCGGCACTCTTCGTATTCTGAGTCTTGCATGATTTTGGATAAAAGCATTGAAAAGGTGTCGATCATGATCGTTATTTAGTATATTTTTATCGACACCTAACAGCCACCGGAGATTTCAACGATGTATGTTATTTTGATACAAAATTCAACCGTCTGTTACAATTGGTTTTTAATAGATATTTCGTTATTTCATTGATTTCAGAGTTCGTCGATATTTTATGGCAGCAAATGCCGTCGACGTCTTTGAACTGTATTGTATTTAAGTTTATTTCTATATTTGTTTCCGTTGCGTATGGCAATATTTTAGTCTTTTTTAGACACCTCATTTAAAGATTTCTCTGTTCTATAAATTATCACCAACCCGCATGACAGTTGGCTCCTGTTGGATGGCTAGATGGATCCATGGTTTAACGACATTTTATAGTAACAAAGGCTGTTGAAGACGACACAAATTAATTGGGCAAATTATAGTTTCAGACTATTTTTTCCTCCAGAAGAAGCGTATTCTGTATTCTATAGGAGAAGAGATCTGCAAGTGAGGTGTCTAAAATATGAAGACTGCTACCGATGTCTTTGCTCTGTAAAAAACATTACTTTAGAGAATATACTCGGCAATTACTGCTGTTATATTTAGTTCAACCGAGAATTGACAAAGTGATATTTCAGAATTGATTTTTTCAACCTTTTCGTTCCATTCCGTAACTTTCTAACATCCAGCGGGAAATTAAGAAACGCGCGATGAAGTATTTCCAACAGTAATCCATAATTCCGAAGTTTCAATTAATATTATTATTATTGGCTTACATTTTCTATTTCTTCATCGATCTCGGCCCTATTATCTTTCGGACTGGACATTTTTCCACTATTAGTGATGTCAACGAAATGGGGAGGGGTTTAACAAAGTTTGATAAATTCTTGACAAGGAAAGGGGTGTTCATGACAAATTGACGTCAACAATAATTTCCTATTTCTATTTTTTATAATTTAACCAAACACGATATTTTCTTCGTTTAAATAATCTGTTTTATTGTCCACAGAGTAAATGAGAAATTGCGCTGTATAATCTCTTAATTGCGAATATTCTGGGTTCTCTTCACAAATCTAATATTTCAAGTTTCTTTTTGATGGAAAGATAATTTTTGTCTTTCGATTGTTAATACTTAACAGTAAGAAACTGTGCAGGTTTATTAATTATTTTACGGGTGGAGTAAATTTTTTAACCTAATTTTATTATGGTCTCTTGATGTTTGAGAGTTTTTGACAAGGGGAGTGAGGAGGTAAAATGTCTAATCCATGCTAATCAACATGAGAAAAAATAAGTTGCATTAGATGCAGATCCCATCATATATATTGTCTGTGCAAATCAGACCTACATTAGTTATTACCTCCAGAGAAAACTGTTGTATACTAATTGCGCCCCAGGGCACACCATAGAATTAAATCTAATGCCGACTCTTTATCTCGAAAAACCGTTGTCATGCGAATGTTATATGCTTAAATTAATTTTATGAACTATGTACACCAAAATGCGGTTAGCAGTTGGTTTTGAATAAAGGATATACTTACTTACTTACTTATTTACTTACTTGCCTACTTTCTTACTTACTTACTTACTTACTATACATGTATGATATAGGGTGTTTCAGACGAAGTATGCCCTGTTTAACAACAATTATGGCTGACAAGCAGCGGTATGAGCGTCACCCACCGTGTTAATCGCCCATCTAAAACGAACAATGGGCAGAATGAAAAATGAAGAAAACAGAGTTTCGGTTCTCGGAATGCGAATAGGTAACCTTCGCTTTGCAGATGATGTTGATATTATGGAAGAAATTGAGATGGAATTTGAACAAACGCTAAATGCTGACTCCAACTAAAATATGGTTTGATTATGAATTCGATAAAACAACAAAATATGATATTTCGTGACAAGGAGATAAATCATCAACTTGTGGTATTTAGCATACGGTTGGAGAATATGGAGAGGTTCACATATTTGAGGAGCAACATAATATACGATTTGGACTGCAAGAGTCAATTTAAAAAGCGAATAGCCAAAGGAACAGTGGCATTGAAAGCCATGGACAAAATTTGAAAAAGTAAGCCAATTAGTTTGATGAATAAATTGAGTGTATTAAAGACGTGTCTGTTCAGTAACATGTTGTATGGATGACATGGGACAAACAAAGGATTCACAAACGAGAGTGTTAGCATTCGAACGAAAGTGCTATCTTAAGATCCTCAGAACAGGATGGACTCAGAATGTCAGCCACAAGGAATTCTACAGAAGAATCAATCTGACCAAAATTATCATGCAACAAGTTGTCCAGAGAAAGCCAGGACTCGGACATATTTGCAGAATGAAGGAGGACAGAAAATTTAAACTTTGGTGTTTGGAATAATGGAAGGCACAAAAAAAGAGGAAGACCTCACAGGGAATGGACAGATGACATCGAAGAATGGTGCGGAACAAGTCTCCAGGAGCTGAGCCGCTCGACACTGGACAGAATGGAGTGGAGAGACATTGGCAGGAAGGCATCAGACACCTGCGGGCGCTGGGTCCATAGTCATTGATGCTGATGATGATGGTGGCGGTGGTGGTGGTGGTGGTGGTGGTGATGATGATGATGATGATGATGGTGGTGGTGGTGGTGGTGGTGGTGGTGGTGGTGGTGGTGGTGGTGGTGATGATGATGATGATGATGATGATGATGATGATGATGATGATGATGATGATGATGATGATGACCTACTCTCTGCGTTGTGTACACTTACGTATACAGTGATTGTACATATATGAACTAGGCTGTAGATGTACAAAAAGGCCGTTGACGTCGACCTTGCTTAAGATGACCTATTACGATCCGGTGGATGGATCAAGAGTTTAACTAAAATCATATGACGTTGACGTCGACAGAAATTATTTTGGCATATTACAGCTCTTTTAGTAGTTTCAGTTTAACGACACTGTGTGATAACGAAGATCATTAGCGTTGCCTTCCTCCTTTATCCAGACTTGGGACTGGCACTGCCATAGTACGAGCAATGGCGGAATTATATTACAGGTCTATGTTGCAGATATATAACTCAATATTACAGGTCTAATGATGATTTGTTTATTTCTGCAAAGGCGGGTTTCACAGGTGTCGCAAACGATCGTAAACAATAGATGACGTATTTCTGTACATCCCTAGTATAGGCTGGATGGTCTGCTAAAGTATTTCAAACGGTGAAAACTGTCAAAGCTGTGGTAATGACGTCAGCTGCCTATGATACGGTGTCGTTAAACTGTTGGAAATCCAATCCAAGCTCCAAGTTGAATGATCCTGGCATTCATGGGCGGTCGCTAAAGTTGATTTAATACAACACCCTATCGACACCTTTAATATGGTTTCATTGTAAATTACATATACAATTCGCTTAAGCTATGCATTTGAAATGCGGTATATGTTGTTGAGAACTGATGAAACTAATTCCTGTTGACGCCAACGGCCTCTGTTGCTATGGGCTGTCGTTAAACTCCGGATCCACCCTTTGTTACTTGGATGAAACGTGAAAGATCTTCATACAGTAATCGTAATCTCCAAACTTCTAAAGTGCCACTAGAAGACCAAGCGAAGGTCACCAGCCTAATCAATATGCATAGTGAGAGCCATGCAAATTTACCCTCTACCAACGTCAGCGGCCTTTGGTGCTATGAGTTGTCATTAAACTTACTTACAATTTACGTAATTTTGTTACAATGTTCATTACTAAAAATTGCGCTATGACATTTTGTTAGAAAGGGCGACGCTGAAGGATTAATATAAATTTGTACACAACGCGTGATTGGAAATCTATTTATAGACTCTGGTAATTTCTTAGCAGGTCACACGTGACTGGTGGTAATTTCTAACCAGGTACACGTGATTCGTGGTGGTAGTTCCACCGTAGCTTGGAAGCTAAGTGCGCGATTTTCTTAAATATGAGTCAAACAGTGGAAAGTAAATAAGTGGATCGAATAAAAGAAACAAGACTCAGTACTCTTTCTTTTTACTTTAAAAGTATTTATTTGGAAGAACACTTTTATACTGTTAAAAGAGTAAAATTTGTGGCGAGTACTGTTACTTTTACTTAAGTGCGCGAAGTCCTATTTACTTTTGCTTTTACTTAAGTACACTCGCCATGATACTTTAATCAAACACTGCTTGCCAGAGAAACCAGAGAGAAGGCCCCTTCGCTTCGCTTTGTTGACCTATGATATATATATATATATATATATATATATATATATATATATATATATATATATATATATATATATATATATATATATATATATATATATATATATATATATATGTAGTACGAGATTCGTGCTCTACATTTAACCTAGGTTAAAGTTTGTAATGTGTTTAAGAAAAGCTGTTGTTTTCACATCACTAGTAGTTGATCCGCATATCTTTTGGATATCACTAGGGTCTACAGTTTAACGACATCCATGTCAACGTAGGCCGTTGACGTCAATGGAAACTATTTCGGCCTACCATGGTCACCAACGTGACCCAATATTACTAGAACTCCATTGGTAATACGGAATTGAAAATTGAAGAATTAGCGATGTGTCACTTATAAAAAGTCTGTGTCGAACATATTAAAGGTGTTTAATGGAAAGATGTGGTAGCGGGTATTTTTCATGAAACATGCACTGTGCAACAACACCTAATGACTGACGTGGCCTTGCCTTAGATGATTGATCCATCCGCCTTTATTGCGATCCAGTAGATGGATCCAGAGTTTATCGACATCTTATGACAACAAAGGCCGTTGATGTCAACCGAAATTATTTTGAACAGTTCTCACCGTTTACGTGGCATGATACTTGGATCTTATGACACGGTACTTGATCATTTGCTGTCTAAGGACACTGAGTCATAACAAGGGTGAATAATGTCGCCCTCCTCCTTTCTCCAATGTTGAGACTGGCACTACTACAGGTAGAGCAGTGGCGGAGTTTAACGACATGGTGAATGTTGATTTATTTCTTCACAGGCTGTCGTTAAACTTAATACAACATTCTTCCTACACCCTTAACATGGCTTTATTACAAATGATATATAGACAAATCGCCTAAGATTATACTACCGCGCGTTGCGTACATCTCAGACGCGTTTGAATCTTAATCGTAAACGTCAAATTTCTAATGCGCTACTCTAAAATAAAGCGCAGACTCGGCTACGGTCAACTGAGTTCGTCACCAGGAGACAAAGAGTAAGAAACAGACGACGTTCCATAACTACTGCACTGTCACGAACAGTTGGTGCCAGTCCGAAGCCTTGATAACGAGGAGGGAGATGCCAAATAGCGTTATAATGACACGCAGTGAGTGTAGTTCCTGTTTATAGACGCTGTAGAAAGACGATCAGTGTCGCCCTTCTTTCTGCAAGCTTTGGACTGGCATTACCACAGTAACGGCTGTGATGGATGGCGGAGTTAGTAGTAGTTTCCAGTACAAAGGCAAGAGAAATAAGAAATCACAAGAGCACTCTCAATAAGTTATTTTATTCTACTTATGTTAATAATTCGATTTCTTAAAAGAGGTGTCTAAATATTTCCAACTTTAGTTGCTCATTTAGTTTAGGTTCAACACATCAGATTTCACTTAAATGCGGAATAATATATTCCTTTTTTCTATTTTACTGCACTTACACCTATGTAACATTTAGATTAATATTTACACTTCTAATTCGATCAGTTTACACTGGCGAATCTTCAGTGTATTTCTAATAATCGACATAATATCCTCTTCTTTGAAGGTGTTAATTTTATAATGAGTATTTCAATAAGACGACCCCAAGAAAGCGACTTGATTGGAGGATACACATTGTGACGCCATCACTGCTTCAACCTCGGGTAGCGCTAGTCCCAGGCCTGGATAAATGAGGAGGGTAACGCTAATTATCTTTGGTTATGACAAATTTGCTAACCAGAAAATATATACATAATCGCCAGTTACAAAGAAGTAGCAAGCTAGATATTTTCGATTAAACAGTAAGGACAAAGTCAACCGTATCCGAAGCTACGACTGTGTGTGGTAACTGAAAAAGAACTGTACAACTTTTTTCCAATCTATGTCAAATAGTAATATAGCTGACTGTATAGAACAAGGTGACTCTTCACGCAATAATCTCAAAATAATCGACTAAAAGAAGTCAATTTACTGATATTTATCCAAAAACAATTCTAGCTTCGATATCTTAGGCAAACTGTTAATATAAATGTATCTTGCAACTACGGAAGTATCTATATTGACAGATTCAGACAAAGATGTCTCCAAACTCAACGATAAGAAACGCCCGTCTCACCAAAGACTACCTTCAACTCTGTCCACTCCCTCTTCCTCTTTCCCTTTTATATAACTCAAAATAAGGATGGTGTCTGTACCATCACCCATTAATACAATCATGCCCCAATAAATGCCTTCAACACTCTCTGTCCACGTGTTCTTCCATCACTGCTAAACTTACTCTTTAGTACCCCACCTTGCCGTATACTTATCAGTACCTATTCCTCTCAAGACCTACATGCAAAAATGTGTATGAATACACTTTTGTAATGGATATTTATAGATCGCCCTTCAGGTTCTGACTTTTAAAGGTGTTTTCACTTTAGTGTATCCTTGTATCTTACGGTAACAACTGCCAATGGACAATTCAGCGTATTGGTAGCGTTTGTCGAAGTGAAAGTTATATAGCATCCGTGAAACTCCTTTTATAGGTGTGAATAACGTCGATTATTATCTTCGTGGTTCTTTGAGCTATTTTCTTTACATGGCAGAAAATCTAACTCTCACAGACTCTCCTGATTGGATTTTCGGAGCTGGATCTTTGAATTTATGAAGCCAACCGAGAGACATTTTTATTGTACGGCCTCAAACAACGTTTAAATAATCACATTGAGTATACATTTCTACGTCTATACAAATGTATATTGCACAGCGGATCATCACACCTCACTAACTTCTCGTGCAACTTATCTAATCATCACGAATAACAAATAAGTCGCATTGGATGCAGATCCATACACATGTATTGTCTGCGCTATCACGCCTAGAGTCCACACATGTGATAAAAGTGATTTTTAAGGAAGTATGCACTGCTAACAACATCTTATGGTTGACGTGGCGTTGACGTCGACTTTACCTGAGATGTGTGATTCATCCGCCTTTATTACGATCCGGTGAAGGTAAATAGAGTTTAACGACATCTTGTGACATCAAAGGCCGGTGATGTTGACATAAATTATTTTTGAACAGTTCCTATGGCATAGTACAGCAATCCGGTGGTTAGTTAGTTGCTGTTTAACGACACCGAGAAATAACAAAGATGACTAGCGTCGCCCTCTTCCTTTCTCCAAGCTTTGGACTGGCAAAGAGATACAGTAGAGACGGAGTTTTACGATCTGGTGAATGTTGATTATTTATTTCTGCACAGGCTGTTGATAAAATTTATTTAATACAACACTCTTTCGACACCTTTATAATGGTTTTCTTACAAATTATATAGAATGACAAATTGCATAAGTTGTTCGTTTTGTGTTGTGTATATTTGGATAGGTAGCTAACTACATTATGCCAAAAGAATTGAGAACATTTGAAAAATAATTTCTATCGACGTCTATTCTCCTTACAGATTTTACTTTAGTTATAGTTACAGTTATAGTTAATGGTTTTCCATTTTAGTTATAGTTACAGTTATAGTTAGTATTATTTTTTAGTTACAGTTAGTGTCATCGTTAAGGAAATCATTTTGCTTAGAGCTTCAAAAGGCTTTGAAGAATGGATGCATTCAGCTTCATGAATACACGACACTTCATATTCACCGACGTCCAAGTCGAACATAGGCCATTAGTTGTAGCGCACTTTCACGTTTTCATGTTTGTAGATATATTGCACTTTTCAATCAATCAATCAATCAATCAATCACCTTTTCAGTCTTTTCGTAACGAAAATAACTATGAATTTTCGTTAGTGTTATTTTCGTTATAGTTATAGTTATAGTTAATGATAAATTTAGTTACATACTTTTTTACAGTTATAGTTATCTTTTACGAAATCATGTTATGTCAATAACGAACATTTTCGTTACCGTTATCGTTAACGAGAATCACAATGACGTCTACAGCCTTTGGTGCAATAAGATGTCGTGAAACGGTTGGACATTCAATCAACTCTATCGTTCCCCTCGAAGCGCTGGATGAGTTAACCCTCAGGCTACCAAGGTTTTTTGTGACATCGGCTACCAAGGGGGGGGTGGTTACCACCCCCCCGGAATTTCGTGTTTGGTTTCAAATATCATATCATGTAATATAGCATTTGATTCAGCATTCATTTCTGAAAAGAATGGTATATTTAGTTGTAAAATATATGAATGCATCTCGAAATTATATAGTTTTTAACAAAGGCACCGGTCCATTTAACGATATCTGATATTATCCCACACAATTTGTACTATTTGGATAAAAAAATATAAATGATGTGGGTTTTGAAAATGAACTATGTATCCAAGAATATTGTAAATATAATGAGACTTAATTTTCAACAATACAAACTATTCCAAAGTCTGTTTTAGTTACAGGCAGAACCTAAAGGCGTGCAGCTATATCAACATGAAACAAGAAATTATGTAATTTTTCCCGGCAGTCAAAAACGTCAGTGGTCCTAGCAGTTATTGCAAGTTACTTCCATTGTTTTGTGCGAATGCTTCCTGCAAACCGGCTTCTTGAACACTTCACAGCACTGCTTTACGCTGTTAGCATTCTGCTTTGACTGTTTATAGCCCTTCCCCATACCCAACCATATCGGTTTACGTTGTGATGTTGCATCAGTGATTTTCACACTGATAAAGCGTATTATTATTTATTATGATGACTTCCGGTTTTCAAAAGTCAAATAACTAAGCAAGCAAATATAGCCCTACATTTACTCTAAAGAATGGCATAGTTGTTTCTCTTCCAGGAAGAATAATGACTACCTTTATAGTCGACAACAGCTAACAGCTGACGAGAGAAATTCCTGATTCCATAGGTGGTACCTAGGCTATATCGGGTATAACTTTTTTATGGCGTGGGATATCATCACGACTTTTACCTCAAAATGTGTGCAAATGGACCCCCTACAGCTACCTAAAATGTCAAAATTATATTCCATGTGCTAAAAAAAATTTTTGCAGAAAAACGTATGGGGGTGGTAACCACCCCCCCCCTTGGTAGCCCGAGGGTTAACTGCTTTCAAGGGTTATAAGGCTACTCGCCGGGAGGTCTGATACTTGCGTCTTGTCGTGGCGAAGATATTCTGCTGATCCAGTCATTTCAGGCGGAGCGAGAATCTTTTACGAGGCGCGAAAGGTTGTTTGGCACTGTTGCGTGGATGGAAAATCTGTTGCGAAGGGTTTTAACCCTCGAATGCCCAAGGGGGGGGGGTCCGACCGGACCCCAGACCCGCTTTTCACGGATAACTTTAGAACGGCTACGAAATTGTAGAAATGCTTTTAGGACATCCTAAAGCATTCAATTGGGCTTCGTATGTTATATTTTGCGTGATTATACTACCACCCTGTAGCCCACAACCATAGCATATACCAAGGACACCCCCAAGATATGCGGCTGATGGTCATACTGGCATATAGTTTGCCAACCCAGAAATAATTATTTTAACGCACGTTATTGTAAAATACCATATATCAGTCGAATGCAAATTGAATTTGGATTATAACAAGCCAAATCCCGTTAAAATATTCCAATCCTGTACCCCACAACCATAGCATATACCAAGGACACCCCAAGATATGCGGCTGGTGGTCATACTGGCATATGGTTTACCAACCCAGAAATAAATTTTTAGCGCAAGTTATTGTAAAATACCATGTATCAGTCGAATGCAAATTGAATTTGGATTATAACAAGCCAAATACCGTTAAAATATTCCAATCCTGTACCCCACAACCAGGGAACAACTACATGCGTACAATTGAATACATGCGAAAAATCCCGAAATTTCAAAGAAACTACAAAAGAGTAGGCCCCTATTAAAGTTCAAATAAAGTTTCACCAGGTGGCACTATTGTGAAATACCATATATCAGTCGATTGCAAATTGAATTTGGATTATAACAAGCCAAATCCCGTTAAAATATTCCAATCCGTTCTCCAGATATCACAATGAAAACATTGGGGTCCGGTCGGACCCCCCCCCCCGTTGGGCATTCGTGTACCAAAAAATAGCTTGGGCACTCGAGGGTTAATCGTAATCGTAAATTCCGAAATTAGAAGGAACTACTATAAAGCTAAGCGCGGGACACCAGCTTTTTGGCATGCGCTGTGCCAAGTGAGAAAACGAGATGTCAGAGATTCCAAGTGAATATCCGGGTCAGCTTCCCAGAGAGGCCAGAGAGAGGAGGCAGCTTTGCTTCGCATCGTTGACTCGGCTACGGTCAACTGAGTTAGCCCCAGCAGAACAAAAATAATGGAAAAGACGCTGTGTTATAGCCACTTCATTGCCACGAACAGTTGGTGCCAGATCAAAGCCGTGATAATGTGCTTTTTATATTCCAAAGTTTTCTACTCCGACGCCTCTTTATAAACTTTATAAATTAACAGAAAGTTAACGTTGAATTGAAAGTCGTGGCAGAATGGTTCCGCGCTAATAAGTTAACGATCAATTTAGAAGAAAAAAAACTAACCACATCCTCTTGAAATCTCACCTAAAGAACTGAGCTTTATATAGAAGGCATTACGATTACACAGATGGTTACAACCAACCATCTGGGAGTAATATAGACCAGCAACTAACTTGGAAGAGCGCACAAAACATATATCCAACAAAATTGCGCAAAACGTTGAATTATTATCTCGTGCCTCGCATTTACCATTCCAGATCCGTAATACGTTATATTATACCCGTATACATATTCCTATTGAACCGATTGCAACATAGTCTGGACTTCCACATATAACACAATACTAAAAAGATTAGTAACTCTCGAAAAACGAGCAGTTCGACGCATAACCAGAAATCCCACGCGCATCAGATATTTCTAAATTTTAATGGATCAACCTACTACCCCGGTGGCCCTACAGTAGCGGGATCAACGGCCCCTTTTTGGCACCCTGAATAGCCTAATTGCAGTATTCGACTAAGCAATTATTATTCGTCAGTTTGGCTGCCGAAAACATGATTGATTGATTAATTTGATAGATTGATTGATTGATTGATTGATTGATTGATTGATTGATTGATTGATTGATTGATTTACTGATTGATTGATTGATTGATTGATTGAGTGAGTGATTGATATTTCAAACAATGTGGCGGAATTACACGAAGACGATGCAGTATGTAATTTCTGAACAGGGTGTAAGCTGGTTTCCTGGACATTGCACATATCACATAGTCAAGTTGGATGTATTTTATGAATGTACAATCTGTTATTAACATTCACGCTGCCAAATAGAAATCATGTTAATTGAAGTTTTGTGAGTTTTACGTACTTAATTAATATCTGTACTTACGACCTTGGAGCCTTTCAACATAACTAGATTCGCCAGATTTATACTACTTATTAAAAGAATTAGCTTTCTTTAAAAGGTGTCTAAATATTACCAACTGCGTCAACTTTCATCGTTGTTTTGTGTCGGCTTCACACATCAGGTTTTACTTCAAGGCATAATAATATATTACTTTTTTAGGTTTCACTGCACTTACATTTCTGTAACATTTAACAGTTTTTTTTCGATCAGTTTACATTGTGTCTCTTCAGTGTATTTATTACATCTACACTAAAATCCTCTGCTTTGAAGACGTTATTTGTTTCAATCAGTATTTTATTCAGACCCCATGAAAACGACTTGATTTGGGGTTACGTATTGAAATGTCGCCACTGCTTCATACTCGGATTCAGCCAGTCTGAGGCCTGGATAAATGAGGAGGGTGACACTAATTTTCTGACGGCTTCGTTAAACAGAAAATATCTACATAATCGCCAGTTACAGAGAAGAAGCAATTTAGATTTTGTCGAATATAATGTAAGGATAAGGTCAACAGCCTTGATATTCATAAGATGTCCTTAAAGCGCTTAAGCCTTTCAAGAGCAATGTGTTTTACTGGATACCCATTTAAAGCTATTACATCTATCTATAAATTAGACAGCTGCGTTAAATGGTTTAGTCTGACACAACTGGGGGCTAATGTTGACTTGGATACGGTACACTGAGTTCGCTACCAGTAAAAGAAGATAAAGAAGCAGACGTTGTGCCATAACTACGTCACTGCCACGTGTATGTAGTTTCTGTTTTTAATCGACGCTGTGTTATAACAAAGACGATTAGTGCCGCCCCTTCTTTACCCATGCTTTGGACTGGCACCACTAGAGTACCGGCTGCGTGTCGGATCGCGGAGTTATTACTAGTTTCCAGTGTTTAACTACATCTTTTTGCTGTCAACATTTATGGATAGTTAGCCTGGAATTACACCATCTGTTTAAATATACCCATTCTGACAATTAATAAGAGGTGTTGGATTGTTTCCCGAATATTGCAGAGGTTTCATACTCCATTTAGATGTAGTTTTAGATTGCATGATCTATTGTTTATATTCACAGAGCCAAATCTTGATCTGGTTAATTGAACTGTTTGCGAGTATATAGTAGGTAGGCTACTCTTAATATCCGTCCTTACATTATCAACGAAGTTTCTAAGAACTAGTATCGTCAGATTTATTTCACTTATTTAAGGAATATACATTCTTAAAAAAGGTGTCTAAATATTACCAACTACTCCGTCTGTAATTGTTACCTTTTTTCGGCCTCACATAATATTATCAGAATTTACTTGAAGGCGAAACAAATTATTACTTCTTTAAATCTTAATGCACTTATATTTATATAACATTTACAATTACAATTACGCTTCTTTCTCTACAAGTCGAAATTGGCGACGTTTCATTGTATAATTTTACATCGGTTTAAGATCCTCTTCTTTGAAGATGTTACCTTTTTGCAAACAGTACTGACCCCGTGAAATCGACTTTATTAAGGGACACATATTAAAACATGGTTACTACCTAAACTCAGAAAGCGCCAAACCCAAGAGAAGAAAAAAGAGGGATGACGTCAATCGTCTTAGAACAAAACGTCGTAAACTAGAAACTTTCCACATGATCCCCAGTTAAAAATACGGGACAAGAAGGCTTTTATTGATTAAAAGGTAAACTTATTTCGATGCCAACAATCCAGACCATCATAAGACGTCGTTAAAAGGACTAAACTGCGGCTAAAACTCGCTTTGTAAGACACCTATAAAAAGTCTACAATTCTATGTATTTATAAGCTGCGCGAAGTCTTTAACTGATCTCCAAATCTTTTCTGATCGGGGAGAGAAGTATTTCAGAACGGCATTTGTTGCCACAAGATGTCGTTAAACTCTGCATGTACCCAACTACGTCTCTAGAATAACTCTAGTAGTGCCAGTCCCAAACCTGAAGAAAGGAGTAGGGCGATGCTAATCAACTTTGCTGTGACATAGTGTCGTTATAAAGCGCCTAATCAACCAATCGAGGCACCTATTGATTCGTTCATTCAATCATTCAATGTTTAGCCTTTGTGTGACCTGGGACAATGGTAAATACTGATTAGACAGACGGACAGACAGACACAGACAGGGAGAGAATTACAGACAGAGACAAAGACAACAGAGACAGAGAGATGGAGATAGAGAGGGCGAGAGGACGAGAGAGAGGGAGAGAAACAGTGAGACAAGCAGTCAGGCAGAGAGACAGAGACAGAGGCAGAGAGATGGAGAGAGACAGAGACACAGAGAGATACATAATGCGACGGAAACAGAGACGGAGATACTAGATGGAGAACTTTAACTCCGCCTTAAGCTTTCTCAATTCCAACGTAGAGGTGAACAGACGAATATACAATATAGAAGAAAGTGACTCTTCACGCAATAACCTCAAAATAATCGACTAAGAAAAGTCAATTTACTGATATTTATCAAAAAATCAGTTCTAGCTTCGTTATCTTAGGTAAACTGTTAATATAAATGTCTCTTGAAACTTCAGACAATTTCCGACAAACCTTCGTTACAAAAGAAGATGTCTCTAAACTCAACGGTGAGAAAAATCCATCTCACCAAAGACTAACTTCAATTCTGTCCACTCCCAATTCTTCTTTCCCCTTTATATCACTCAAAATAAGGATGCTCTCTCAACCATCGCCCATTACCACATTTCCCATTAAACGCCTTCAAAACATTGCGTCCACGTGTTCTTCCATCACTGCTAAACTTACCCTTTATTATCCCACCTTGCCGCATACTAATCAGCACCTATTCCCCTCCAGACCTACATGCAGCAATGTGTATGAAAACACTTATGTTATGGATATTTATATAGCGCCAATCAGGTTTTGACTTTTAAAGGTGTTTTCACTGTAGTGTATCCTTGTGTCTTACGGTAACAACTGCCATTGGTCACGACCATTGAGTCAATTGATAGCTTTCATCGAAGTCAGCAATATATAGCATCCGTGTACAGCCTTTAAAAGGTGTGTGTAACGTCGATTATTATCTTCGTGGATCGTTGCGCTATTTTCTTTTAAATGGCAGAAAATCTAACTGTAACTAAATCTTCTAATTGGACTTTCTGACCTGGATCTTTGAATTTATGAAGCCAACTGAAAGACATTTTTATTGTACGCAATACGCAATTGCTTAAGCAATCAATTTTGAGTATACATCTGTATGTCTATACAGATGTATATTGCAGAGCGGATCATCAGGCCTCACTAACTTCTCGTGCAACTTATCTAATCAACACGGATAAGAAATAATTCGCATTTGGTGCATATCTATACATATATATATTGTCTGCGCAACCATTTGTAGAGTCTATGCATGTGATAAAAGTTATTTGTCCAGAAGTATGCAATGTTTAAAAATATCTTTTGGTTAACGTCGACTTTACGGTGGATGGATGCAGAGTTTAACAACATCTTGTGACAACAAAGGTCGTTGACATCAGTTAGGAGCTTACACTGGATTTATGGTGAGACATGACCCGTTACTGCTTGAAGTGAATTGAAGTTCCCTATAATTATAGTCAAGTGACCAAAGAGGAAATCTTCTTGGGTTGAAAGGCACTTAGTTTGAAACGCACAGAATAAAGACGTTGTCCATCAACATGATAAACTGGTGAAGTTTCCGCAGGGCCTAAAATAATGTGTCTTCTGACACAAAGTGTGTTTCCTGACACAGTGTGTTTTCTGACACAAAAGGTGCTTTCTGACACGGTGTGTTTTCTGACACAAAAGGTGTTTTTAGACAGAAAATGTGCAGGTGACACTGTCTTTGCGAGTGTCCAGTTGACTTGCTTGCAGTGTGCGGCGTGTAGTATGAATCTTTGAGAGCATAGCTAAGTGATCTACACACGATTTCATTATTAGACATGAAATTTCACTTACCAGTTTACTTACAGTTTGACAGTTTCAGGAAGTGTTTAACCCTCGGGCTACCAAGGGGGGTGGTTACCACCCCCCCTACATTTTTCTGCAAAAATTTTTTTTAGCACATGGAATATAATTTTGACATTTTAGGTAGCTGTAGGGGGTCCATTTGCACACATTTTGAGGTAAAAGTCGTGATGATATCCCACGCCATAAAAAAAGTTATACCCGATATAGCCTAGGTACCACCTATGGAATCAGGAATTTCTCTCGTCAGCTGCTGTTAGCTGTTGTCGACTATAAATAAAGGTATTCATTATTCTTCCTGGAAGAGAAACAACTATGCCATTCTTTAGAGGGAATGTAGGGCTATATTTGCTTGCTTAGTTATTTGTCTTTTGAAAACCGGAAGTCATCATAATAAATAATAATACGCTTTATCAGTGTGAAAATCACTGATGCAACATCACAACGTAAACCGATATGGTTGGGTATGGGGAAGGGCTATAAACAGTTGAAGCAGAATGCTAACAGAGTAAAGCAGTGCTGTGAAGTGTTCAAGAAGCCGGTTTGCAGGAAGCATTCGCACAAAACAATGGAAGTAACTTGCAATAACTGCAAGGACCACTGACGTATTTGACTGCTGGGAAAAATTACATAATTTCTTGTTTCATGTTGATATAGCTGCACGCCTTTAGGTTCTGCCTGTAACTAAAACAGACTTTGGAATAGTTTGTATTGTTGATAATTAAGTCTCATTATATTTAGAATATTCTTGGATACATAGTTCATTTTCAAAACCCACATCATTTATATTTTTTATCCAAATAGTACAAATTGTGTGGGATAATATCAGATATCGTTAAATGGACCGGTGCCTTTGTTAAAAACTATATAATTTCGAGATGCATTCATATATTTTACAATTAAATACACCATTCTTTTCAGAAATGAATGATGAATCAAATGCTGTATTACATGATATGATATTTGAAACCAAACACGAAATTCCGGGGGGGTGGTAACCACCCCCCCTTCGTAGCCGATGTCACAAAAAAACCTTGGAAGCCTGAGGGTTAACTTAAGTAGATCTTGTGTCATGAAAGGCCATTGTGTCCATGCAAAAAGCTTGAACAAAGATGAGTAGTCTCCAGTGTTTTACTGGCTTCAGTGTGCACTTCTGAACGTTGTAAGGAGTCCATTAACAAATATCAGTTGTATTGTATTGTATTGTATTGTATTGTAAGGTAGGATACTGCCATGTGGTAAGTGGAAACTGTAAATTCTATGTTAAAAGTTGCGTGGGTGTCAGCTTCCATGTTATGAATAAACAAATATTGATTGATTGATTGAACATTTGTTCCAGTCAAGGTCAACGGCCTTTGAAGCCATAAAATGCCACTAAACTGCAGGAAATGCAATGCAATCGCTTGGTTGAACGATAATCTCAGTCATAAGCTTTCATTATACATTACTTAATTCTACACTTTTTACACACCTTTAAAACGGTTTGATTTCACAATATAATAATCATCTAGCGCATAGGTTTGCTAATACTAGATGTGGCCTGTTCATAAGAGAAACATAGCCGAAGAGTGAATAAATACCGCACAAAAGAGTGAAAACCTACAGAAATGAAGTCAGCATTAAAAAACCGACAAAAAATATTATGTACTCACTCAAAAGCAATAAATGTAGGCTTCGAGTCTGAACACTACATCTTGGCTACTAGTCTAACAAATTTACTACTGTATTCACTCAATGTTTGATTCTTCTACCAATCTATGACAGGAAGTTTAGTTTATGCTGTGGGCATGTACCTCGAGGAGTACCTTGAAGGTACTCCTCGAGAGATATAGTACCATGTCTCCTCACAACGGTTGCTATCCTCTCTTCTCTTTGGAGTTGCTCTTCTTCTTCTTAACTGGAATGTTCCCTGCAATCAGCCTCTCGCCCTCTTGATCTGTGCGGTGCCTCTCGTTTTTTATGAATTCCTTTATCATCGACAATAATCCCAGGTGGTAACCTTCTACTACAGTTTCGAACCTCCTGTGCCTCACAGCCTCAAAGCTGTTGTTTGTTCTTGGGAGGTTATGGGCATTCAATTATCTCCGAAATATTTCTGTCGCTCTTTTAAAATTGCTCTCCGATTTGTCGTTTTTCGTTATGTCTAACATTTTTAAATGAACTTCACAACCTTCAGTCCTATGAATACGTAGTTGATAGTAGTTTCTATTGTGTAACGACATCTTTTTTTGCCGGGCTGTTCACGGTGACATTGCACATATAGATAGCCTGGATGGATAGATTGATGAATCCAGAGTTTAATGACATCTTATGGCATTTAGGCCGTTGACGTATAGTCTGGAATTAAACAGTGTGTATAGCATATTTTTTCTGGCTATGTAATAAAAGGTGTGGAAGGGTTTCCCGTGCATTGCATCTGTCACATGCATAAGTAGAATGTACTATAAGATTGTAGAATCAGTTGTTAAAATTCTCACAGTTAATTGAACGTTTTTATAGCTTGAAGTACTCTTAATACCCGGGCATGCAACAACTGATTTATCATCAGCGGATTTATTCCAGTTATTATAGAATCAGAATTCCTAACAAAGGTGTCTAAATATTACCATAAATATATTCCGACTGTTTTGTTTATTTAGTTTCAGCTTCATACATAAGATTTTCCTTGAAGGTAAAACAAAAATTCCATCTTTACAATTTGGTGAATTTACATTTATGTAACATTTACAATTACATTTACGATTCTGTCTCTTTCAGTCGACATTGGCGACACTTCAATGTATTTCTTGCTTCGCTTTAAGATATCTTTCTTTGAATACGTTATATATTTTTCAAACAGTACGGACCCCATGAAGTCGACTTGACTAGAGGATAGGCATTGAAACACCGTCACTGCCTTATACTCAGGTAGTGTCAGACCTAAGATAGGGTAAGGAAGGGAGCGACGCTAATCATCTTATGACACAGCGTCGTTAAATAGAAACTACATATGATAAAAGCACTGATTACATATGTATATGTATGTATGTAGCTGCATATAATTTATGCATGTCTATGTATGCGTTATCTATTGTGTTATGATCGAATTACAATTGTTCAGCCTTCCAGGCGAACAGTCTCTGCCTCCTCTCCGTAGTCTCTCTAGCAACCGGACCCAGTTCTCCACTAGACAACCCCTCTGACAAGACGCTGCGGTCGTAATTTATAAGCTGATGCTCTGCGCTTAGCTTCCTAGTAACGCCTTTGCGAAATTTTTAGTTTACGATTACGATTACAAGCAAACTAGTGGTTTGCACTCACACTTATTTCTTCCTACGAGCGGCTTAAAAATTGAGATTTTTCAGTTAGTCACGCGTTTACGTTATGCTTATTTATAGAAGAGCAAATACTTTAAACGAGGTGTCAAAGTATAGGCCACGTTTTCGGCGTGGATTAAGCGAGTTTGTAGGTTTCCCAAAATATGCTTTAAATACTCATACGCTTACTTAAGAAGAAAGTCATACTTACTTATCTACTTAATGACTTACTTAATTGCTAAATTTTTTAAATTTCTTTTTTATTTATGAAGACAAAATTGTTTAGACCTTGGTATTCGTAAACCGCTGGCTCTGCGTGTGCAGTTAAAGAGGTTTACCAAATGCTTACTTAAGAATTAAGTCGTACTTACTTATTTACTGATTTACCTACTTAATTAATTAAATAATTAACTAATTAACTAATTATTGACTAAATGGCATAGACCTTGACATTCGCAATTTGCTAGCTCTGTGTGTATAGTTGCTGTTTAACGACGGCCAAACCTCGTAAATATATTCATCGGTGAGGGGTACAAATAAATTGCAATAATCTTGTCTATAGAACAATAGATCTTGAAAAGACACGGTTTAGTGCCCGCAATCCCCTCTAGGTCGACTCAGCCTTCCACTCGATAGGGGTCAGCAGAAAAATGAGCGGGCGCCAAGACATGTGTTCGATAATTTCTTGATAATTGTAGCGTCATGTTTCATTACTGTAGTAACTTACTGCGGTTTTCACAGACGCAATTGGAAGCCTTTTACAGGAGAGATATATATAGCATCTCTAAGAATAGTTTTAAAGGTGTTCTTATAATATAATATAATATTTATTCTTTAATTAAGCGCCTGCAAACGCACTGCGCTGTACATGTACATGTCATGCGATAAACCTTAACTACTAACAGAACACAGACAGCCTGCAATACACGGCGCAAATTGCAGCCTACAAAGCATGTCCGCCTATAGGACTCGATCTCTGTACCTCTCGCACTCTAAGCCAGATGTTATCCAATGCGCTATCTTGTAGGCCGTTAGCGTCGTGGATCTGTTTCTCTCGGCCTAGGCCTTTCGTGACTTTTCTTTCGAAAGCAGAATTTAGGAATCTTTTTATTTGATTTCAAGAGCATAAACCATAGATGGCGTTTTCCTCTTCATTCCTCAGTCTGGTGGTCTCCTCGAGTACTTCAAACAGTGAAAACTGTTTTAAAATCTTCTATTGACGTCTATGGCCTCTGATTCCATAAGATGCCATTAAACCTTTGGAAATCCCATCCAAGCTGCAGGTTGAACGGTTCTGGCAGTCTACGTTGTCGCTAAACTTTATTGAGTACGACACTCTTTCGACACCTTTAACATGGCTTCATCAAAATTTATATATCAACAAATCGCACCCAAGTTGTTCTCGGTACATAGTGTGTAGGTCAAACGAACGGTGAGAAGTGTTCAATTATTTTCTAACGACATCAAAGGCCGAAGGATGTAGTTAACTGTTGGAAATTCAATATGATCTATCGTTCCCCTCGAAGCACTGGATGAGTTAACTGCTTCAATTTCAATGGTTACTCGCCGTGGAAATGTCCGATGCTTTCGCCTTGTCGGCGCGAGGATGCCCTGCT
Organism: Allolobophora icterica; assembly: GCA_963556255.1. Lineage (NCBI taxonomy): Eukaryota > Metazoa > Annelida > Clitellata > Crassiclitellata > Lumbricidae > Allolobophora > Allolobophora icterica. The sequence continues at coordinate 5,185,173 of OY744605.1, read as the reverse complement.
GGTCCCGTCTTTGGAGGCAGGGCGAGAGTCTATAGCGAGGTACGCAAGGAAGATCTGTTTCAAAAGTCTTTGATTCGTAATGAGTAACGCCAAATTTCTAACGCGCTAATCTATTTTATCTGCGTATTACTATAGGCCACGTTGTATCGGTTTGTATCTGTGAATTGTTTGGTCTGTTACTGTGTATGTTTGTTTGTGTATCTTCGTGTATCGGTGTCTATTTTATCTGTGTATTATTATATGTGTTGGCGTTTGTCTCGCTGTGGGTCTTGGTGTATGTGTACTTACGTCTGAACTGATCTGTTTGTCACTGTGTGTCCGTTTGGATATTCTTCTCATGTCTAGATGTGTTTCTGCCTCTCTCTGAATTGGTGTTTATGGAATTCAGTGTTTTTATGGATTATCATTTGGCAGTCTGTGTGTATCGGTAACTTTGTGCATGAATCGACATCCTTTTGTTTGGATGTTCTTTGTATGAATGTGTCGATCGGTATATTAAAACTGGTTTACCTCTTATTGGTAATTGATATCAAGATTCAATCAATCAATCAAAATCATTTATTTGACATACATATTGCATACAGATTGCATACATACATACATACATACATACTTACATACATACATACATACATACATACATACATACATACATACATACATACATACATACATACATACATACATACATACATACATACATACATGCATACACACATACATACATACATACATACATACATGCATACACACATACATACATACATACATACATACATACATACATACATACATACATACATACATACATACATACATACATACATACATACATACATAAATATTAACATTATAATGTGAATGGATTAGATTATAGAATGTGGTTTAACTTGAAGCGATCATTGGTTGTTGGCTCCCTTTACATTATTATAACAGTTTACCCTGCGTTCCCTTGACTTACCTTCATTTACCTTTACCTTCTGTCACACTGCAATGCCTTTCATTTGTCTTGTTAGCTTACCTTGCCTTGATCTTGCCGCTTACCTTGTCATGTTACTTCTTATATATCTTATCTTCTCTTTTATCGTCACATTTTAATTGTCTTATTTGGACTGGCTTTTGCCTGAGCCACCATCCTTCGTGTTGCTCCCATCTCTGACCCTCCTATGATCCTCTTCTCGTTTAACGCGAGCTGCTGCTTTACGGCCGCCATGGATATTGACGTCGTTATGTTAACACAAACGAAACCATCTGTAACAAATAGTTATTATGGTTATTTCGTTATTTTATTTATTCCACAGTTTTCCGATATCTTACGCAGCAAAAAGCCGTTGACGTTTTCAAAGTTATTGTAATTCAGTTCATGTTTTTAATTGTTTCCGTTGACTTATGGTCATGTTTTAGACACCCCATTTAAAACCTTCCTTTTTGTATAAATAATTGTCAAAGCCAAAATTGTTATATGTCGAAACCATGTTCGTGATGCTCATTCATAAAAGTCTGTGCGTACAAAGCCTCGCTTCAGCATTTCTGAACCGTGTAGGGGTTATTATCAACTTGCAGTTGTTCAGCCTTCTAGATGAGCAGTCCCTGCCTCCTCTCCCTGTTATCCCTAGCAACCGGACCCGGTTTCCATGGGTCCACCCCTCTGGCACGACGCTATATGCGGCTTCAGCATGGTGGGGATTGGCAGGGCAACAAGATAGGAATAAGCTGGACTCGGTAATAAATAAACTCATTCACCTGAGATACCTCCCCACCAACAATCCGACATACGAACAGTTATGTGAACAAGCTGATACCCGGCTGTTTTCCGATGTCTTGGACTGTCCAGGGCATGCTTTGCAGGGGTATTTACATACAAGAAAGAAAACTGTATATAACCTTAGACAAAGAACACATGACCGGATTTTATGAGAAAGACTTTCTCGGTGAGGATGTTGTATTTAAATTAAACCGGAAACTGTAACTTGCACACATAAGCGTAGCTACATTGAGGCAAGCAGAGGCAGCTGCCTCCTCTTGGTTTTATAAATTTAAAATGTTTCCTTGGGTTATATCCCTGCACCTGGATTTTGCCTCCTCTTGAACGGTGAACCCTGGCCCACGAGAAGAAATTTAAGAAGAAATCCCAGAAAAAGGTCATCAAATTTTTTCACAGAGAAATCTCCCCAAAAAAGGTCATCAATTTCTTTGGGTAGCAATCGCTAAAAAGGTCATCAAATTCTTTTCAAGATTTTTTGCCTCCTCTTGAATTCAAGTCTGGCTACGCTCCTGCTTGCACACTGTTAATTTACATGTAAAGTACTCAAAGCTACCACAGATAGAGTAGTGGAGGAGTTTTACGATCTCGTGAATGTTGATTTATTTTATTTCTTCACAAGCTGTCGTTATTTAATACAACACTCCTTCGACACCTTTAATATGACTTTAGTGTAAATTACATAAAATAATGACAAAACGCTTGACATTTTAGTTAATTGAGTCATTTAAATTTACGCTAAATGAATGCTGAGAATTGTTCAAATATAATTTCTATTGACGTCATCGTCCTTTGGATGTCGTTAAACTTTGAATCCGTCCTTTGTTACTTAGTTGAAACGTAAAAAGCCTTCAAACAGTGAGAGCAATACAAATTCAATACTCTCTACCGACGTCAAAGCCGCTTCTGATACTTGCATCGTACCATGACGAGGATGCCCTGCTGGTCCCGTCTTTGGAGGCGGGCCCACAGTCTGTAGCGGGGCACGCAGCTGTTTCTGTTTAAAAGCTGTTTCTGAAGCCTTTGAATCATAATCGTAAATAACTAAGTATATTCTTTATTCAGAAGGACTTGCTAACGCAAAGAATATACATACTTCACCTGCTTTTCCTCAAAACTTAATCGCTATGGTAAAGACAAAATTTCTAACACGCTATTCTAAAGCTAAGCGCAGGGCACCAACTTATTCATGAGTGCTGTGTCAAGTCAGAGGGGTTGTTCAGAGATTCCAAGTTAAGATCTGAGTCAGCTTGCCAGAGAGACCAGAGAGAAGAGGCTATTAGCAGAAAAACATTTAGAAACAGACGCTGTGCCACGCCAATAATCTTTCTTAAGACACGTAGTGAGTATAGTGCCTGTTTAATAGGCTTTGTCATAACAAAGATTATCATCGTCGCCCTCCTCCTTCTCCAGGCTTTGGACTGGCACTACCAGAGGTCCAGAGTAATATATGTGGTGGATTTCGGAGTTATACAAGAATTAATATAATATTACACTTCTTACTCGGTCAGTTTACATTGGCAACTCTTCGATGCATTTCTTACATCGACCTAAAATCCTCTTCCTTGAAGACAGAATCTTCTTTAATCAGTATGTCAATCAGACCAAGGAAAGCGACTTAATTAGCGAATACACATTTAACGTCGCCACTGCTTCCTATGCCCGGGCAGCGTTACACCGAGGCCTGGATAAATGAAGAGGGTGACGCTAATTATCTTTGGTCTGACAGATTTGTTAAACGGAAAATATCTACATAATGGCCAGTAACAGAGACAAAGCAGGTTAGATTTTGTGTATTAAAATGTAAGAACAAAGTCAGCCATCTTCACAGTCAGAAGATGTTTCTAAAGGGGTCAAAGAGTGCTAAAACAATGCGTTTTATTGGACACCTTTAAAGCTTTGTCAATCAGTCCTTATATAATGCAGCTGCGTGAATCTCTTCGATCACTGCTCTCTGGTTTGTGCAACGGAGTAGTCATTAGATATAGGAAGCGAGAGGATAAAACAGAGAAGAATACCATGAGGAGAAGATTATTATCGATGGGACACGTGGTTCGTATGGACAATGATAGAAGAGCCAACTAAGTGATGAACTGAATCCATGGGGAAAAGGAAAAGGAGAAGACCAGGAAATCTTGAACTGGTCGGAATCCATGAATATAGATCAATATATCTATTGATATGTACAATTTCACAGCGAATCTTCACGCCTCACTAACTTCCCGTGCAACTTACCTACTCAACACGAATAACAGGTAATTCGATTCAATGCAGATCCCTAGAGCCTCTGCAATTGATACAGGTTTGTTTGAAGAAGTATGCAATGTTTAACAACATCTTATGGCGAAATATCTCTCGAACTACCTGCGAAAGCCGATATCTGCATCTTCTTCTATCTTATAGCGCTCTGTGAATCTGCTTGATCTATTTGTTACCAGGGCTAAAACTGCCTTGGCCCAGCATCGAGCGTTTGCTGTAGTGGGTCCAACTATCTGGAGTGACTTTCCCCCTCTGCTCAGGGCCAAACTAATGACTGGCTTTTCCTCATTGGTCTTGCGTTCTTTTAAGGCATTTCTGTTTCCTGGGGCTTCTGTGCTGGGAGCGGCTCTTTATAAATTTCCAGATACAATACAATGCTAGGATAAACGTCGGTCGTCATTAAAAGACTGAAGTCAAAAGTAGAACTAACTATCGTATACTACATGCTACAACGCGAAGAGTTGTTTTGATCTCACCTGATTTGATTTGATTTGGTTTTATTCAAATAAACTGAAACTGAAATAAATAATCTGAAACTGAAATAAATTAACTGAAACTGAAATAAATAAACTGAAACTGAAATAAATTAACTGAAACTGAAATAAATAATCTGAAACTGAAATAAATAAACTGAAACTGAAATAAATTAACTGAAACTGAAATAAATAATCTGAAACTGAAATAAATAATCTGAAACTGAAATAAATAAACTGAAACTGAAATAAATTAACTGAAACTGAAATAAATAATCTGAAACTGAAATAAATTAACTGAAACTGAAATAAATAAACTGAAACTGAAATAAATAATCTGAAACTGAAATAAATTAACTGAAACTGAAATAAATAAACTGAAACTGAAATAAATTAACTGAAACTGAAATAAATAAACTGAAACTGAAATAAATTAACTGAAACTGAAATATATAAACTGAAACTGAAATAAATAAACTGAAACTGAAATAAATTAACTGAAACTGAAATATATAAACTGAAACTGAAATAAATAAACTGAAACTGAAATAAATTAACTGAAACTGAAATAAATAAACTGAAACTGAAATAAATTAACTGAAACTGAAATATATAAACTGAAACTGAAATAAATAAACTGAAACTGAAATAAATTAACTGAAACTGAAATAAATAAACTGAAACTGAAATAAATTAACTGAAACTGAAATATATAAACTGAAACTGAAATATAAAAACTGAAACTGAAATAAATAAACTGAAACTGACTTCACAAAGAGACGCATTCGTAAATACTTGATGTTATTACTAGTAAAACTACCATTTTAGTATAATTATCATCACTCTCATAGTAATAATTTTAAATTTTATTATTATTATTACGCATTTCTTTAGCTCCTCTATATAATTATGAAGCAGCAAACAATGGCGCTGAGCAATCGGTAGTGAAGGAAATGCTCTAGGTCCATTCAGAACTAGATTAATAATAGCATTAATTATAATTTATTGTCAATAACTAATATTAATTCTAATTAAATATTGTTAACAAACTATGATTAGGTAAATAATTAATATTAATCGTTATTAAATTAACAATATTAATGATTAATTACATTAAATTAATTCTAATAGTACTATCGACGTCAACGGCCTTACATGCCATAAGATGTGTGGTTGAAACTGTTGGATCTGTTCATTCATCTGATCGTTACAAGTTACAACGCTCTCTTTAGACACCTTTTAAATGTTGTTAACCGTTCTATATAGGCTTCGTACATCGTTTCCGAATAATTTTGTTGGTTAGACTATTTTAAATCGCTTATGTTTAGACACCTTTAAACAGTTGATAATCCGTGCTATGTAGCATAGGAATGGCTTATTCTGAAGGTTCCAACCCCAGGTCATGGCATCCATACCCTCTACTTGTCCGATCCACATAATGATCTGGTAGTACACTCTGCGACAGTAAAGTTTAGTAGCAGATTCAATCGGTTGGGGGAAGACGTTCTTGTGTTCTGGAGATGAACAGCGTGACCCTCCTGCTTTATTCAAAATTTGGACTGGCATTACGACGGCAACTGTAGTGGTGGATGGCAGAGTTAGTTGTAGTTTCCGTCACTAAACCAGAGGCGAGTTGATAACATCAGCATCATCTATAGATTTATTCGACATATGTTAAGAATTTAAATTCTTAAAAGAGGTATCGAAATATTTCGAACAATGCCGACTTTAGTAGCATATTTAGTTTCGGTTTCACATATCAGATTTCACATAAATGCAGAATAATATATTGGTTTTTTTCTGTTTACTGCATTTACACTTATGTAACATTTTAATTTATGCTTACACTTCTAACTCGATCAGTTTACACTGACGATTCTTCAATGTATTTCTTACATCGACATAAAATCCTCTTGTTATTTTTTAATCAGTGTTTCAATCAGACCCCAAGAAAGCGACTTGATTAGAGGGTACACAAAATTAAACATTGATACGCCGCCACTGCTTCAAACCCGTGTAGCGCTAGTTTGAGGCTTCGATAAATGAGGAGGGTGACGCTAATTATCTTTGTTATGACAAATTTGCTAACCAGAAAATATCTATATAAGAAGAAGCAAGTTAGATATTTTCGATTTAAAAGTGAGGACAAAGTCAAGCGTTTCGACAGCCACACGATGTCTTGAAAGGGCTTTAGCAGCGCTACAGAAGTGCGTTTCATTGGACACCTTTAAAGCTGTATCAGCTAATCTATATATGGATCTGCTGCGCAATATGGATTATTCGTACCACTTTCAATTGCGAGTGTAATATTGAACTAAGATATGGTTGTTGTCTGAATTTATTAGAACCGAATAAAATCATTAAACAACGGACGGGCGAAGATGAAACGTAGAACACTATCAGAAAGAGAAGATTAAAGTGGATGGGATACGTGGTTCGTATGGATAATGATAGAAGAGCCAACTAAGTGATGAACTGGATCCATGTGGAAAAGGAAAAAGGAACGACTGCGGATGAACTGGTCGGAGACCATCAATGACGATTTGAATATTTGGAGATGTCGTGGGACGAGACTCAAAGACTGGAAATGGACACAGGCGAATGGAAAAGACGCGTTGCTTGATGGGTAGGACTAAGGACTAAGTAAGTAAGTTGACAGAAGCAATCTTATTCAAAGCAGTTCGCACCATTCGTGAGGCATAATACACCCGTTTTCCTTATAGCTGCCAGTTATTATTATTAATCCAAAGTTTAACGTCGTCTTATGACATCAATGGCCGTTGAGGCGTTGAGGACAATTCACAAGTGCAATTCACAGAAAACGAGATACTTATAGTGTCCTAAGGACACCATTAAAGGTGTCACACAGAGCACTAATGTCACATCATTTTAACCTTTATCATCCCAGATATTGAAATTGTTATGCAATCACTTCTGAATTTAGTTATGATGCAGTTTACAACCTATATAGAGGCAATCATAAGTAAAAGTAATTTATTTTCAGTTCATATCAGAATTTTGCATATGTTCCCAAAGTGGAACGTTGGGTCACTTTGCCTATCATAAGTAGACACTGCAAAGTCGATTGTGTTCCGTGGTATGGTACGTTTTAAAGCACAGTTCGTGGAGCCGCTTGTCGCATTTTCGCACTTCTTCCTAGTATTGCTGCAGCAGTAGGCGCATCTACCTTGTGTTGTGGACTCAATGATATGGTTTAGCCATCATATTGGAGCAGCGCAAGCACTGGTGCTGTCGGACCGCCCAGTCGTTGACGCGGCACATCTTTCAGCAAGCCGCTAACCACCCACGCGTGGAAACAGAGGGCTTGTACGGCCTCTCATATTCGCTGGGCTTCTGTTGACAGGCCAGACACAGTGCCATCAATGACCTTCTCCACCACAGTCTAAATGGAGCAGCGGGTACCCTGGCGATCAAGGAACCGTCGGGCCTGACCAGATCCGACGGGAAGAGACCGTACGGCCAGACTGTAATCCTTTGGAGAGACGGACGCCCTCTGACATGGGACGCGACAGTGTTGGATATGATGGCCGCATCATATCTCCCCGAGACTGCGGTCGCGGCCGGGGGCGCAGCGGAAAGGGCGTCCACAAGGAAGCACACGAAATATTCAAAACTCCGGAAGAGATACAACTTCGTGCCGATCGCCGTGGAAATACTGGGCCCCACCGTTTCCGAAATAGGCTGCCGGTTGACAAGAACCAATGGCGACGCCCGCAAGACAGACTTCCTCTTCAAGAGCATGTCGATAACATTTCATCGTTTCAATGCAGTAGCATACCAGGGCACCATGTCGGAGATGCCCGGGATTGAGGACCCGCGGACCCATCCAAGCTGGACCTAACTATACCTCGTGATGATACCATAACACAGATTTTATTACAATAATAATAATAATAATAATAATAATAATAATAATAATAATAATAATAATAATAATAATAATAATAATAATAATAATAATAATAAAAACAACAACAACAACAACAACAATCAGAATCAATGTAACTGTGGAGTTACAACAGGCAATTTTCAGTAGCAACGCAAAATAGTGGTACGTGTAAGGACAGTGACCCAACGTTCCCAAAGTGGAACACATTCGAAATCAGCTACGTTGCTCAGGCATAAAGCGCTACCACTGAAAAATTTGACCACACACAGGCAAAATAAACGCAGTTCATTCAAAATGTACAATAAAAACAATTAATAGTCACGTGCTTGTAATATACAGTTATTTTCAATATTTTGAAGCATAAATGTCAATTTTTGTCCGATTTGCACCACAATTATAATTAATATTTACCAAAACAGACTCGAAATCAAAGTAAATAAACACTCCTCCATCGTTGGCCAAGCCAATGAATATTTATGAGATGACTTATAGTCTGCTTAACTGTCTCCCCAGGAGTTTTCATAATCTGTTCCACTTTGGGAACGTTGGGTCAAAAAAGGTTAAGTAACATACCTAACATTGTTTTTGATACACATGATTGTGTCTCAATGTTTATGAGAGTCTGGCGCAACAACTCGGTGTCTATTTAATATATTGTTTGTGACATTGTAATAAGAGGTGCTGAATGGTTTCTCCAACACATGTCACACAGACCAGTTGGATGTATTTCATGAGTGTACAATCAATTGTTTTAATTTACACAAGTTCAGAGTTTTAAGTGCTTAATATCTGTGATTACAAGAGTGGTGGATCAGGAAACCGCACGTTTGGTTTCTTTTACTTATGAAAAGATATATGCAATATTAAAAGAGGTGTCTAAATATAGCCAACTCTTCCGACCATTCTTGTTTACTTAGTTTCAGCTTCACGCATCAGATTTTACTAGAAGGCAAAATAAAAATCCCGCCTTTAGATTTTTCTGCACTTACAGCTATGTAGCATTAAAAATTACAATTACACTTCTTTCTTCATAAGTCGACATTGGCGACTCTTCAACGTATGTCTTGCCTCGCTTTGAGATCTTTTCTGTTTCTGAAGCCTTTGAATCATAATCGTAAATAAGTAAGTATATTCTTTATTAAGAAGGACTTTCAAAGACAGAGGATATGCATACTTCACCTGCATGTCCTTAAAAATTAACCGTTATCGTAAAAGCTAAATTTCTAATACCCTATTCTAAGGCTAAGCGCAGGGCACCAACTTATTCACGAGCGCTGTGCCAAGTCAGAGGGGTTGTTCAGAGATTCCAAGTGATGATCTGAGTCAGGTTGCCAGAGATACAAGAGAGAAGAGGCCATTCGCAGAATAACATTTAGAAACAGACGCTGTGCCACGCTAATAATCTTTCTTAAGACACGTAGTGAGTGTAGTGCCTGTTTAAAGAGGCTTTGTCATAACAAAGATTATTATCGTCGCCCTCCTCCTTCTCCAGGCTTTGGACTGGCACTACCAGAGGTCCAGAGTAATATATGTGGTGGATTTCGGAGTTAGTGGCAATATCCTTGGTAGTTGTGGCATTGCCAGATTTATTCTATTTATATTAAATTGTTAATCCTTAAAAGAGGTGTCTAAAAATTTTAAACTATGCCGACTTTAGTTGTTTCCTTAGTTCCGGCTTCACTCATAAGATTTTACTTAAAGGCAAAAAAATATATTACTTTTTTTATTTTGCTGCACTTACACTTATACACTTACACTTATTACATTTACACTTCTTACTCGATTAGTTAACATTGGCAACTCTTCAATGTATTTCTTACATCGACTTAAAATCCAGTGCGGCGCCAGACAGTTTTGTAACCAGGGTATGGCCAGGGCAGTCATACAAGTAACCAGTGCAGAGGGCGATTTATCGAGAACGCGGTCGCGCGAGGTTAAATGGGGACCATAATTTATTTTTTTAAGATGGCGCTTCCCATAATTCGCCATTTGCCCTCAGCGTTATTATATTTTTGTCTATAGTCAGATGGGTGAAGCCCCCCCCAGGAAGCTGAACGCTTTTTGGCACTTGTAAAGGAAATTTTAACATTTCGGTGAATTAAGTGAATTTATATCACAGGATATAACATATGTGCGCGAACAAATTCTGGACAGGGAAAAAATTCTGGCAGGGGATCGACCAGAGCAAAGGCTTTTTTACCAGGGCATTTGCCCTGGCGCGCCCTGGTGTAGCGCCGCCCCTGTTAAAATCCTCATCTTTGAAGACGGAATCTTGTTTAATCAGCATGTCAATCAGACCAAGAAAAGCGACTTAATTAACGAATACACATTGTAACGCCGCCACTGCTTCGTATGCCCGGGTTGCGTTACTCCGAGGTCTGGATAAATGAAGAGGGTGACGCTAATTATCTTTGTTCTGACAGATTTGTTAAACAGAAAATATCTACATAATGGCCAGTAACAGAGACGAAGCAGGTTAAATATTGTGTATTAAAATGTAAGGACAAAGTCAGCCGTCTTCACAGTCAGAAGATGTCTCTCTAAAGGGATCAAAGAGTGATAAAACAATGCGTTTTATTGGACACCTTTAAAGCGCTGTCAATCTGTCCTTATATAATGCAGCTGCGTAAACCTGTTCTATCTGAGCTGTCGGATATTCTTGCAACGTAGTAAAGTCCTTAGAGATCGGAAGCGAGAGGACGAAACAGAGAAGAATATCAGGAAGAGAAGTTCATAATCGATGGGACACGTGGTTCGTATGGACACGGATAAAAGAGACAACCAAGTGATAAGATGGATCTATGAAGTGAAAAGGAAAAGGAGAAGACCACGAAATCTTTACCTGGTGGAAGACCACGAGAGGCGAAACTGGCGTTCTTCCAGATGTCGTGAGACGAGACTGAAAGACTGTCAACGGACAGAGACGAGTGGAGAGGATGCGATGTTCGATGTGCAAACTTGCATGGGAAGGACTAAGTACTAAGTAAGTAAGTAAGTATTGTTGAAAGCAAGGAAGTAAGCACGCAAGCAAATACATAAGCAAGCTCCATTGGCCATCGATTGTACCTGTGATATAAAATAGCGGTAATATCATATATTGTTTTAATATAAATATTTTATAAAAGAAATATGCTTTAATGTTATTTTAAAGTAGATGTGATCTAATAATTTTTAGTGCAACAGTGTTTGAGATAGTTTTTCAATCGAATAATACTGACCAAAATACAGGATCATTAAAAATCAACAATTATGCGAAGACTGATTAACTAAGCACATGATTTTAGGAAAGGAAATCCCTTAATCTTGTATAATTATCGGAGGTAAATATTTTTATACCGCTATTGTTATGGTAATGTACGATGTATGACAAATAACATAACGATTTGAGTTGAATGGTACCAAATTACGGCTTCTGTGCTTTACAGTTTCTCCGGATAAAACCGTCCTCCAGCTGTGACATCAATGATAGTGCCTACCTTGCTGATGTTGTATCGTTCAGAAAAGCTGCAAATTCAGAGTCTGATGATGACTTGTGGGGCGTGTTGGCTCAGTGGTAAGTTCGGCGCCTTGTGACCGGAGGGTTGCAGGTTCGAATCCTACTCGAGCCGCTGCGTACGGACCTTGGGCAAGTCCTTCACTCGCAATTGCTCGTAGCGCTTCGGCGTGAAAATTCCGGCACAGTATCAAATGCTGTAGTCGGGAGTGCCTCTGAGTAGTAGATGACTTCGAGAGGCGCTATAGAAATATCCTGAATAAATAAATTAAAAATTTAAACTGTGGGTCTCTCGGGAACAGTGGCGTATTTAGGCCTACTATGGGTACAAACGAGGCCCTGGCCTAGGGTATCACGGTCCAGGGGCAGAAAACCTAAACTATTAAGAATGAAGCATTAAATTCAATTTCAAACAAACGTGAAGTCCAAAATAAATGTGTCTCGAGAAAAATAAAGTTAAAACTTTGAAACATGGATATTAGAGCCGGCAAGAACTTGACCTGAGGCTGCAGATTTGTAAACCAGTCTGTGCTTGGTCGTTCTTAGAGATGTTTTTTGAGTTGGTTTTATGTAAAGAAATTGCGCAGAAAAACCAATCCGGAATAGCTGTGAGTTAACAAAATTGATGCTGGTGAAAATAAATTAAGGAAACGAAGGCTAAAAGGTCATGGTCAGAAATTAAGAAGCGACGGAATGAATACTACATAGTGCACGCATGTAGATGGACGGAGTGAATGAACAACGTTCACACCTTTAAAAAGGCTCGCACGGGCAATATATAAACGACAACCTTGGTCAATCCATCGAGTAAGATATTATTTTAAGTCGAAACATAGGGCCTACTCTTTCGCCCGGGTTGGGCTGAGAGCGCCTCTGAATACTTTCCTCATGAAGCTCTATATAAATGCTTAGTTGATTGATTGATTGACTATAGCATGTTCCAAAATTCTCAGGGCACGCTTGGACGTAGAGGCGTTTTTAATTCTGCTAAATTCCGTAATTAACACCCATACGCTTACTTAAGAAGAAAGTCGTGCTAACTTACTTACTTTATGATTTACTATATTTACTGATGAACTGATTTACTTATTTAGTGCACTTACTACTTATTTACAATAACTAATAGCATCAGTACTACAGACAACTAAGCGACGCTTTGCCCTAACAACGATGATTAGCGTCCCCTCCTCCTTTTACACGCGCTTGAGACTGGCACTACCAGAGTACGGGCAGTGGCCAATTAAAGCGCAGTGGTTGGATACCACCAATTTAACTAGAACTTATGACATCAGAGACTGTTGATGTCGATACAAAAAGCTTGAGTTACAAGTACAATACAAAGATAAGTACTTTAACGTTGTTGGGAGGCTAATTATAGCAAATAACAGTTGTATTGTTTTGTATAGATATAGTATAAAAGAAGTCGATGTCAACGATTCTGGCAGCCACAAGATGTCGTTAAACATCCGAAGCTGCTCCTGTCCTGTGGTAACTAGAAAAAGAACTTTTCAACATTTTATCCAATCTATACTTCAAAGGCCTTTGATGTCATAAAATGCCGTTAAACTGCTGGAAATGCAACCCGATCGCTCAGTTATAAACTGTTGTTTTACATTACTTAATGCAACACCTGTTAGACACCTTTAAAATGGTTTAATTCCACATTATAATAATCATGAACCTTTAGGTTTGTTACTTTACGCTTCCGTGTCATGTAAGAGATAGCCAATAATGCCATAATGCATAGACGCAATTCTAAGCATTTGAACTGACATATGATTGATTTATGTTCTTTAGGGTAATGTTATACATTCTCTACTTGCATGTCCTTAAATACTTAATCGTAATCGTAAACTAATTTCTAAAGCGCTACTTTAAACCCTAGCGCAGGGCATCAACTTATTCACGAGTGCTAAGACAACTCAGAGGGGTTGTCCACAGATACCAAGTGAAGATCCGAGCTTGCCATGCAGAGAGACCATAGAGAAGAGGAAACAGCGATGTATTTTAATGTTTTTAATAGTTGATGTCATCCTATAATGCCTCGTGCGATATTGTTTCATTGTTTTAATCCAGGGATAGGCCAGTTTTGCACATGGGGACATATTAAACGTCAAAAAATTCGAAGGCCGGATACCAATTTTTTTAACTTTTAATAACGATTAACATGAAAAGAAGTTTACTATATATCGCTCCGTTTGCTTCCAAGAACCTTTTCTTCCACGTTCTTTTGTCACCTTAAAACCGCTCTATTCAACCGTGTTGGAGTCGGGAGCACGTCTGAGTAGTTCTCCTTGAAGAGGCGCTATATCAATGTCCGTTTTAAACGAATGAATGAACTAATGAATATAAGGTCGACGTCAATAGTTTCCTTAACACCTTAAAAATTGGTTTACAAACATGTTATATGTGTGTGTGTGTGTGTGTGTGTGTGTGTGTGTGTGTGTGTGTGTGTGTGTGTGTGTGTGTTACGTAGCGCTTTACGTCGACTTTAACTTAGTTGTTTGATCCATCCGCCTTCTTACGATCCGGTGGATGGATGCAGAGTTTAACGACATCTTGTGACAACAAAGGCCGTTGACGTCGACAGAAATTATTTTTAACAGTTCTCACCGTTCATATGGCATAGGACAGAATATCTTACTATCCAGTGGTTGGTTAGTTGCTTTTTAGCGACAATGAGTTATAACAAAGCTGACTAGCCGCTAGCGTCATCCTTTATCCAAGCTAGGGACTGGCACTAGAACAGATAGAGTAGTGGCGGAGTTTTACGATCTGGTGAATGTTGATCTATTTATTTTTGCACCGGCTGTCCTTCAACTTTCGACACCTTTAACATGTGTTTATTAGAAATTATATATAAGCAAGTAGCAACACATTTGCGTTTATCGCATCTCATACACTTTTCATAGGTAGTTGGCCGTTTTGTGGCCAGTCTTGGGTGCGGAGCCAGAGACTGCAGCGAGGTGTGCAAGGAAGATCTGTTTCAAAAGTGTTTGATTCGTAATACGTAACTCCAAATTTATATTGCGCTACTCTAAACCTAAGCTGTCCAGAGATAAGAAGTGAAGATCGAGATCAGCTTACCGCACATAAAAAACAGAGGAGGCATCTTCGCTTCGCATCATTGACTCGGCTACGGTCAACTGAGTTCGCCGTCAACAGGAAAAGATTAAGAAGCAGACGCTGTGCCATTACTACTTCACTGCCACGTACAGTCGGTGCCAGTTAAAGGCCTTGATGATTAGGAGGGCGATGTCAAACATCTTTCTTGTGACACACACAGTGTGTGTAGTTCTTATTTAAAGACGCTGTGTCATAACAAAGATGAATAGCGTCGCTCTCCGCCTTACCCGGGCTTTGGACTGGCACTACCAGAATAACGGCTGTTGTCGGTGATAGAGTTAAGAGTGGTTTCAATTAGTAAAGCAGAAGAGACAGATATTAAACAGATCAAAGATGTAGCATTGTCTGATTTATTCTGCTTATGTTAAGAAATTTAATTCTTAAAAGAGGTGTCTAAATATTTCCAACTATTGTTGTTTATTTAGTTTCGGCGTCACACATCAGGATTCACTCAAAGGCAAAATAAAATATTACTTTTTTCGATTTTGCTCCACTTAGACTTATATAGCACTTAATATTGCATTTAAACTTCTTATTCGATCAGTTTATATTGGCGACTCTTCAATGTATTTCTTACATTGAAGACGTCAAATTTTTTACTCAGTATTTCAATCAGACCCACAGAAAACGATTTGATTAGAGGATACACATCGAAATGCAACCACTGCTTAATAGAAGTTAATAGGTAGCGCCAGTTCGAGGCCTGGATAAATGAGGAGGGTGACGTGTGGTTCATGTTTCGCTGCTGAGTTCACCCGAATTCATGTGGGGACCTCCGACTTTCAACCGGTGCACACCCAGAACCGTCTCATCAAATAATATGCAGATGATTCATACCTTCCAATCACTTATCGACGTCACAGGACGAGTTGAAGCACATCTCAACGTGGGCCAAAGAGAAGAATCTGCTTATGAACACGGATAAAACACGCGATTTGGTCATCGTGCGTGGCAACATGCGATCACTTTCTGAAGAACCTTCCATCACCGGAATCAGCCAATACTCTTCCATAAAGGCTTTAGGAATCCTCTTCGGTGAAAACCTCTCTGTGACCCAACACATCAACAGGATAGTTATCTCAAGCTCTGCCTCTCTTAACGCCTCCAGAGCACTTAAAGCACATGGGACCCCTTCATCAATGCTTCAGGAATCAGGATATCACCCTAGTGACGACCATTGTTCCAATGCTCCACGCGTCACCTGCATGGTGGGCATACACAAGTGCAGATGACAGGGCCCGTCTCAAGCGACTCATGTGCAGGATGATACCTACTTCGAGACACCCCATCGGGTGCTATACTTAGAGCCCTGCGCCGGCCGCGCCGCGCCGCCGCCGCCGACATTTCGTTGGCGCCGCCGCCGCCGATTTTTGTTTGTCGGCGCGCCGCCGCCGCCGCCGCCGACAATCTGTCGGCGCGCCGCCGATGCCAGTTTGATATGCTTAATTGTAATTGTTGCATTTTTCATGTTTTGCATGATATTGCAAAGATAAGCAAACTATTCTCAGAAATGGCACTTTGATTGGTAGGAACTCGTGTGCTAATGAAGAAAATAAAGAGTGAACATAGCTGATTACAATGTTTGTGGTCTTTATCTTGTTACCAAGAATGCATTGTCTTCCTGACTAAATTCGTTTTCCTTATACTTTGATGATCTTGTCTTTGTGCCATGATACACACAGTCATTTAAAGCGATATCTTGTTACAAGTAACCATTGTTTTGATACACCTGTTGATGTTGCCATTTCCTTAATACCTTGACAACAAAAGCAATGTGCAATGCATGTCTTTGTATGTGTACTACAGTACTACAGTATTTCCTCATTCGTTACCTTCATGTTGAATAGCTTCTATAACTTATTGATTGTTGTCTTTGATGTCTGTGGTCTAATTGCAATGGTGTAAATTTTTGGCTTAAAGTTGTAAGATTAGAGGACTTTGTGAGTGCTATTAATATCAAGATATGTCCTTTAAGT
The DNA here is from genome assembly GCA_963556255.1 of Allolobophora icterica. Taxonomy (NCBI): domain Eukaryota; kingdom Metazoa; phylum Annelida; class Clitellata; order Crassiclitellata; family Lumbricidae; genus Allolobophora; species Allolobophora icterica. The sequence continues at coordinate 5,168,174 of OY744605.1, read as the reverse complement.
AATAATCCTGCAGAAGGGAAGGTATAATTGATTAATACTTTTGGCTGGAATCTATTCAGGTAAACAGTATCAGTTGAGACAGGTTTTGACTTAGTACGTATTGCATAAAGAATGGTCTTTTTTAGTTTAGTCTGATACAAACAATGGTCTATATGTGGAAACTCTAAATGGCGTGGCACCAATTCAAACGGGCAGCAGACCACCTGGTAAATTCACTGAAAAATTAACAGGAATGAGGCCACTCGACCAGTGTATTACCATAGGAAAACGTATATATTTACATTTCACTTCATGGCTTCAGCAGCCTCTCTTACTGGAAGGATGCTGTTATCCAGCATCTGCCATGTGACTTGGTGTGTAAGCCTAACCTGTATCAGTGCATATGCAAGTGTGTTCATGCAATATGCAAATGCATGTTGCTTCATCTGATAACAATTTGCCAATACCTATACAGATGTGCAGTGTAATTAAGGATGTTTATATTTGCAAGGCAAATGTCTGAAGGTGTCTTCTCTTTCAGTCCCTTTATATGTAGTTGAGCTTCAGTGTGATGGAGTGGTTTTAGAGAATTTGGCCCTTTGACTGGTCACAGGACCAACGGCTGTGCAACTCTCATAGTGACTCACATGGGCGTCCGGAGGAGGGAAAGGAGGATTTGCCCTCTGGATTTGTGAATATATTTTCCATGCAAAAACGTCATTTTACCCCAGGAAAAATTTTTGCCCCCTTGAAAATTTTTGCCCCCCTCCGGATGCCCATGGTGACTCATGTTTCTGACTAGAACACGCCGCGCCGCGCCGCGCCGACGCCGACATTTCGTGGACGCCGCCGCCGCCGATTTTTGTTTGTCGGCGCGCCGCCGCCGCCGACCAAAAATGACCGGCGCGCCGCCGCCGACACTATGACGTCGGCGCAGGGCTCTAGCTATACTATGAAACAAGATGCATGTACTCTGTGAGCTTTGCCCTCCTCACAAAGTTAACACATACAATTTACGCCTTCGGACGCATAACATAAATTACCATTCCAGAAAAAGAAGCAATAATCTCTATACCCGCATGCTCTAGAGTCTTGATAAACATCTACTAAGCAGTGAAACCCGATACTATTCATTACCTGTTAACCCACGCTTCCAATTACTCTTGTAACAAGCAGCTAGATTGTCTCAATAAACGAATATAAAATCAACACTTTGTTAAACAGAAGAATATCTACATAATCGCCAGTTACAGAGAAGAAGCAACTTAATTTTTTTCGATTTAAAGGTAATTACAAAGTCAACACCCATGGTAGTGATATGATGGCCTTATAGGGTTTAAGCCGTGCTAGAGCAATTCGTTTTATTGGACACCCCTTAAAGCCATTTCAACTATCTATATATACAGCAGCCGCGTTAAGCGGTATGATGTCATTGTATATTACACGTGCGAGTTAATATTGACACTAAGACACGATTGGTGTCTGAATTTATTACAACCGAGCAAAATCATTAAACAACTGACGGGAGAAGATGAAACAGAGAACAATATCAGAAAGAGAAGACTAGAATAGATGAGGAATGTGGTTCGTATGGACAAGGATAGAAGAGCCAATCAAGTGATGAGCTGGATCCATGGGTATAACTTGAGCTGTTTAGAGATGTCTTGGGACGAGGCTGAGAGATTGGAAATGAACAGAGATGAGTGGCGAAGATGCCTTGCCCGATGTGCATACCTGCCTGGCAAAGACTAAGTACTAGGTAAGTAACCAACGGTTCCTAAATCAATACGCTGTGTTTATGCAATACGAACGTTGAGAACTGCTGATAAAAATTACACACCTCTTTTAATGGTGATTTTCGCCGTATAAGAAAAAGTGATCCTTAATATGCAGGCTTTGTGCTGGGCCAAAAATTTCTGATGTTGGAACACTGGAAACGACTTAGAAGGCAACTATTCTTTTACATCTGTCCGTCTGTAAGTGTATGGACATTTATATAGCACCTCTTGAGTACCTTTACTGCTGATAATTAACTGATTTCTACCAGCACTGTTAGAGCTTCTATGCAACGTCCTTAAACATAAGCTACCTACCTAACAACCGATTATAATAAGGAAAATTAATAAATTATAGATGGGTAAAGTAAAGAAACGCCAAAGCAGAATGCAGATACAAGATGTCATTACATAATGCGATGCGCTTATAAGACACCTTTAAAACGCTGTCATGTTACACTATATTAATTTATAATCCGATATATCGAGGTTCATAACTCACTAAGTCTTGCAAATGTTACCGCTCACCCCCCAAACAAGAGTAAGATAAACCGACGTCAACAACCCTGGCAGCCACAAGATGTCGTTAAAAATTGGAAACTACTTGGCTTAACAAAGTGGCGGCGGCGGCGGCGGCGGCGGCGGTGTTGGAGCAGATGCACGAGAGTCGGACGTACATTAGTGCATTTCTTCCGTTCTCTATAAGCCCGGATGCAGGTATGCGCGTGCGAATGTGCGAGCGTTGTTAATGCATCAGGGTGGCATTGACACTGCGTCCTGTTGGATGTTATTCTCACTCACTCTATATATATTAAGCTTAATGTACATAGAAGTTCATGTCTCACAGCGCCTGTCATCCTCCGAAGACCACGTCATTCCTCTCCTCCAATCCACTCCTCTTCGCTCCTCTCTGCTCCTCTCCTCTCTGTTACTCACCTGTCTGCTTCTATTCTCCTCCCTCTTATTTGCTTTCTCTGTACTCCTCTCGTCTCATTTCATTACTTCCTCTGTTGTTTTCTGCTACCCGCTTTCATGTCCTCCTTTCTCTTGCAGGGCTGTAGTGGTAAAATTAGAGATGAGTACACGCTACACAGGGTAGTTTTCCGAAACACTGAGGGGAAATTCCGCCTCTCTCTCTCTCTCTCTCTCTCTCTCTCTCTCTCTCTCTCTCTCTCTCTCTCTCTCTCTCTCTCTCTCTCTCTCTCTCTCTCTCTCTCTCTCTCTCTCTCTCTCTCTCTCTCTCTCTCTCCTATATATATATATATATATATATATATATATGTGTGTGTGTGTGTGTGTGTGTGTGTGTGTGTGTCTGTGTGTGTGTCTGTGTGTGTCTCTGTGTGTGTGTGTGTGTGTGTGAGGGATGTCCTCCACTGGCTCCCCTACCCACAGCGCATCACTTACCGAATCTCTGCCTTGGTCCGGCGGTGCTTTGAAGGTTTGGCCCCTCCATACCTGCGGGAGCTCTGCTGTCCCACCTCTTTCTCGCAGCGCCATTGCTCTCTCCGCTCAGCTGCGCAAGCTGAACTTATTGTTCCCCGTGCGCGGATAGCCATACGGCAGCGCCGTGCCTTCTCAGTGGCTGCCCACATGACCTGGAATGGGCTCCCTACTAAGCTCCGTCAATAACCGATTGGTCATTTCACCCTGTTTCTTATTGTCCTCAAAACTGCGTTATTGACCGTGGTCGGGCTGGGAGCGGTCCTGATTAGGCAATCTTGAAGGGGCGCTATATAAAACTACTTTAATAATAATTATAATAATACAATCACAATCATGACACTATGCCCCCCCAAAAATATTGGGGGGCATGGGTTCTGGACCAGAAAAACAAGTTTTTTCAATATGAAAAGTTGTTTTTTGTTGTTGTTTCTTTTTTTGTTTTTTTCCGTTTTTATGGTTTGTTGTTTTAATTGTTTTTAAGATTTTCGGATTTCGGATCATAAAAATCATGAAAAATGGCATGAACAAGAGCTCCAACTCAGTTTAATACAGTTAATTGCGATTTCCGAAAATTAAAAATCATTAAATCAGTGTTATTAAAATAACTTTAAAAAATAAGAAATTTATTTTTTTGTAAAACAAAAACATTTTGTGGTTTTCTTTTTCTTTTGGTTTTGTTTAAAACTAAATACCGAAAAAACTTTTTTCACCTCTAGTCTGGACATTCAGCAGAGGCTTCCGGTTTACGTTAATGCGTATGAAATGGGGCGTTTTGCTTACATGTAAATTTGTTTCATTTTGAAGATATTGAAGATAAAAATACATCTTTGTTTTCATTATGAATTTCTGATAGTATTTAAGTTCTGTGTCTCTGATTTGCTGTTTCTGATGAAATTTGTATATATTGAAACATAATATTTTAATATTTGAAGAAATTCTCCTCTCGATTTTTGGGGGGCATTGCCCAGGCTCCTCAATTATTGGGGGGCACGTGCCCCGGCTGACCCCCCAGAGTCTACGCCTATGTATATGACCATGTAATTTCAATTGTTTAAAGTTGGATTTCAGTGTAATAAAATCACAATTACCAGTGTATTTCCTGTACTGCAACACAATATTGCAGTTCTGTACAATGCAATATTTATTCAAATACATAAACCAAATCATGCCATATACGACATCTAAAAAACCAAATGTTGGAGGGCAGTAACACAAATACTCATTAATCAATATGTTATATATATAATTTACTAACATCAGATTTTTTGTTATATATATATAACACAACAAACCCAAAATTCAACAACTGAAAAGAAAATGGTCATATAGGTTTTCCAATAACCAAAATGCAAAAGATGTAACTAAGGTTGATGCACACGAGTATTATTATAAAAAGTGTATTATAATAACGTAATGCTCAATACAATAAAGTAAAATGCACAAGAAAAACAAATAGTTGCATATTTACAGATTTGATAAAGATTTAAAAAACTGTTTACAGTAGCAAATTCAACATATCTATTTACAAAATTAAACGCAGTTGAAGCTTATATATATTTTCGGTTCAAGGCGTTGAAAAGGTGTCATCATTATCGTTATTTAGTATAGTTTTATCGAGAACTAACAGCCGCCAGGGATTTCGACGTTGTATTTTATTTAATAAAAATGTCAACCGTCTCTTACAATTAGTTTTTAATAGACATTTCGTTATTTGATTGATTCCAGAGTTCATCGATATCTTATGCAACAAATGCCATCGACATTGTTAAAGTTTATTCTAGTTGGAGTTTAGCTAAGTTTTTGTATTTGTATCCGTAGCGTGTGCTAACATTTTATACACCTCATTTAAAGTTTTTGGTTTCCTATAAATAATCATCAAATACCATGACGATTTGCTCCAGAAGGATGGGCAATTATTATTTGTATGAGAACAATCTGTGTAATTGAGGTGTCTAAAGCATCACAGTTTAATTGAAGACGGCTAACAGTTGTCTTTGCTTGGTACAAAACATTACTTGGAGAATACACCCAGCATAAATACTGCTATTATATTTTATTCAACTGAGAATTGAGACCATGATGAGTTGTGTTCTGGATCCGTGTACAGAGAAATGCCTCAAATCGCTCTAGCCACGTCCTACAACTTTTTTCTCCATAAATCGATTTTGGCGACACTTCAATGTGTAATAATCATAAACCGCATAGCTTTGTTGCTTTATTCAGATATGCCAATGAGACAAATACCTGCATTCAACTCTTAAGATTTGCGCTGACATATGATAATATAATCGTGGTATAACATTTAGGTAAGGTTATATATACAGGGTGGGCCAGTAGGAATGCACCAACTTTGAATGGATATAACTTGAACAATTATTACCCGAACATCGTGCCCAATATACTAAATTGAAAGTAATCATCCACTCTACTACTGTGTCAAATCTTGCACTGATATACGGCACCACTGTTATAAAATTTCGGTGCGGCGCACACCTCTCAATTTTGAATGTAAATATTGAACATCATGACGCCGCTCGCGGAAGAGGATAGAATTTTAATCCGAATTTTAAGAGCAGAAAAAGGATACAATGCACATCAGATGATGATAGAATTCCCTTCTAGAAAATGGAATAAATATGCTCTAGATCGATTGATTAAACAAATTGATGCTACGGGAACGTCTAACAGCCGCAACTGTGGTCGCAAACGTTCTGCGCGCACAGCAGCGAACATTGCACAAGTCCAAGAGTTAATTTCCAGCCAAGACAACAATCCAGGGACGAGTAAGAGTCCGAGCACGTGGTGGACATTATTGAGTATTTGTTTGACTGATGGTAAATTCACTCAAGATATTAATTGTTAGTACTAAGTGACTGTTTAGAACTGACGTCTTCAGTTTCAGACTTTTGTTTTTTCTTGCAGTTTTATGGCCAGAAAATGGCACATCGAATATTAATAGCATTATCTCATAAAGTCGTAACATTATCTCGTAGATATTTTGCAGAATCAAAAAATGGATAATTATCTTCAATCTGATATATTGGACAAGACGCTCAGATAAAAATTATTCAAGTTATAAGGCGTCAAAGTTGGTGCATTCCTACTGGCCCACCCTGTATATATACTTCACTCGCAAGTCTTTAAATACTTAATCGTAATAAAAAAAACTCCAATAAATACTTAATCGTAATAAAAAACTCCAAATTTCTAAAGCGCCGCTTTAAAGATGAGTGCTGGGCACCAGCTTATTCACGAGCACAGTGTCATGCAAGAGGTGTTGCACGTACCGCTACTATGCAGCAGCGCGTTTTCTCCGTCGGTGGACCCACAACTTGGAATGGACTTCCTCCTGAGCTGCGGTCTCTTCCTTGAGACTCGTCCACGGCATTCTTCTCTGCTCCAAAGACTGTTCTCTTTCGCCGGGTTTTGGCTGGGAGCGCTTCTGAATAGCTTCCTTGAAGGGGCGCTATATAAATGCTTGATTGGTTGGTTGATTGATTGATTGATTTTTATAAAGAGATTCCAAATGAAGATGCGAATCTGGTTACAAGGCAGATCAGAGAGAGGAAGCTGCACTTCGCATCGTTGACCCGGTTAAGTTCAACTGAGGTTCGCCATCAGCAGAAGAAAGACTAAGAAACAGACGCTGTGTCGTAGCTATTTCACTGCCACGTAGAGTTGGTGCCAGTCAAAAGCCTTGATAATGAGGAGAGCGAGGCTAATCTTTCTTATGACACAGCGTGTGAGTGGGTTATCTTTAACGAGGCTACGTGATACAAAGAATCGAAGGATAAGGATCGCAAGTAGTTTTGACGTGTTTATTTTACTTATTTAAAGAATTAGCATTCCTAAAACAGGTGTCTAACTTTAACAAACTATTTCGACTGTTCTTGCTTATTTAGTTTCGACGTCACACATCGCATTTTACTTGAAAGCAATACAAAATACTACTTATTTTTAATATGCTTCAGTTACCTTTACGTAATATTTACAATTAAAATTACGCTTTTTCTCTATAAATCGAATTTGGCGACACTTCAATGTATTTCTTACCTCGCTTTAACATCCTCATTTTTTAAGACATTATCTTGTTTAAACAGTATTGAACCAATTAAATCGACATGATTTGCGGATAGGCATCGAAACACGGCCACTACCGGTACCTTATACTCGGTCAATCCAGAGCTAAGAGATGGTAAGGAAGGGTGCAACTCCAATCACCTTATGACACAGCGTCGTTAAATAGAAGCTTTTCACATGATTGCCAGTTTTAAAGACGAGACAAGACAGATTTTGTTGATAAAAGGTAAAATAAGTTCGCCGTCAACGACCTTGAGAGTCACAAAACGTCTTTGAAGGGGTCAATCCGGCGTGGTGGGGCTACGTGGGAGGAATGGGACGTACACTTCTTCAGGCAACAATGCGAAGATTGGTCCGGTCTCGATATTTACCGGAATCCTATCTTACTTTCGAGCCAGAAAGCTGATTGTAACCTTTTCTCAGCCATCATAACTAACCCAACACAATGTCATGTTCTGCATCAGTTATTACCTCCAGAGAAAGCTGTTGTATACTCACTGCGCCCCAGGGCACACAATATAATTATACCTAATGCTGACTCTTTAGCTCGCAAAACCTTTGTCATTCGAATGTTTTATGCTTAAATTAATATTATGAACTATGTACACCAAAATGCGGTTAGCAGTTGGTTTTGAATAAAGGATATACTTACTTACTTACTTACTTACAAACAGTGGCTAAAATATTGCGCTTGTTGGACACCTTTAAAACGCTGTTCATCATTCTATATATTTAGCAACTTACGCTTAGTGTCTGATTAATTTATGGTGATTTGTGAGAACTACTCAAAAACGGTCTTTGTTGCCATAAGATGTCGTTAGGCTCTGGATCCATCAAACCAGTCAATTATCGACATATATTTATAGTTTACTCTTAAATGTGAAGAAACTGTATTGGAATTAAAATGATCAAAGAGACGCTAACGCCTTACCCACCTTCCGGATAACAGAATTCTATTCTAATTATTTTTTATCTACTAACACCATGAAACCACAAGCCTCTGAAATATATGCATGCAAATCAATTACGACCTGGAATGAATGATTTGCGATCAAGAAAATGAACTGATACACAATTAATTTATTTAACGGGTAAAGCCAAGAAGAATGAAGCAAAGAGACAAAATGATTAAACTTCAACACAAGATTTCGTTTAGCTTTTTCAATTTTGACATGTTCATTGTATAGGGGATTTGAGTGCCTGTAAAGAGCTGTACAATATGTTTTCCTGTTAAGATTAATGGCATTTGCTAACTAGTCGCAAAACAATCAGATCAATAGGTTAACGTGCACGCCTCAATATGTCGTTAGCAATTGTAACTACTAAATTAAAGTAACAACTACTAAAACAACTAAATCGCCATTCTTCAGTTGGCGAATTCAGTAATTAATCTAATTAAGATACCGTTGGTGTCAAAGGCCCTCGTAGCCACGAGATCACGTTAAATCTGCATATTTTTTAGAACTCTATTGAAATTTCTGTTTGGCCAACGATTGTCGCTTTCTGAGTCTGTAAAAGGGGAACGGCAGAAGTAGTTTTTTTTACTGCACTTGAAATCGAAATTTAAAGATGTGACATAAAACAGCGATAGGTTTAAACGTTATTTAATAGTTAATGTCATCCAAATGATGTTACGTCGATAATGTTTAAAATTATTTTAATTCTTTTATTAGACACCTTTAATTGGTGAACAATAAATGCTATATATACATATTGGTCGTAACTTTAATTTCAAATTGTTCCAAAACTAACAGACTTAAGGAAGTAATTATAGAAAAATAAAATTGCTAAAGCTTATCTAATTATCCAATTATCTAATAATTATAATAGTCTAATTACCTAATCATCTAATAGCCTAATTATCTAATTATCTGCCTTGACTAGTTGCGAAATGAAAAGGTGAAGTCAAGAAGAATGACGCAAAGACACGAGGACCTTAAAACTTGCAGGAAAGACGAGATAAAGAAACTTGAGATACAGATAGAGAAGCAGATACTGTAACAGAAACAGAAACAGAAACAGAAATAAAACAGAAACAGAAACAGAAACAGAAATAAAACAGAAACAGAAACAGAAACAGAAATAAAACAGAAACAGAAACAGAAATAAAACAGAAACAGAAACAGAAATAAAACAGATACAGAAACAGAAATAAAACAGATACAGAAACAGAAATAAAACAGATATAGAAACAGAAATAAAACAGATACAGAAACAGAAATAAAACAGATACAGAAACAGAAATAAAACAGATACAGAAACAGAAATAAAACAGATACAGAAACAGAAATAAAACAGATACAGAAACAGAAACAGAAATAAAACAGATACAGAAACAGATATAAAACAGATACAGAAACAGAAATAAAACAGATACAGAAACAGAAATAAAACAGATACAGAAACAGAAATAAAACAGATACAGTAACAGAAATAAAACAGATACAGAAACAGAAATAAAATAGATACAGAAACAGATATGGCCTACAGAAAAACACAAGAAGATACAAACAGATACAGAAACAGATACACAAGAGGATACAAACACAAACAGAAACAGATACAGAAACGATCTTCCCTCCGCTAATTGGTCCGTATGTAATTGTGTCTTTCTGTGTGTTCTTCTGTAGGTCTGGGTGGATTTGTACCTCTGTCTGAATTGATCTGTCTGTACATAAATGTCTTTCTGTATGCTCCTGTGTAGGTCTGAATGGATCGGTGCCTATCTCTGAATTCATTTGTTTATAACTCGTTGTGTGTGCGTGTGTGCGTGTGTGCGTGTGCGTGTGCGTATGTGTGTGTGTGTGTGTGTGTGTGTGTGTGTGTGTGTGTGTGTGTGTGTGTGTGTGTGTGTGTGTGTGTGTGTGTGTGTGTGTGTGTGTGTGTGTGTGTGTGTGTGTGTGTGTGTGTGTGTGTGTGTGTGTGTGTGTGTGTGTGTGTGTGTGTGTGTGTGTGTGTGTGTGTGTGTGTGTGTGTGTGTGTGTGTGTGTGTGTGTGTGTGTGTGTGTGTGTGTGTGTGTGTGTGTGTGTGTGTGTGTGTTTGTTCACCTTAGGTCTTCGTATATGTGTACTTATGTCTGAACTGATCTGTTTGTCACTGTGCGTCTTTGTGGATATTCTTTTTATGTCTGGATGTGCTGTTACCTCTCTCCGAATTGGTGTTTATTGGAATTCAATGTCTTCATGGATTATCGATCTTTTGTGTATCGGTAACTTTGCCTGAATTTACCTGTGCTTAATTAGATGTTCTTTTGGTTGTCCTTGTGAATGTCTGTGTGGATTGGTGTCTTTGAACTGGATTGCCTGTTACTGATCATCATCATATTCTTATTATTGATCATGTACTGGTTGACAAACCGCAACCGTGGACAAGTTACAGTGATTGAAAGTTAGCATAAAGGAAAGAATAATAACAGATTCGAGAAATAACCTATAAGTATCGCTATTAGAATACGAGGTATATAGTTTTTGTCATCCTTCGGTGGAACTTGAAAGAGGTGGGCATGAGGTATAAGCCCTGGGCGCAGACTAACTCTAGATGGAAAGAGACTGTTGAGAACGTGGTCAGAATTCCATATTACCGCCTGGAGGAGTCGGTGCTCGGTTTGACCAACTCGTTCCGCGACAGTCAGCGCACTCTCCGAAAGGTACCCACTCGCTTGAGTTTGGCAGTGAAGCCAAATTGATAATTGATATTAAGATTTTTTACATGCATACACACATTAAGATTAACATTGGACTGGATAAGATTAGAACGGGTTTTTATACGATTGCTGAAATCGGTTTGGCTTGGAGCGATCATTGCTCCATGCATACTAATAATAATGGCTTATCTTGCTCTATCTTGTGTTACCTTAACTTACCTTCATTTACCTTTACCTTCTCTTACACTGCACTGCCTCTCATTGTCTTGTTAGCTTACCTTGGCTTGAGCTGGCCGCTTCCTGTCTGATCTTCTCATAACACACTCTCTTTTACTACTCTGGGAGCATAAAGAGATTTTCAGGGAACCAACTTTTTGAAAAAGCAGCGCTGACAACAAAGGCCGTTGACGTCGACAAATTATTTTGAACAGTTCTCATCGTTCGTATGGTATAATACAGTCTACGACCTGGTGAATATTGTTGATTTTGTCATTTCTGCACAGGTATGGTATAGTATGATATGGTATCTGTAAAGTTACAATTGGCCTTTCAGTACTGTAGAAAACCTTTTACAGATGACAAATATATAACATATATAGAAACAGTTTTAAAGGTGTTCATATAGCATATATAGAAACAGTTTTAAAGGTGTTCATATAGCCTCCTCCGTTAGTGTCTTGGATCTTAGCGCTGTTTCTTATGGCCCTGGACTTTCTTGACTTTCTTTTCGATAGCAGAATTTAAGAATTTTTTTAAATTCGAAGACAGAAAATGTAGTTCTGTTGAAAGAGCGCTAACGATAGATGGCGTGTTCCTCTTTAGTCCTCAGGTATTTCAAACAGTGAAAACTGTTTTAAAGAACCTTCTATTGACGTCAACGCCCTCTGATTCCATAATTATTAAGATATCGTTGAACTGTTGGAAATCCAATACAAGCTCCAGATTGAACGGTTCTGGCAGTCCTAGGCTGTCGTTTAACTTTATTGACTGCGACACTCTTTCGACACCTTTAACATGGCTGCATAACAAATTATATATAAATAAATCGCATACCAACTGTATTCGGTAAACAGCGTGTGCGTCAAACGAACGGTCAGAACTGTTCAATTAATTTCTAAAGACGTCAAAGGCCGAAGGACGTAGGCCGAGTTAACTGCTGAAAATTCAATCTGTTCTATCGTTCCCAGTGAAGACTTTCTTAAAAATCTTCTGTTGACGTCTACGGCCTCCGATGCCATAAGATGTCGTTGAACTGTTGGAAATCCAAGCTCCAGGTTGAACGGTTCTGGCAGTCATAGGCTGTCGTTAAACTTTATTAAATACAACACTCTTTCAACACCTTTAACATGGTTGAGTCTTAAGTTATATATAGGAAAATCTCTTAATATTTCCGTTGGGTAGGTTTACATAGCGCGTAATATGTAAAACACACGTTAAGAACTGTTCAGTTAATTTCTGACGACGTCAACGGCCTTTGGTGCCATAAGGTGTCGTTAAACTGTTGGAAATTCAATTTGCTCTATCGTCCCCTCAAGTGCTGGATTAGTAGAGAAAGGCTATTCGCCGAGGAAACGTCCGATGCTTGCGTTTTGTCGTGGCGAGGATGCCCTACTATTCCCGTATTTGGAGGCGGGGCGAGAGTCTGTAGCAAGGGTGATTGCGTGGATAGAAGATCTGTTTCAGACGCGTTTCAATCTTAATCGTAAACGCCAAATTTCTAATGCGCTACGCTAAAGCTAAGCTCAGGACACCAGTTTATTCACTAGTGCTGTGTCAAGCCAGATAGGTAATCCTAAAATTCCAAGTGAAGTCAGCTTGCCAGAGAGAGCAGGGAGAGGGGGCCGTCGCTTCGCTTCGCATCATTGACTTGGCTACGGTCTGCTGAATTCGCCACGAGCAGAAAAATACTAAGACACAGACGCTGTGCCATAACTGCTTCACTGCCACGTACAGATGGTGCCAGATAAGCGTCCCTGCGGTTGAAGTTTATATCGCAACATTTAAATACGTTTTGAGGGTATGTAGTAAGAGTGTCGCATTATGCAGTGTTTGACGACATTTTGTGGCTCCTGACGTGGAACGTAACCTGACATTCTTAGTTTCAAATATTTTCTTTATCTCAAGAAATGGCATTCTTAAAAGAGGTGTCTAAATATAACCAACTCTGCCGACTGTTCGTGCTTAGTGTCGACCTTCACACATCAGATTTTACCTTAAGACAATCAGCTTACATTGGAGACTCTTCGATACATTTCTTGCATCGTCTTAAATCCTCTTCCTTGACGACGTTAACTTTCTAAATCAATATTTCTATGCGACATCGAGAAAAGAAAATGATTATAGGATAAACATGTCAACGCCGCCACTGCTTCATGCCAGGGTAGCGCCAGTCCTAAGCCTGGATGAATGAGGATGGTGAGGCTAATTATCTTTTTCCGATAACATTGTTAAAACAGAAACTATCTACATAATCGCCAGTTACAGAGAAGAAGCAAGTTACATTTTTCCGATTAAAAGTTAACAACAAAGTCAACAGTCTTGACAGTCATGAGATGTCCTTAAAAGACCTAAATCGTGATGGAGCCATACGTCTAATTGGACACCTTTAAAACTATGTCAAACAATCTATATATAAAGCGCTTCACCAAAAGGTGTAATCATAGCTTCTTAAACAATTAAGAGAGAACATTAAATTCAAATTAAATCAAGCGTGAACAAAAAAATTAATGTAATTATCGTAGCGTATCGTATCTGAGAAACTTATAAAGCGCCTCTCGCAGAATGATAATTCAGAGGCGCTCATAGGACAGCCCGGTTAAACAAAAATGCCTTTATGGAACGAGAGACCGATAACGATCGCTGTGTCAAGTGAGAAGGGTTGTCCAGAGGTACCAATTGAAGATCCTTGTTTGCCAGAAACACCAGAGGCCACTTCGCCTCGCATCGTTGACTCGGCTACGGTCAACTGAGTTCGCCACCAGCAGAAGAATATTACGAAGCAGGCGCTGTGCCATAACCACACAGTTGGTGCCAGTCCGAAGCCTTGATGATGAGGAGGGCGATGCACATTATCGTTATTATGACACACAGTGGTGTAGTTTCTGTTCTGTGTTATAACATGGATGATTATTTTCGCCCTCCTCCTTTTTCCAGGCTTTGGACTGGCACTACCAGAGTGATGGATGTGGTGAATCTCGGAGCTAGCACTAGTTACATTACTAAAACGATAGTTCAATATGCAAGCAATAGCATCGTCAGGGTTATTCTACTTATGTTAAGAATTGGAATTCTTAAAAGAGGTGACTTAAAGGCAGAATAATATATACTTAATGACATCTACTGAACGATTCAAAATTTAGCAGTAATATTCTGTAGGTTATTTCTCAAATCTTTATTATTCTTTCCCTTATGCTAGCGTTCAATCAGTGTAACTTGTCCACGGTTGCGGTGCGTCAACCAGTATATGATCAATAATAAAAAAAAACAATATGATGTTATAGCAGGTTTGCTAAACAGAAAATACATACACCATCGCCAGATACAGTGAAGAAGCAGGTTAGATTTTATCGATTGAAAGGTAAGGACTGTAGCGCCACCCTATACTAAGAGTGCTTAGTGTTATGAATACACCCACGACTACTTTAGTTTTGCTTCATCTTGTCTTTACTGGACAAGTAAATGCATAGGCCTATCTATTTGACTAGGGAAATGAACAGAGAACACATGTGTATGCATTTAAATGAATATGAATATAATGTATATCAAAGTTAAAGCATGTAACAGTTCAATGTCTAGTTATCCTATGTCTACTTTGCCTTATTCCCTACCTAGCCAGCATCTTTGCTATCTAGATTTTATTGCCTATTGCTACCTCCCAGTAAGACCCTTTAGCACGGAATGTTCTCACAGTTTGTTCCTCGTGGAAAAGCTGTCTTTCATCCGTTTGTTCATCTGATGAGTTCGCGGCTCCGTTCGCAAATCGCCTTGTTTCTCCCTCGTCGAAGCTCGACTGTCCACCGTTCTCGTGACTTCTCGTAGCTTGATGTCTCTCCCAAAGAGACCGTCGTTACAACCCGAGTGTGTGCTTTACTACTCCAGAGTAACGTACACTTCACTCGCGGAATAACTCCTTAAGTCCGTTGACAAGATCGCTTCGCAAATGTCGACTTCCTATGATGGAAAGTCACGCTTCGCAACGGTTTGTTACGAGAGCGTTTCACTCGAATTATTCGATCCTCGCTGTCCAACGTCTCGACTTATAAACTCAACTGCATCGATCGTTTCGCAAAACCGATCATATTGACTAACGATGCCCTCTCATCGACTTAGTCCAACATCCACCGAGTCGATCCACTCAAGATTTCTAGAACGTCTTGTTCAGTTGAAATCAAAAATCGAACTGCCGCATCTCCACGCCACGTCACCACGGTTGCTTGGTTACCGAGTCGTCAGCTGCTTCGCCATAACGGTTTTGATCAGCTGTTCGTACTGACCAATGAGGTGAGTCCACATCGTCTGCTGTCCTTTGCGTAGATATGATGAAACCCTCTATCTAATATTAATTAATCCCTACAATGCTGGCTTAGCTGCTGGCATTTTAATTAAGTTACATTTATGTAGCTCTATTATCCTACATTATATAATCTAAATAGATTCTTCTCTACACTATAACATCTTATAGCATGTTGTGTAGCTGGGAATCATTGTGTGGTTTGGGAGATCATTACATCACCCCCCACAATCAAAGAAATAATACAATTTTTCTTAAAATACTATGACTCCTTACCTAACTACACAATATTCTTATCTACACAACTTATGTTAACATATATCAGTTATCTAGTAAAGCCATTTACTGTTCCAATTGGTCTAACTTTAACTAGTGAAATATATATTAACTTGACTTAACAACCCCTTAACTTATATTTTAAAGCAACACACATTTTAATCTCTTAACTAGTCATATATGAAATGATAATCTATCCTATCATGTCATAACTTACGTTACTATCTTACTTATGACTATTCTAATTGGCTTATTCTAGTCCTCTACTTAAGTAATCTGCCACCACATTATCACTACCTTTAATGTATCTTATCCTAAACTTGTAGTTTTGCAATAACAGATTCCATCTCATCACACGATCATTCTTCACATTACCTGTCTTCAAGTATTGTAAACTACAATGATCTGTTTCCATCACAAATTCCTTTCCATAAAGATACCTGTTAAATTTCTTCAACCCGAATATCATTCCTAAACACTCCCGTTCCTCTACAGAATATCGTTTTTCTGCGTCGCTCAACTTTCTGCTTACATATGACACCGGATGCATCACTCCGTCGTATTCTTGCATCAGTACACCTCCTACAGCTACATTCGATGCATCTGTTCTAACTACAAATTCTCTGTCTAGGTCTGGTAGTTTTAATATTGGTGCTTCTGATAACACCTTCTTGAGTTCTGTGAATGCACTCTCCAATTCATTAGTCCATTCCACAATTACTTTGGCATTTTTCTTGGTTAATTCTGTGAGTGGTTTCATTATCATCGCACAGTTTGGTATGAATTTCCTGTAATAGTTGACTGCTCCCAGAAAACTTCTTACTTGTTTAATTTCCTTAAATTTTGCTCACTACCAAAGTTAGGTTTCACCTGACCACTTACCACAAGGATTCTCTCCTTGCATCTTAACCTTAACTACATCTTACCTCTACAACTACTTATTTTTTAAATAACTCCTGAACTTCATGTCTGTTTATCTCAACACTAAGTTCCACTAACTCTCGTCTACTTATTTTCTCTAAAGTTCCTACAGCTGCCCTTCTGTAGCTCTTGACTAACTTAATTCATAGATCACTCCTAGTGACCACTTCCTTAACTCAAAATATAAAATAATTGTATATCTATAACCCTTAATTACAGAATTTTCCTCGTTAAATTGCCTCATGAAATTATTTAAATACCTCGCACTGGGCTTATCTTTCAACCGTTCTCCAATCATTTCGACATTTCCATGTCATATGATACCTGGGATTTCCTTTCTTCCTGTCATACTTTCCTCTCTCCCTCCAACTCAACCATTTGCCACCGACCGACTCATCGCTATCACTTCTCGAATAGCTATCTTCACCTTTGCACTTTACAGACTCCTCTTCTCCACTTCTTCTCCAGGATCTTTCTAGGTTTCTCCCAGAATTTCTCCATCTGTTGGCCTTCCAATCCTTCCATGGTCTGTATTGCTTTCTATTATCATTACTATAATCTTTCTTCTCATAGTCCTCACGTGTCTTCCAGCTTGACTTACATCTTGGCCTTCGCCAATTCCACTTATTATCTCCGTATCTATAATTTGTCTGCATCGCCTGTTGATCAGACCTCCCGTCATTTCCGTAATTCTTCTTTTCCGTTACATCCGCTCTCTCGGATGTCTTCATGTAATATAACTTGGACTCCTGCCAATTTCTTCCTTTCCTATATCCCATTTTCTTATTCTCTTCATTATTTCTGTTCTCCACTAAATGGTTTCTCCTGCTAGACCTGGGTTCTATAGGTTCCATTATCTCCTCTGGTTTGAGATTTAAACCTGTTACTTCTGGTATTTTCAGTGGTCGTTCGACACGTCTCCCTTTTATCTCATCCTGTGCTCGTGTCGTGCATCGTGCTATCACCACTTCTGCTTTGCCGTTTCGTTCCACTCCGTCCTTTATTCTTGTTTTTGTGATAATCTCACAATCATGTCCAGTTGTGTTCTGGATTTCTATGGATGATTTAGCCTTATTGCATCTCATCCTTCAGCGTCACAACCCTTTACATTCCATTCTTTCTCTTTCTCTGCTTTGGCTCTATTAATTTTAGGTTCACATGATTTATCCGTCTTCTCTTTATCATGTTTTCTTTTCGATTGAATCCTGTTTATACTCTTCTCGTATAGACACGGACCCGTGATCAATCCTGTCACTAAGGATTCTATCACCACAGCATCTGTCACACCTTTGAAGTCATTTCCTTCAATTTTAATTCTTGCCATGGGATATTTTTCTTTCTTCCCATTAGCAAATCTGCACACCATAAATTTGTCTGTGTATTGTTCTGGTCTCACTAATCTCTTTTGCACAGCGACACAATTTGCTCCTGTATCATAAAGGCATTTAGTATCTATTTCATTTACTCTGACCTTGCTAGTGAACTCTTCAGTATCTCTCTCTGCCTCTTTCTTCCACTTTACTACTTCAGCCTCACAATAACACAAATTCAATTTAGAATCTTCAATACTTTCTACTCTTGATCCAATGATAGCTTCTTCTTCTAGGTCTTTGATCACAGCGGCTTCCACCACGCCTGTGAGGTATTCGCTCTGTATTGCGACTTTTGCCATCGGATACTCATGTTTAGTACCATTCATAAAAGTACATATCATATTTCGACCTATGTATTCATCTTTCTTGATCAAACTCTCTCTTACAGCAACACAATTTGAACCAGTGTCAAAGACTCCTTTCTTTACACATCCATTAATTACAACTGGTCCCTGATACTTGTGTTCTTCTATTATACACTTTCCTTCTTGTTCAACGTATGCAGAACAGTATGAAATTACTGCCTCTTGTTTATCTCCATTTTCACTTGATTCCTCATCGCATTGCATTGTTGCTACTCTATGTTCTCTCCCTGTCTTATCTTTCTCACTACACTGTGCTATTCTGTGAAATTTTGATCCACAGCGGAAACATCCCGTCTTCTGGGTTTCTGTTTCTACTCCATATTTCTTGTTGTCGGAGAACTTCCAATTACTCTTGAATTGATTTTTATCTCTGAACTCCCTCTGTTCTCTAAATTTGTTGTGAGAGTTGCTTGTATTCTCAAAACTCTTCTGCTTATTGTCCCTCGGTTGCGTTTTGGATTCTTTGTCTCTATTCTTCTGAGTATGAATCCATTTCCTTTCATCCGATTCTCTCGCTTCTATAAGGTTTTGGGCCTGTTCCAACATGTCCTCAAGATTTAGTTTCCCTTTCTCCTTTAGAAAGCGTCTCATATCATTGTCACACATAATGAAGAACTGGTCTCTCAGTATGAGTTGTTCCAAACCCTCTTTGTCTTCACTAAAGCCTGACATTTGATGCCACTGTCTTAAGTAACGTCTAAGTCTTCCTACATATTGTTCCGGAGTTTCGTCTTTTTCTCTAGGGCTTTGTTTAAACAAATTTCGGTACCCTGATTCTGACAATTTGAACCTTATGAGTAGTCTCTCCTTTAACTTTTCATAGTCTTGAGATTCTTCTATACTCATTCGTTCATACACTTCGAGCGCTTTTCCTTGAAGCGACTTCACTAGTGTCAGAACCCATAACTCATTCGGAACTCTGTATGCCGTACATGTCCTCTCGAATCTGAGGAGATAGGCATCTAAACAATCTTTTTCTTCTCTGAAGATGGGCATCTTAACATATTTGGCATTATTTGCCTGTCCAGAATATTCTCCATCTCCATCAAGTCGTATCCTATCTCCATCTTCTCGTCTTGTCTCACGTGTCATCTGAAGCTCTAGTTCTTTAAGTTTTATCTCCTTCAGATTTTCCATTTCCATCCTCTTCAAATTCATTTCTTCGGAGATCCGTCTCTCTTCGGCCTCACGTCTTTTCTCTTCTTTTTCCATTTCCACTAGACGTAGCTTTTCCTCAGCCTCACGCCTTTTATCTTCCTTCTGATTTTCCAGTTCAGCTAGGCGTAGCCTTTCTTCAGCCTCACGCCTTTTATCTTCCTTTTGATTTTCCAGTTCAGCTAGGCGTAGCCTTTCTTCAGCCTCACGCCTTTTATCTTCCCTAATCTCATTCTGCCTGTCCTTGACATATTCTCTAACAGCATCTTCTGCGTATCCAAGGTCCTGCGCCACCTTAATCCACTTCTGAATCTCACCAGCCATTGCGCTATATCAATTTTCTTTGATATAAGGCTCAAGATAAATTTCAGATTTCAAAGCTAGTTCACCTTGTTTATAACTTAAACACTGAACAACCTTGACCTGACCTAACTCTTACCAATAGTTAGCTTTTGCGATTTGCAACCGTTGACCTGACCTCACCTTCGACAACGTATGATTGGTCACAATTCAAAATTCAATTACGTCATGCGTATTAATGAATACCGCAGACGACAAAATATGCTATACCTAGCTCGTAAGTAAATATCTCTGTTTACTTATTCAATCCTATCTAAATACACCACTTGTGTCTAAGATATGATCTCAGATCGTTTTAATCAATGTCCTTAATTGATTATACAATTCAATCCCGAGAGCGAGCCCCCATTTATGTAGCGCCACCCTATACTAAGAGTGCTTAGTGTTATGAATACACCCACGACTACTTTAGTTTTGCTTCATCTTGTCTTTACTGGACAAGTAAATGCATAGGCCTATCTATTTGACTAGGGAAATGAACAGAGAACACATGTGTATGCATTTAAATGAATATGAATATAATGTATATCAAAGTTAAAGCATGTAACAGTTCAATGTCTAGTTATCCTATGTCTACTTTGCCTTATTCCCTACCTAGCCAGCATCTTTGCTATCTAGATTTTATTGCCTATTGCTACCTCCCAGTAAGACCCTTTAGCACGGAATGTTCTCACAGTTTGTTCCTCGTGGAAAAGCTGTCTTTCATCCGTTTGTTCATCTGATGAGTTCGCGGCTCCGTTCGCAAATCGCCTTGTTTCTCCCTCGTCGAAGCTCGACTGTCCACCGTTCTCGTGACTTCTCGTAGCTTGATGTCTCTCCCAAAGAGACCGTCGTTACAACCCGAGTGTGTGCTTTACTACTCCAGAGTAACGTACACTTCACTCGCGGAATAACTCCTTAAGTCCGTTGACAAGATCGCTTCGCAAATGTCGACTTCCTATGATGGAAAGTCACGCTTCGCAACGGTTTGTTACGAGAGCGTTTCACTCGAATTATTCGATCCTCGCTGTCCAACGTCTCGACTTATAAACTCAACTGCATCGATCGTTTCGCAAAACCGATCATATTGACTAACGATGCCCTCTCATCGACTTAGTCCAACATCCACCGAGTCGATCCACTCAAGATTTCTAGAACGTCTTGTTCAGTTGAAATCAAAAATCGAACTGCCGCATCTCCACGCCACGTCACCACGGTTGCTTGGTTACCGAGTCGTCAGCTGCTTCGCCATAACGGTTTTGATCAGCTGTTCGTACTGACCAATGAGGTGAGTCCACATCGTCTGCTGTCCTTTGCGTAGATATGATGAACCCCTCTATCTAATATTAATTAATCCCTACAATGCTGGCTTAGCTGCTGGCATTTTAATTAAGTTACATTTATGTAGCTCTATTATCCTACATTATATAATCTAAATAGATTCTTCTCTACACTATAACATCTTATAGCATGTTGTGTAGCTGGGAATCATTGTGTGGTTTGGGAGATCATTACAAGGACAGTCAACCGCTTTTACAGTCACAAAACGTCCTTAAAGGGTTTAAGCCGTGCTAGAGCAATGCGTTTCAGTGACACCTTTAAAACTGAGTCAACTGGTCTATATATAAACAGCAGTCGCGTTGCATGGTTAAATCATTGTCTCGATAAATTCGAATTTAATATTGAAACTAAGATACGGCATGTGTCTCCATTTCTTACAACCGAATAAACTTATTATGGAACGGACAGTGTCTGGTCGGCGTCGTACAGTCTTCGCATAAGTATCTGACTCGTCATCTTTCAGTTCGTCGGAGGTTGAGTGTGGCCTGCGCTGCCTACTAGACATCAACTGCCTGTCGTTCAACCATCGACCGGTAGATGGCCTCTGTCAACTTATCTACTATCAGCCAGGAAGTGACGTCGACCAAAAATGCATACGTCATCAAGGACGCGTCGTTTGCCTGGTTCAACAAAGTGACCTACTGGCGCAAACTGTAGCGGCCAACGGAGTGTCTGTTAATATCAGACAGTAGGATCTGTGGGGAGAATGTTGATCGGCATGAAGGGCTGAAATAAAGTCACGATTATTGTGGCCTGCTGCAGTCTGCATTCAGACATAATGTATATACCACTTTGCTTGTTTGACAATTAATTTTTGATTAATTAATGATGTCCGCATGCAAAGAAAATGCCATTTTGATTGACGAATTGATTGAATGATTAATTCTTACTTTTCGACTGATTTATTGATTTTTTGACTAACTCACTAATTGATTGATCAACTCACTGAATCATCCACTTGATTCTCCAACTAGTTATTTTTTATTTATTTATTTATCTATTCATTTATTATTATTTGTTAGCATATTTGTCGAACTTCTTACGCTCACAAGGTTAGTAATTCTGAATCTTAGGTGAGGCGTTCCTTAGGCAGACTCGAACCCGCAGTCAGTGGAATTTAGACACAATGCGCTACCATGTTAGTTCACCTTTTCCCTAAACGCTGAATGGAGAAGGCTAATGGTTAATGCTGCGTTCTTATTAGACACCTTTAAAGCGTATATCTTATTTTTAACGCCGTGCTCTTTAAGAAGTTTATTATCAGCTGCCCCTCCGCGCTAGATACATCTTTCAAACTAAATTAATAATAACGATACTTTCAAAGACGTTTTAGCTAATGAAACTTTACCTACGTAGGGACCTGCGAAGCTTCGATATTCCATTCCAAAACGAATCGGATGGCAGTATTCGATTGAGTTGTTGGCATTACTAAAGGTACAAATGAGGCCATTCCCTAGGCCTATAGGGCGTCACGCTCCAGAGGTGGAAAAGCTTAAATGATAAACAATCAAGATTGGAGCATTACATAATAATTTCAAATAAAGCGTGAAGTCAAAAGTAAAAGTCTATCCTCGGTCGTTCTTTGATGACAGTTAATGAGTTGATTTCATGCAAAAGAAATTGCGCAGAGAATCCAATCCGGAAAATCTCCCAATTCTATATAAATATATTCGTTGATTTATTCATGTTTAAATTCTGTTTATTAATTAACAGAATTGCTGCTAGAGAAAATAAATTTACAAAGCTTTGCAGTGGAAAGGAAGGTTAAAAGGCCATGGCCAAAAATTAAAGAACGACGGACTGAATATCTTCATGAAGATCCGCGGAGGAAATGGATAACTTTCACACCTTTTAAACGATTTGCTCGGGTACTGACTGATGGCGGACATAATTTATAAGAGAAGCAGACCCGTAATTGAGGTGTCTAAAATATTACCATTAAATTATTGAAAACTGCCACCGTTGTCTTTGCTCTGTACAAAACATTACTTTGAGGAATATTCTCGGCAGTTAGGCTATTGCCGTTATATTTAGTTCAGTCGAGAATTGACTACGTGATATATCAGATATGATTTCCCACCAACCTTTTCGTTCCTTTCCGCAGCTTTCTAACAACTAACAGGAAATTAAGATACTCGAAGTATTAATTAATAACATTGTTATCGTTATTAGTATCAACGCTACGACTTTCTTTCACCTATTGCTCTGGCTTGGCTTAGAATTTCTATTCCAATCTTCGCAATTCGATACGCCGTACTGGGTCGTGTCAAAGTTCACGATAGTCGTGACATAGTTGCGATTTTATCATTCAAAGGCCTCTGTCCGTTCAACAGATAGAGTGAGTTGTGTTCTGGGTCCGTAGTGAACAGAGAAATGTTCCTAGAACGCCTCTAATCGCTCTATCCACTTCCAATAACGCATTCGCCTGTTGCTAGCGTGTGCGTTGCGTATGCGACGTAAAATGTGTTGTCGCTCTGGCTTATCGCAACTGCACGTGTTTTTGTTTATGGGCGCCCGTTAATGCAAGCATGTACTTGTGCATGTATGTATGTATGTATGTATGTATGTATGTATGTATGTATGTATGTACGTATGAATGTATGTATGTATGTATGTATGTATGTATGTATCTATCTATGTATCTATGTATGTATCTATGTATGTATATATGTATGTATGTATGTATGTATGTATGTATGTATGTATGTATGTATGTATGTATGTATGTATGTATGTATGTATGTATGTATGTATGTATGTATGTATGTATGTATGTATGTGTTATGTGTGTTTCTATGTATATATGTTTGTATGCGCTTTAAATATCTAGTTTAAACAAATGCGGACCAACGTTAATGCCTTGAAGTAGTTCATCCATCCATCCATTCATCCATCCAATCATTAATTCATTCTATCTTTAATTCTTACGTCAGTTCACACGTCCGTCCGTCCATCCATTCAGTCATTATTTTTATAGCGCACATCGTAGAACAACCCAAGGTGCTCCAGGTATAAGATCAACTCTGAACTAGACAATTATTAGGACAACCAATTGCAATATTCGTATCTGAAAAAGACAAAATGTAATCGCAGTCGTAAACTCCAACAGATTTCGAAGTCTGGCGCCACCTCGTGAAGAGGGTCTATCGTAATCTTAAACTCTAAATTCTAAAGCGATACTTTAAAGCTAAGCACAGGGCACCAGTTTGATTCAAATTACATTTATTCTAGACGAACAACTGTACAGCCAACATGTGCCTCCTCGCAATGGTCTCTCTAGCAACTGGACCCGGTTTTCCACTGGACAGCCTCTATGACACGACCATGTGCTCGAGGTAAAGCTGGTGCCCTGCGCCTAGCTTTAGAGTAAAGCCTTCGGAAATTTTGAATTCACGATTACGATTGCAACCCTGGGCTAGAGGTTCGCGCGAACAGTTGTTTCTGCCAACAAAGCGACGACTTATTGCAACTGAATCACGCTTAATTTTATGTTTATTTAAATGAAAATAGCTACTTTAAATGAGGTGTCTAAATTATATGCCACGTCTTCGGAGTAGAGTAAGAGTGTTTGTAGGTTTCCTAAATGCCCCATAGATGACCACACGCTTACCTAAGAAGAAAATCATAGTATTTACTTAATTAACTATTTATTTATTTATTAAATTATTTACTGATCGTATGGTATAGGCCTTTTTATTAGCAAGTTGCTGGCTCTGTGGCGGACTGTGTGTGGTAGCTGTTTAACGACGCTGTGTCGCAAAGATGATTGTCTTCGCCCTCCTCATTTCTCCAGCCATGGGACTGGCACTACTTCCGTAAGACTGCGGATAGAAGCGGAGTTAAGAAAACCTTAGGTTGTTATCTCAAAGAAGAGCAGAGGCTCAAAGGTTATGATTGAAAGATCCAAGATTTAATGTCGTCTTGTAACAACAAAGGCAGTTGACGACAATTCGAAAGTGTATAGAATGCAATTAAAACAAGAGGTGTCAAGACATAACTTTACAATGCAACTATTATTCATTGTTTAATTGTATAATGAAACATAGCTGACATTGTCTTAGATACACATAATGTGATAAAATCGTTTGATTGGAATTAAACAATAGTTTGCAGCAATTGTCACACAGAAGAAATTTGAAAAGTAAACAGAAACTTCTCAATAATGACTGTACAAGAGATTCTTAATCTAGTTATTCTAATTTTAAAACAGCTTTGATTACCAGTTTACAATATATGTAACCATAATTATAATATATAATTATGACACGGGAATATTATTCTACATATACGTTAGGTTAAAATGCTTTAAAGTTGCTTAAAAAGAGATGTGGTTTTCACTTTAGTGTATCCTTATTGTGTCTTATGGCAACAACAACCATTAACGTTGACCTTCTTTGAGAGGGCGGTAACAAACTAATGAACGAAAAACTTTTATATAGTGTCTGTATAAAACGTTTAAAAGGTGTTTAAGAAGAGCTGTTGTTTTTACTTCAGTGTATCCGTATATCTTATGGCTACAAGGCTACCACGGCCATTGCCATCGACCTCATTATTACTATAATTTTCTAGAAGACTGCAATAAAGGAATAGAGTGGATGGATCCAGAGTTTAACAACATCCTATACCAACAAAGGCTGTTGGCGTTGACAACATTTATTTTGGCATAATACAGTAGTAGTAATAGTTTCAGTTTAACGACACTGTGTGATAACAAAGATCATTAACGTCGCCCTCCTCCTTTATCCAGGCTTGGGACTGGCACTGCCAGAGTACGAGCAATGGCAGAGTTCGCATAATACAGCTTACGAAGCATCTGTGTAAACGTTTCAGAAAGGTGTTTAAGGTGTTTTACAATAGCGCCCTCAAGCGATGTTCGGAAATAAACAAATGGACGATGCGAGTTTTATATATAATCTGTACACGCAGTTTTAAAGGTGTGATATCGTCGACTATAAATTATATCGTCGAGGATCTTTGCGCTATTTTCATTTTCCTCTCTGCTTTCGAAATCAAACCATAGTCAATTCTTATTTATATTCAATGGCTGAAGATGTAAAAAAAGAGCGTAAACGATATATGACTTGTTCCTGTATTCCTCAGCCTGATGGTCTCCTCAAGTTATTCAAACGGTGAAAATTGTTTCAAAACTTCCTGTTGATATCAACGGCCTTTGATGCCATAAGATGTCTTTTAAACTGTTGGTAATACAATCGAAGCTCCAGGCTGAACGGTTCTAGCAGTAATAGGCTGTCGTTAAACTTTATTGCATACAACACTCTTTCGACACATTTCACATGGCTTCAGTGTAAACTATGTATAACCATATTTCGTAATATTTTCTGAACTTCGCCATTGTGCCAGTCCTAAGCATGACTGTAGGAGGAAGGCGACGCTATTGATCTTTGTTGTCACGCAGTGTCGTTAAAGTGAATCTACTACTTCTACTTTGATTTCAATAGCCAGCATGTATGCCAAACGAACGGTGAGAACTGTTCAATTAACTGCTTAGGACATGAATGGGTTTTATTAAACTGTTGGAGATTCAATCTGCTCTATCGTCCCACTCGAAGCGCTGGATGAGTTAACTGCTTGGAAGGTTAGTCGCCGGGGAAGGAACTGCTACTTGTGACGAGGAAACCATGTTGGTTCCGTCTCTGAAAGTAGGGCGAGAGCCAAATTTCTAATGCTCTACTCTAAAGCTAAGCGCAGGGCATCAGCTTATTCATATGCGCTGTGTCAAGTCAGAGGTGTTGTCCAGAGATTCCAAGAGAAGATCAGAGAGAGGAAGCAGCTTCGCTTCGCATCGTTGACCCGGCTACGGTCAACTGAGTTCGCCACCAGCGGAACAAGATTAAAAAAACAGACGCTGTGCCATAAACAATTCATTGCCACGAACCGTTGGTGCCAGTCTGAAGTCATGATGATGAGGAGGGCGATAACAATTATCGTTGTTATGACACATAGTATGTGTAGTTCCTGTTTACAAAGGCTGTGTTGTAACAAAGAATACTAGCGTCGCCCTTCTCCTTTACCCATGCTTTGGACTGGTACTACCAGAGTAACGGCTGTGATGGATGACGGAGTTAGTAGTAGTTTCCATTGTTGAACGACATCTTATGGCTGTCAAGGCCATTTACATCGACCTAATCTGACTGTTTGAAATGGGATTGTATCCAATATTAGTGCTTTTCTTTTAATAGTCCAACGTCTAAAGTCGTCGTATGAAGTCAAGCGCTGTCGACGACAATTTATAGCAGATACAGCGCAGCAATAATAAATGCAAGAAAAGAAAGCAACCATAAAGGTGTCAAAACGTAACTTCACAATCTCATTACAATTCTTTCTTTATTGACAATCAAGTTTGAAGTGAGCTTAATACAAGAGAACTGCGGTTGACGTTTATATAGCAACGTTTTAAAGTGTTTTAAGGGTGTGAAGAGCGTCGCATTATGCATGGTTTAACGACATCTTATGGCTATTGAGGTCGACCTTACCTTAAATTAATACTGCATTTTTACAATGCGCAGAAGAATATTTTAAGCAATCTGATGGAATTACACGAAGAGTGTGCAATATATTATTTCTGAAAAAAGTGTTCGCTGGTTGTCTGAATATTACACATATCACGTCATCCAGTTGGATGTATTTTTATTTTATGAATGCAAAATGTAAATTGTTAAAATTAACACGGCCCAAACTTCATCTTCTTAATTTAACTTTTTTGTGACTTTCGAGTACTTAATATCTGTGCTTGTACTTGATGAAGGATGCAATCATAACGGATATCGCCGCGTTTATTTTATTTAAGTATTAACCTTCTTAAAAGAGGTGTCTGAATAACAAATATGCCGACTCCTCTTGCTTATTTATTTTCGACCATCAGCCGCATATCTTTGGGTGCCCTTGGTATATACTATGGTTGTGGGGTACAGGATTGGAATATTTTAAAGGATTTGGCTTGCTATAATTAAAATTCAATTTGCAATCGACATATATATGGTATTTAACAATACCGCGCGTTAAAAAATGTATTCCTGGGCTGGTAAACCATGTGCCAGTATGACAATCAGCCGCATATCTTTGGGGTGTCCTTGGTATATGCTATAGTTGTGTGTTACAGGGTGGTAGAATAATCACAGAAATATATCATACAAAGCCAAATTGAAGGCTTTAGGATGTCCTAAAACCATTTTTATAATTTCGTAGCCGTTCTAAAGTTATCCGTAGAAAAGCGGTTCTGTGGTCCGGTCGGACCCCCTTGGGCATTGGAGGTTTAAAGTGTTTAGCCCTGAGATTCAATCGGGAAAAACTTGGAATTATATATACATATATATATATATATATATATTCGTTTATTTATTAATATTTATATTCTGTTTACTAACAGAATTGCTGCTAGTGAAAATAAATTTACGAAGCTAGGCAGTCGAAAGAAAGCTAAAAGGCTATGACCGATGTAAAGGAGTTACGGACTGAATACCAAAAAGTGCATACATGTAGTAGATCGACGGAGCGAACGGATAACGTTCACACCTTTAAAAAGAGTCGCAAGGGCAATATATAAAGGTCAAATTCTGTTAATATATCGAGTTGGTAATTTTTATAAGTAAAAGCATAGGCCTACTCTTTCGCCGGGGTTGGCCTAGGAACGCCTCTGAATAGTTTCCAGAAGGGGCGATATATTAATGCTTAGTTGATTGATTGATTGATTGATTGATTGAATGATTGATTGATTGATTGATTGATTGACTATAGCATGTTCTAAAATTCTCAGGGCAAGCTTCGACGTAGACGCGTTTTTAAGTCTTCTAAATTACGTAATTAACACCCATACGCTTACTTAAAAAGAAAGTCGTGCTTACTTAATTAATAATTTACTACATTAATTGATAAACTGATTTACGTATTTAGTTTACTTACTTCCTTATTTACTTATGTATTAACTAAAAGCATCAGTAGTAGAAGTGACTGCTGAGCGACAGTTTTTCCAATCCACTTAAAAAAATGATTAGCGTCCCCTCCTCCCTTATCCATGCTTGAGACTGGCACTACCAGAGTACGGGCAGTGGCCAATTTAAGCGCAATGATTGGGTACCAACACTTTAAATAGATCTTATGAAATCAAAGGCCGTTGATATCTAAACAAAAACCTTGAGTTGCAGGGATTGAACAAAGATGAGTAGTCTCAGTGTTTAATTGGCTTCAGTGTGCATTTCTCAACGTTGCAAGAAGGCCATTAACAAATAACAGATGTATTGTATTGTATAGATAGGTGTAACAGAATAAAAACGAGTCGATGTCAACGGCGTTGGCAGCTACAAGATGTCGTTAAACATCAAAGCTACTACTGCCTTTGGTGACTGTAAAAAGAACTTGACAACAGTTTTTCGAATCCACTTCAAAAGCGTTTGATGCTATTTATAAAATGCCGTTAAGCTATCGTTTTACATTACTTAATGGAAGACTTTTTAGACACCTTCTAGAGTGAGTTCATATCACGCTATGAACATGAACAGTATAAGTTTGATACTTCATGCTATACAGTGTTCTGTAAGAGATGACCATTAATCCATGAATACATAGATGCAACTCTTAACATTTGATCCGACATATGGTCGATGTATGTTATTTAGGTAATGCTATACATTCTTCACTTTCCTGTCCTTAAATACTTAATAGAATCGTAAATTAATTTCTAAAGCGCTACTCCTAAGCTAAGCGCTGGTCATCAGCGCTGTGTTGAGTAAGAGAGGTTGACCAGAGATACCAAGTGAAGATCCGAGTTTCTCTTTGATCTTATTAATCTCAATTCAGTCGATAATTTGACTGGTTTGACGGATCCAGAGTTTAACGACATCTTATGGCAACAAAGGCCGTTGACGTCGACAGAAATAATTTTGGCACATTACAGCTAGAATGGTGGGCAGCGTTTTAAGGGCCCAACAACCGCAATATTCTTGCCCCAGTTTAGTCCTTCAGGCACGTCCTGTGGCTCTCAAGGTTGTTGACGTCGAACTTAAATTGAGGAGGGCGACGCTAATCATCTTTCTTATGACACAACGAAGCTACGTGATAACAATGATTAGCGTCGCCCTTCTCTACTCATCCTTTAGACTGGCACGACCAGTGTACAAGCAGTGGTTTATGATGGAGTTGGCAGTTTCCATTGTTTAACGACATCTTATGGCTGCCAGAGACGTTGACATCGAACTCAATTGACCCTTCTCTAAGTCTCAATGTTCAAGAGTCACGCGCAACCACGCGGTGTCTAGTTAATAATTGTTTCTGACGATGTAATAAAAGGTGTGGAATGGTTTTTTCCAACATTGCACATGTCACATAGACCAATTGGACGTATTTCATGATTGTACAATCTATTGTCTAAATTCACACTGGTTCAGAGTTTTAAGTACTTAATATATGTGATGGTTTAGAAATCAGCATCACCAGTTTCATTTTACTTATTTAACGAAATACAATGTCTTAAAAGAGGTGTCAAAATATAGCCAACTATTCCGACTGTTCTTGTTTACTTAGTTCCATCTTCACACATCAAATTACTGCACTTACATTACAGTACATGTGATAAAAGGTATTTTACAAAAGTATATATTGTTTAACAATATCTTCACGTTGACGTCGACCTCTTAGAATTAGATGATTGATCCACTTTCATTACGATCCGGTGGATGCAGAGTTAAACGACACTTCATGAGAAGTTTGACAACAAAGGCCGTTGACGTCGACAAATTATTGTGAGCAGTTCTCACCGTTCCTATGGCAATACAGTCTATGATCTGGTGAATATTGATTTTGTCATTTCTGCACAGGCATGGGATGGTATGATATGCTATCTGGGAATTTGCGCATTACCTTTAACAGTGGAAACCCTCTTACAGGCGAAGAATATATAGCATCTTTGAAAACCGATTTAAAGGTGTTCTTGTAGTCAGCGTCGTAGATCTTAGCGCTGTTTCTTATGGCCCGGGCATTTCTTGACTTTCCTTTCGATAGCAGAATTTAGACATTTTTTTATTTAAAATCAATGGCAGAAAATGTAGTTCTTTTAAAAGAGCGTAAACGATAGATGGTTTGTTCCTCTTTATTCCTCAGTCTGATGGTCTCCTCAAGTTATTCAAACAGTGAAAACTGTTTAAAAAATCTTCTATTGACATCTACGGTCTCTGATGTCATAAGATGCCATAAAACTGTTGGAAATCCAATACAAGCTCTAGGTTGAACTTTTCTGGAAGTCATAGGCTGTCCTTAAACTTTATTGACTACGACACTCTTTCGACACCTTTAAAATGGCTTCATCATAAATTATATATATTAACAAATCGAATAGATTTGTTCTTAGTACATAGCGTGTAGGTCGAACAAACGGTGAAAACTATTCAGCTGACTTCTGTTGCCAAAAGATGTCGTTAAACTGTTGGAAATTCAATCTGTTCTACCGTTCCCCTTGAAGCACTGTATGAGTTAACTGCTTCAATTTCAAAGGTTACTCGCCGTGGAAATGTCGGATGCTTGCGCCTTGTCAGGGCAAGGATGCCAGGCTGGTCAGGTCTTTGGAGGCGGGGCGAGAGTCAAGCAGAGGCACGCAATGAAGATCTGTTTCAAAAGTGTTTGATTCGTAATACGCAAAGCCAAATTTCTAATGCGCTAATCTAAGCTAAGCGCAGGGCACCAGTTCATTAACGACCGCTGCATCAGGTCAGAGGGGTTGTCCAGAGATAAAAAAAGTGAAGATCAGACCCAGCTTGCCAGAGAGTCCAGAGAAAGGAGGTCGCTTCGCTTCGCATTATTGACTCGGCTACGGTCACCAGCAGAAAGAGATTAAGAAGCAGATATATAATCTGAGGGTTGTTCTTACGAAACATAGTGTGCGTGGTTTCTGGTTAAAGACGCTGTGTCATAACAAAGATGAAAACCGTCGCTCTCCTCCTTATCCGGACTTTGGACTGGCACTACCAGAGTAACGGCTGTTGATGATTGTGGAGTTAGTAGTAGTTTCCATTTCTAAAGCAAGGGATGTAGATCGAGTAATAGCATCGTCAGATTTATTCTACTTATGTTAAGAAATAGAATTCTTAAAAGAGGTGTATAAATATATCCAACCATTCCGACGTTAGTTGCTTATTAAGTTTCGGTTTCACACGTCAGATTTCACTTAAAGGCAGTAGAATATATTACTTATTTTATACTACTGCACTTACACTTATGTAACATTTCATATTACATTTACAATTCTTACTCGATCAGTTAATTGATTAGAGGATACACGCTGAAACGCAGCCACTGCTTCATACCCGGGTAGCGCCAGTCAGAGGCCTTGATAAATGAGGAGGGTGACGCATAGTTCATATTTCGCTGCTGGGTCCACCCAAATTCCAAATGGGGATCTTCGACTTTCAACCGGTGCATACCCAGAACAGTCTCATCAAATATGCAGATGGTTCATACCTTCTCATAGTATTCAATCATTTAAAGACATCACAGGATGAGTTGAAGCACATCTCAATGTGGGCCAAAGAGAAGAATCTGCGTATAAACAAGGATAAAACACACGAATTGGTAAAGGACGTAGGTCTATTTGTAGCATCGTCAGATTTATTCTGCTTATGTTAAGAAATATAATTCTTAAAAGAGGTGTCTAAATATTTCCAACCATTCCGTCGTTAGTTGCTTATTAAGTTTCGGTTTCACACGTCAGATTTCACTTAAAGGCAGTATAATATATTACTTTTTTTGATATTACTGCACTTACACTTATGAAACATTTAATATTACATTTACAATTCTTACGAATTGGTCATCGTGTGCGGCAAAGTGCGGTCACACTCTGAAGAACCTTCCATCACGGGAATCATCCGATCCTCTTCCATAAAGACCTCAGGAATCTCCATTTGTGAAAAATTCTTAGTAACACCGACCGTACACATCAACAAGAAGCTCCTCTCAAGCTCTGCCTCTCTTTACGCAACCAGAGCACTTAAACCACATGGGACCCTTTCAACGTCATATTTCTTATAAAAGCTTTGTAAAACAAAAATATCTACATTATCGCCAGTTACAGAGAAGAAAAAAGTTAGATTTGTTCGATTAATAGGTAAAAACAAATTCAACAGCCTTGAAAATCAGAAGATGGCTTTAAAGGGTCTAAGCCGCGCAAGACCAATTCTTTTTCTTGGACACCTTGTAAACTAGGTAAACTATTCCATAATTATATAAGTCAGCTGCGACAAATGGTACGATCATCCACGTGGGTTTTATATTAAAACTAAGATACAATTTTTTTACCAACAAATAAATTCATTAGAGAACGGACGGAGAAGATGAAACAGGGAATACTATATATATCAGAATGAGAATATTATAATAGGATCTTTAGAAAGCAAAACTTAGGCCCATAATTAGGCAAGCACACGATTCTAGGGAAATAAAAATCGCTTAATCTTGTATAATTGTCTGAGTTAAATATTTTTATAGCGCCATTATTATTGGTAATGTACTATGTATGGCAAAAGACCTAACCATTTGAATAGAAGGTTATCGTTAAAATTATGGCTCCCTTGGACTCAGTGGCGGATTTACTAATAGGTGCAAACGAGGCAATGGCCTATGGGTGTCACGATTCTTACCATAAGATGTCGTTAAACTCCTGATCCATACATCCGTTCCGCATTATTCCAAATGAACGTTGAGAACTGTTCAAAATAATTGCTGTCTACGTCAACTTCCTTTGTGCCATAAGATGTCGTTAACTCTACATCCTTCCAACTTTGGCTCTTCCATACCTGTGGTAGTGCTAGTCCGAAGCCCGAAGAGTTGAGGAGGGCGGCATTAATCAACTTTTTTATGACATAATATCGTTAAACAGGAACTAACTAAATAAGTAACTAACCTATCGACGTTTACGCCTCTGCCAGCCATACTATGTCGTTAAACACTGCATAATGTTTTTAGAAATACTTGTACAAACCTCCTTACGCACCTTTGAAACAGCTTCGTATTGTAGTATTATCATGGGGTGCATTTGTAGGGATTATATATATTATGTATATAGACGTATATATGTATATGTATATTCTCTGTATCTAGTATAAGGACTGCTGGTCTATTCTTAGCCTGGATACTGATCTCTGTGTAACCTATCTGCCACTTGCTATCTTTTAATATCCTTCCCTAGGAAGCCACTGTGTCACTATACAGGCTAGCATGGCTGAGTGCTTCTTAATTTAACTTGCTACTCCAGCCTAGCTGTGTTTTACCCACTGACCAGGTACTATAAAACCACAGGTCCTATGTTATCTGGCCCCGGCTGCTTATGACCACTTTTGAGAAGCTACTGCTAAACTCTGGAGTTGTCTGTTCTTCTAACTGGTAAGACTGCAAGTACATATCAGTGACTGGGCATTATATGTCTCATTTCATATCACCTCATCATTTGTAATACATAGTCTAATATTTGACTGTTTGTACTTTATATATTAAATATTTACAGGGGCGCCCGCAGGCGGACGCACGGGACGCACGTGCGTCCACCCACCATATCAAATCCACACAAGTATAAGGCAGAGCATGGATATTTTTTATGAACGACAATACGGCATGTTAAAGATTTCGATGTTATCTAAATTGAATTGTGTCTAATGAGTCACTTTGAGTCATTTTCAGTGTATGACTACCAGCGGCGGAAAGGGGACTGGTACGATGGGAGGGGACGGGAGGAGTGTGCGTCCAATTTTTTTGGGGTGTGCGTCCAATTTTTTAAAGCCTGCGGGCGCCCCTGAATATTTATTATCACGTCATGACTTTCTTACATGTCAGCTTAGTTGCCCCCGTATAATTAGTTCTCTAATTATTCGTTAATGATAATATATATTAATTTCGTTATAGTATATAGAAGATTACATCATAGGCATTATGTGACCAACTTCTGCCATGCTCTTCTTAGACACCTTTTAAGCACTGTTAACCTATTGTATATAATTAATCATGCCACAAATCGCTTTGGTAGAGTAATTTCAGCACCTGTTTTAGTCAGAAAATAGTAGAAGTATACGATAGCGTTACAGTTCTCAGGGTGATGAATTGTCGTCAACGGCCTTTGATGCCATAGGACGACGTTAAACTGTGGAATAAAAAGTTCTCAGGGCAAGGTTGGACGTAAACGCGTTTTTTAAGTCTCCTATAATTAGTAACACCCATACACTTACTTAAGAAGAAAGTCTTACTTACTTACTTACTTACTTACTTAATAATATACTAACATAATAGATTAACTTATTAACTTACATACTTACTTAATTTACTGGTTTACCTATTTACAGTATTTACTTACTTGTGTATTAACTAAAAGCATCAGTAGTAGTAGTCACTGCTAAAACGACGCTCTGTCCTAACAAAGATGATTTTATGTTCAAAGTTGCGTTGTTGTCAGCTTGCATGTTACGAATTAACGCATATTGATTTATTGATTGATTGAACATTTTGTCCTAACGAAATCAACTGCTATTGATGTTATAAAATGCCGTTAAACTGATGAAAATTCAATCCTATCGTTCGATTGAACAGTTCTCTTATAACCCGTCGTTATACATTGCCTGCTGTAACACCTTTAAACACCTTTAAAATGGTTTTATTCCAACTTATAATAATCAAGAAGAGCAAACTTCGTTAATTCAGACTGAGATCGAATACTTTAATGCAATAAATACAGACATTCAACTCTTAAAATGTTTATCTATGTTTAACCCTATGACGCACACCTTCCGATCCAACGCATTTAGCACACCTGGGGTCTAATGGACCCCATCGATAACACGGCCCTCAGTTCTACAATTTTAATAGAACATGGAAATGAATGATACAAGTGTAGGTGGGAGAGAGTGCTTGCAGTTATGCAACATGTTTGGACCATGATATAATGTCATATTCACTGTAAGAAATTTTTTATTGTGACGAACAATAATCAGTTATTCAAACGTACGCAGACAAATTACACAGCGCTTTTACCGGGCTTGCGGTGCTGCCTGAAATTTTGATTGCTGGTCAAAGCCGAGTTGTCTATCGTTATGTTTCGTCCAATTTTGTACCATGGAAATACAAGTCTTTCCATTATTGACGTAGCCGGGATTATGCAATGTCAATGTGCCATGAGACTATCAATGTTACAGCCTGGGGTCTGTTGGACCCCAGGTATGCTAAATATGCCCGCGGTGTCTATCTGATTTTTTTACTCTTTAACCAAAACATTAATCTCTTCAAAGTTATCCACAAATGTAGGGGGATGAATAGCTGAGGAATTAGAAATATATCAGATTTTTACTATTTGTATCGACGTAGTTATCAAGAAACTGCCATCGCTGGGGTCCAGTAGACCCCAGGTGTGCGTCATAGGGTTAAAGACACTGTCATCGAGGTAAAATATATAGGTAAGGTTATACATACATCACATGCATGCAGGGTTGCCATTCCTATGTTTTTCCATCAAGATCTACATGTGTGTTTTTTCGTTCTAACCTATGTTTCTGTGTTTTCTGGCACACAATCTATGTGTTTTTCATGGAAGTTTGTGCGTGTTAATACAGTACGTTTTCAGCAATTTCTAAAACATTACATAAATTTACACAAAATAGGCACTGAAAAATATGCGAATTACTCGTCCGCGGAGCACTTGATTAGGCCTACATTTATAAACACAATCTATTTGTCAATTAACCACCGATCCAAAGCATAGGTTCACTGATCCATTGTCAAAGGATGACGTCATTTTGCTTAGTTCTGTCATGAGGGGTCGTCCATTAATTATGTCAAAAAATTTTGGGCAGTTTTTTTACTCCATCCCAGTTTTCAACATCTGTCAGACATGCAAGAACATCCCTAATAAAATTATATCGACCAATTTACTCCCCGCCCCATCGGAAATAAACTTTAAATATGAGATTTTCGAAAAGAACCCACGATTTTCGCATTTTAATAACGGATCACGGAACGATATTTTTCATTTAATCTTTGGACAACAAACAAGATAATTTTAAACGAAGAAAAATCGCGTTTGATTATATTTTAAAAAATAGATCACTCATAAAGACTTAAAATAATTGCGGAACTGTGATTGCTTTTTGATTAAGTTATTGTTGACTTTAATTTGTCTTGAATTTGCCAATAATTGTCAAACTTTTTCAAACCCCATGCCAACAATTTTGTTTGCATATTTAATGAACGACAAAATATATATTAATTCGTCTTACCTTTAGTGTGTAATCTCTTCACAATACACCGTGTTAAGCTAGTAATTCTAGGATAATAAACTACTAAAACTACTAAATCGCCATTGTTCAGCTGGCAAATTCAGTAGTTAAGCGAATTAAAATACTGTTGGTGTCAACGGCCATATTAGCCAGAAGATCTCGTTAAACCAGTCTGAATATTTTTTACAACTCTATCGAAATTTCTGTCGGCCAACGATTGTCACTTTCAGCGTCCTTAAAATGGCACGCAAAAGGTATTTCACTGCATTTGAAATGGAAATCTAAGTATATTTCTTTATTTTTTTATATTGCTGATGTCATCCAATGATGTTTCCGATATGATGTTGAAGATTGTTTTAGTTAGACACCTTTAAGTGGTGAGCAACAAAGGATATATTAATTGGTGGAAACGTTTATTTTTAATCAGTTCATCAAAGAATTCGAAGAATGAATACGACTACGGAAAGTAATTCTAAGAAAATAGAAACTGCTGAAGGTTCTGATTGTCTAATTATCTAATTATCTGTCTTGAGTATTTCAATAGCGCCTTTATTATTGCGAAATGAAACGGTGAAGTCCAGAAGAATGAAGCAAAGAGAAGAAGAGCTTAAAACTTGCACAAAAGACGAGGTAAAGAACTTGACGAGAAAGAGACATAGAAACAGATATAGAAAGCATCGTTATGTCTTTCTATTTGTTCTTCTGTAGCACTGGGTGGATTGATATCTCTCTGATTTGATCTATCTGTAGCTACATGTCTTTCTGTGTAGGTCTGAGTATGTTTGTTTCTTAGACTAGACCTCGTTGCATCGGATTGTATCTGTGAATTGTTCGGTCTGTTACTGTGCATGTTTGTTTGTGTATCTTCGTTTATCCGTATCATAAGTTGTCTTCGTATTATGACACATGCATTTAATGACATCTTATGGCAACAGCTACCGTTATTATCATATCATGCATAAAATAATAACAATTTCACAAGTAATTTGCCCGTTTAATCAAGTGGAATAATAAAAAAGATATATTAATTCGTCGTACATTCAGCTCTAATCTAACAGCAAAGTAAGAAGCATGAAGCAAAGAGAAGAGTAGCTTATAAAGAGCGGCTTAACAGGTAGTCTACAAAGTTACTCTTTTAAACTGTTCAGCTACCTAAGACGCTTGAATATAAATTTGTATAAATACATGTACAATTGTACATGGATATATAGAAGTATTACAATTGTTTAAAGTTTGGTTTCAAGATATTCAAATCTTAAAGCATAGTTCCCTTAATTCAAGGGGCCCATCAAGACCCCAAAGAATGGTCCAATAAAACTCAAAAACGTTATATATAGCATCGTTTGTCAACGTTTTATAGGTGTTTAATAAAAACCCTGGCCTAGCTTCTGTTTTTAGCCAAATCTTACAACTTACCTTGGCTTAGCAATTTCAAATTATAATATTTACCTTTAACCTTGATATTTTATTATTAAACAGCAATCTCTTTGACGCCTGACTCTGGTGCGCTAGGCATTGTTTGATGGCGCAGTTTCATGCAGTGTAATAGTTACTAGTAGGGAAACTTGTAGCAAGCTGGCTCATTAGTTAATTAATTAGCCAATTAGTTAATTAGGTAATTAATTAATTAGCAGTGCAAATGCCAATCACGTGCTTCGTTCAGGAGCAGCTGCAGGAGCAGCTGCAGCTGCAGCTGGATTAGCAGGAGCAGCAGCTTCAGGTTTTACTTAGTAAGACCATACATGTATACATACATGTATACATACATGTATACACACACACACACACGGTGTGTGTGCGTGTGTGTGCAATAGGCCTAAGTGTCTTTCACGGGTCAAGATTAAGGTTATCAGGTGCGTTTGTAATGAATGAATGAATGAATGAATGGTTGGGATGAACGACTTCCACTTAATTAGAAATCGTTTCACGCAACAGGGAGTAGGCCTAATGCTCCTGAAATTGATGCTTACGCATCAATGCTCTGGTATCTGTGACAGAGTCATTTGGTGTGACGGACTTGCTGTGTGTGTGAACTTATGATCATTTATTATAATTCCCCGATTTTAAGTATCGTATACGTATAATTGTAGGACTTCTACTCCTACCACAGTGTGACTGGGGTTGCTTGTTACTGTAAGTCTGTAATACTGGTACGCAGTCGGAGTCGTTGTAAGATTAAAAAATGACGGAGCAGAATCGGTGTTTAATAATGCCTGCGTCGATCTTAGTAATTCCGTAAACGTTGATCCATCGTTACTTCCGTTTAAAATCCAGTTTGTAATCTGGTATGTGCCTCTGTTGTGTCTTATCGCTTTCAACGCAATTCTCCAAATTTTAACCGCCTCAGGACATTTTATCTGCAGCCAGACATTTAGGATTGATCTACTATCCGCGATCCATGTTCCATTCGAGCCATCTGCATTTAGGCTATTGAAAGCTCCATACGCTTGATACTTGTCAGTAACAATATTGAACTAGCACTTGCGATAAAACCGGTAACACTTTCGTCAGCCTCCAAAATAGGTATGTATCCAATATGACATTTTTTAAGAGCATTATTATCCGCTCTATTAAGCGCGTTATCTACATAATTTTTAGTGGAGGCATCTTGAGGATTAACGGGTTTTTTTAAATCGGTTATAGATTTTTGTCTCATAACGATATCTTGGTAAACATCGATTTTATGGTCGCTGGACGATTTACCGAATCGAATTATATTTTCCGTTCCCACTTTGCACAAGAAACCTTCGATCGATTGCAACGTTATAGGTTGGTTTAAATAACCTTCTATTTTGTTTAACAGATTACCCAGTATCAAAGCAAACAGTTTGTTTCCGCGTAGATCCTTACACCCCATATTACGTTGACGATCCGAGCCCACACTTAAAAATAGATTGCCGGTCATAACGTCACCAGTCTTAGAAACTTTGTTTACACCGCTGTTTAAATCTACGTAATTTTTGGTAGCAGCATCTTGGGAATTAGTAGGTTCTAACACGTTGACCAGCTTATGAGAATCTAAATTAATATTCTCGGTCGCAGCGTTTGTTCCATCCATACGAAGGAAAGTAGCATTTGCTTGAGACAATGTAACTCCCCCTGCAATTACTCTTTCTGAATATCCAACATCAGTATGTCCGAATTTATCCACAGGCATTTTATAATATATATACAATGTATATATTTTATTTATATAGCTCACAAAAGGAGGGCAATTATACTTATCGATTTAAGTATCGTATATGTATAATTGTATGCTATGAAGTCCTACGTCAGTCTTACCGTGAATATAAATCCCGCCGGGAACATGTGTTTTCGTAAATCTGTAATACTGATACGCAGTATTCGTTGAAATATTGAAAAATGACGGGGCAGTTGCGGTTCTCAATAACGGAGTCGTCGTCGTTAATAACATCGTAAATGTCGAATCGCCATCGTTACGCCCTGATATGGTCCAAAAGGCCCTGGGTATTCTATATACATTATCGATAGCTTTCAACGCGATTCGCCAAATTTTAACCGGCTCGGGACATTTTATCTGTATCCAGGTATTTAAAGACTCAATAGAAACCCAAGATCCGTTCAAACCATCCGCGTTGAGACTATTGAACGCTCCGTACGCTCGATATCCGTCTATGTCTGAACTGGCACTAGCGACGAATCCGGTACAACTCTCGTCTGTTTCTAAATTAGGTATATATCCGAGATAATATTTTTTATGAGCATTATCTACGTAATATTTGGTAGCACAATCTTGCGGGTTGGTAGGATCTGACACGTTGACAATTTTATGAGAATCTAAATTAATATTTCCAGTTGCAGCGTTTGTTCCATCCATACGAAGGAAAGTAGCATTTGCTTGAGACAGTGTAACTCCTCCGGCAATTACTCTTTCAGAGTATCCAACATCAGTATGTCCGAATTTATCCACAGGCATTTTATAATATATATATATAATTATATATATATTAAAATAAACCGTTTATAACTTCTTGAAAATTAGCGCCATCGTCCATCATTTTCAACACGTACAAGCACAGATGACCGCAAAACACTTCGTTATCGGGCTGTATTCGTTCGCTGTTATAATAAACTGGACAGCTTAAATATTTCAGTAGCTCGGTAGGTGGAGGGAGACCATAGCCATCGAAATATTTCGCAGAAATTTCGCCTTTCTTCTTGATCCAACACACCCAATGAGTCCCGCTCCCACTAGATTTATCTAGGTTAAGAATGCCGCTCTCGTTAGTAGGCCTTCTCGGTGTCTCGGGCAACTCATCTCGTAGGAACACTCCTCTAAAGCTTGTGATATTTAGTTTCTTCTTAGCAGCGTCTAGCAGTTGTATATTCGACAAAGGAACATTCGGTAACGCGACTCCACAAACGTCGATTTCTGTAACACTTCTAAAACTCATTTTATAATCAACGAATAGATTCTTTATGTGCGCCGCGTAACGAGTAATGTCCGTACGCTAATGTGTGAATACCGTCTTCCATTATTACTCGCTTGTCATCATCCGCGGATAATGCAACTTTATTTACCTGTTCGGTATAAATTTCGTGATGATACGATCTAAAAACGTTCATTTTTCTTAGTCGTTCTCTTTTGGTAAAAAGACAGTTTTTGTAATCATCGTGAGTTATCGTTTTCTTCACGACATTTTGCTTAATGCCTTTACACTTCTTATGATCTTCGCCATCCATTCTATACGAGTACAACTTGGCCCTTAAACCTACGAACTCGAAAATCTGTTTTCCTGCAGATTCGTCTTTGAACATACCGATAACTTTCTTGTTCATTCCGGTCTTTAAACCCGAAGGGTGATCTTCAGGGTAATCACTCGTATCGAATCGAACCGCAACGTCTTCGGCGATATCCTCGTAAAAATCTTCTGTTTGTATTTCATATGCCAATGAATCTGTATCGGTGAATAACAATTTAGCTCTGTCTCCGTATTTTTGCCGTATAAAATTGTAATGAAAGTCGTACATCAAAGTTTTACTTAAGTCTAATATACACATGCCTAGATATATCGGTTTATTATAAAACAACTTCGTCCTTTTCATGTGAACGGCGATTAGATTATCGTCGAAAATCGTCAGGCGGTCATAATTAGTTTTTGCAGCTAGCTTAATAGCTTCCTTCTCGTGACATACCAATTTTATGTCTACATGATTTTCGAACCTTTCAAGAGTTTTTCCAAAGACGCTATTGTTCATCAATAATGAAAAAGTCTTTCTCAAAGTTATTAGTGGCACTCGTTCTCAAGTTTGTGTTTAGATCTACATAATACTTCAACCAAGGGCTTTCTTCGAATAGTATCCCTCTGTGAATTTTTACGATCTTCAACCCGAGACTTTCGTATAGCTTCAAATTTTCGTAATGTACCACGTACTTCTTTT
Organism: Allolobophora icterica; assembly: GCA_963556255.1. Classification (NCBI taxonomy): domain Eukaryota; kingdom Metazoa; phylum Annelida; class Clitellata; order Crassiclitellata; family Lumbricidae; genus Allolobophora; species Allolobophora icterica. Next base: position 5,125,308 of record OY744605.1, on the reverse strand, counting down.
TATCGTTCAAGTTTGGAATTAGTTTTGGTATATTATATGTAAATTCCGACGAGATGCTCTCGGGAGCCAGAGGATAGTCGTTGTGGAGATCGTGGATTTCTTGAGGGTATTCCAAATCCACTTCCAATATACACGATCCCAATACATTCCAATTATTTAGCTCGGCTTCACTCATCCATTTAAATCCGCGAGTCGGTAAAGGTTTGCTCATCGCCCAACCGTATAAATTATTAGCGTCTAGATAAGTTACATATGACGAAGGCTCGCTGCTATCGAATTTATCCGCCGTCATATACTTATTGTTGGCTTTCCCATAACGATTCGAAATTGTGCTGATTCCTCCTCTTATTCCTTGCTTAATCATCAGAATCATATCGTAATCGCTCAACAACTCCAACTTTATACCGGTCAACTTCAAAGCAGCATCCCAGGCCAGTCCCGGAGAAGTGTAATACCATGCGGGATCTAGGCGATAATTCTTCATGCATACGTCTCTAAAGTTTTCGAAAACATCGGCTAAGAGTAGAACATCCGAAACATTGTACAGGTCGTGGTATTCTCTAAACGTTTTACATCCGAATGCATTCCATACATTTTTGGCGTGATCGTAATCTTCGTCGCTAATGTTTGAATCATTGAGCCTCGAATAAAATGCGGACTTGGGAGGTAGTTCGGTTTCGTTAAATATATCGACGGAAGTAACGTAATCGTACGGGTAAATTCCTTTTTTAAGTAAAAGATCGAGCTGTTTCCCAGAATATAATGCACCAAGATTTTTACATTGTTCTTTCTTCAGATTCTTCGATAAAGCGTCAAGACTCGATGCCATGAATCTATAACTGTCGATGAATCGCAATTCACGTTTAACGTTAATTTCTTTCCCTTCTTTGTTTAGAAACTTATCGACGATCACTTCTCTGCTAAACGATATGTACTTCTCTTCGTTATTAGGAATGCATTTAATTTTCTCATTCTGATCACCTCGCAATTTCTTTACGAACAGATGGCTATCGTATCCGGACAGATTATGGAATACTACTGGAAAGAACCTCGGAACTTTATAGTCTAGATTACAACCATTATGAGCGGCCCCTCTGAATTTACCGGTCAAATGACAGTGGTCTCTAACCCGATCTGTACCCAACTTCCCTCCACAGATATGACATAAAGTAGCTAGTATAAACTTTTTTCGGTCATCTGGAGTAAATATCATCTTCTTCGGAAATTTAAACTGATTGTATATTCGTTTTATAGTCTCTTCGAGACTATCTACGAATATTTGACCGATATCGTCGTCTTCGCTTTCGGCCGTGTACGTTACAGGATCTTGTTGATATAATATATCGTCGAAGCATTTTACGTAATAACAAAACGAGCTAGGCGTGTGTTTTTGGTATTTATCTGTATAAGACACGCGAGGATCTGGCTGGCAAGTGGCTATAGGTTTGATGAAAGATTCGAAATCTGCATAAACGATAAAGGGAACTCTCATCGACCTATTATAATTTTTAAAACTTAACGTAGTTCCCGATTCTGGGACTTCTATTTTTTTGAGCGGCGTTTTGAGAACAGTACTCGGTATGTTTATTAAGCGCTTCTATTCTTGTATAACCGTTTAAACATCTTCGACAATAGTGCATTGAAGTAGTTGACTTCTCTGTACGTGAAGCCATCAATCTGTTGAAATTCTTTATCCAACAATAATGTTTCTTATCTCCGTCGGAAATTAGCAATAGTTCAACGATAGAAACTTTTTCGTCCCGTTGATTCGACACATAAATTGGGAATACTATCTTATTTTCATAACCGAATACGTCAACGCTGATATTATTATTTCTCTCAAACTTGTTTATTATATTAGCATCGGCAGCAACCGGAAATTCGATACCGCTCCAATCGAGTTGCTTCGATTGTTTGATTAATTCTTTCGTAATTCTTTCGAGATTTTTGCCTGTTGGATTTAACGCTCTAGTAATGCACCACTTGAAACATTGCTCGTCATTATTCTTCATATTGATAATAGCTTTTTTGCTAGATAGTTCTGTGGGCAACGGAATGTAAGAACTGCCTTTCAGTGGTTTATAAACAGCAGTATTGACATCTAACTTTACAACATTCACGAATCTCCAATTACTTCCCCGCATCTGGAAACTTGCCATAGTCTCTGGGATCTTATTTATTGCATTATCGTATATTTCGTTAATATCGGTAGCATCTAAAATAACTTCAGTCTTCGAGACGAATGGAACATTCGCGGATTCTTCTTCTCCAGATTTCATATCAACGCGCTCCATGGTACATGTAAGAACGAGTTGAACCTTAACCTGACGATTTTTTGACAACAGACTAAAAACCTGCGGTCTAACGGCGTTAAGAAAAGACACGGCTTCTATTCCAGAAGAACCATCGATAGTGTATTGTTTAGTGAATCCTTTAATAGCCGATGCAGTCTTTCGAATTTCAAACTTCTTTGTATTGATTTTAGCAAAGAGACTCTTTATTTTCGATTTAAACGATTCCAATCTTTCGTTCACAGGTTTCTTTACTTTGGGAGGTATGTAACTAACTAACCAATCTGCAAAAGAATTAATATTCGACCTAACCTTAGTTTTCAACTCACTGAGAACTTTATTTGGCTTGGAAACGAACTTGGTCGGAGTAAGAATTGGCGCTCGAATATCGGGAACTGGAGAGTCGAGCAAGTTTTTATTTTTGCTCATAGCAGCAATCAGATCCGCTTTTGGCAGTTTCCAATATCCGACCATGCCGCTCAGTTTTGCCATAACTCTCAATTCTTTTACAGTTTTCAACTTGTAGTCCATTCCTTTATATATACATATATATATTCATTTCTTTAAGTGTTGTTTAAGAAAAACACAAATATTTATTTATGTTTAATTTTTTATTTATTTTATTTTTTCCCAAAATCTCACAGCTCATTCACAACGGAATCGATAGTTTTGTTGTTAATGCTATCGTACACCTTAATTTTGTATCTATTTCGCCATACTTTCCCATTATACCATTCTATTATTGGTGCGTTTTGCCCGTGCGCCTTAGCTGCTTTGTATATCGACGGATACACGACAACATCACCGGTTTCTAGGTCTAAAATTTCTACTTTTCTCGGCTGATTTCTGATATACCTCGTTCTATCATACGCGCCTTCCTGGTAGTTTCTTTTAAGTATTCGTTCTTTCCGATATTCTTTCCAGTATCCTTTCTGATATTCTTTCTGATATTCTTTCCGATATTCTTTCTGCTGCTCTTTCTGCAGTTCTTGCCTTTGTCGTCTCTGTAGTTTCTCTAGTTTCTCTTTTTCTGAGACATCGCGAGCAAGAATCTCCATTGCGCTCAATAGAGCTATAAGCTCGGGCTTGTTGAGATGAGCACAACCCCTAATGTTGTGCTGGACCAGTAAGCTTCTCAGCTCTGGAAGTTTCATCTTCTTACTACTAATATAAGTAAACATCTCTTTATGTATGTTTAAGAAAAAAAAGAAATTTTATTCATAGCCTTCACCCTTAGCATTTAGCATTTAAATCGCGGCGATTTAAGACGAGCTCCTACCGTAGACGACGTTTAGCTTCTGTCCGTCCGACTGAAACTCTAGCAACTTGTCCGAAATTACGATAGCATAAGCTTCGGTTTCGGCCGGCACTGCCGTATTAAATATAGCTTTGATCTGAATATCGACGACCGACGACTTTAATCGCTCAGATTGTTTGCTAACGTCGAAAATCATTAGCGGATATAGTTCTTTATAATCACTCGGTGTTATATTACTTTGCGTTATCAACTGATCCATTCCGTAGAATTTTTCGCTAAACGTTGACGCTGCTCGGTACGCTCTCGAGAATTGTTGATTAGGAAACGATAGGTTGTAGTCCACAGCCGGGTATCTTTCCTGATTCATCATCACGTACATGTTCTTAAGATCGCAATGGTCGAAGATCGACGGATTAGCTTCTTGATTCCCGTCACGACTTGTCTGAAATCCTACGATTATATACCTCGGTTTTTCCGGAGATGTCTTGACACTAAGTCTCCAACTGAAAGTAGTCGACTGAGGAACAGTTATGGTATCGCATTGACGAGCGCGATAGGCTACAGCCAACGATGCTTTCGATTCGATCGTTTTATATAACTGCATTTTTTCCATATCGGATGGAATAACGTGAGGCATAAACCACGATATCTTCTCTATTGCAACTTTTCCAGCCGCTGCATCGTGGCCTCTAAAAATTGCGTCGTCGTCGGCTTTACGCACTAACGTTAGCGTATGTTTCAAACCGTAAACAATCTTGTCGTAATCATCGCAAAAACCGAAGATATGCTTTAATGCAACTATAAAGCTGAACGTTCCCTTAGCAGTCGGTTTTCGAATAAGATACTGTTGTCTGACCGCAAACCCCGTGTTATCGGCGACAACGGCCGTTGCACCACTGTCTTTGTACCACAGCTGATTTAAACCTTGTGCCAGTTGAAAATCGTTTGGGTATTTAAGCAGTCCGAGCATCGTGGTAGCTTGACCTGGGTGAAATAACGTTTCTATTTCTTGATTCGACAGAGAATACGATATTTGGCTAAATAGATGCATTAGCCCGTTATTCGTAACAGCCACTGCATCGGCATTAACGTACGCGGTGTTATCCGCTTTTGTCAGTCTTCCTTCGAATAGCAAATAAGATTCTGAAGGGTGGCTGAACAAGTCTTGGAGTTCAATATTGATACGAATCTCTCCCGTTGTGTTTAGATTCGTTCTCGCAGTAGGTTCATACTCGTGAAATTCGTAGCGTTCGATACTCTCGTCCGTCAAAGGTTGTTCCGTGAATCTTAGTATATCTGATTGCATTTTTTTTATTAATAATATATGATTTTATTTTATTTAAATATAAATAACCTATGCAACTTTCAATCCAGCTCCGTTTAAACGTCTAACGAGATCTTGAATTCTAATAGCGCTCTTTGCATTGGAATTCATACCGTGCCCCATCATTAAATTATTTATATTTGTACTCTTCGAACGCGTTCCGTCGTTAATAAGTCTAGTTAGCACGTCTTTACTTTCTTGAGTTAGCAAGTCCTTACCTTCGTTCAGCTGCGGTTGGAACGTTGGAAGCGCTGGAAGCGCTTGTGAACTTGTAGTCGGTAAATTTTTGGGACTCATAATTTTAGCAATCGCTTTATCGACTAATCGTTTCCCAGCGTCAGCAGCGACAGTTTTACCAACATCCAGCGCTTTTTGCCCGATGTCTTTAGCCGCATCTTTTCCTACGCTGAGAGCGGTGGACGCTATTTGTTTAGCCGCATTTGACGTAAATAGTTTCTTGAAAAAACCCGCAACAACATCGAATATTCCCGCCCCTCCGATAACATATTGTTTCTTATACCTTCTTTTAGCAACTACTAACATTTTTTATATTAATAGCATTATATTTTTATATTCATTTTTATTTATCGCTCCTTGTCTTAGTAACTCGTCGCATATACCAACTATCTCATTTCTCACTCCAGAATTGCCCGCCTCAAAGCTAGCCATTCGCAGAGATAACATTTCTATTAATGCATTAGGATCTTGAGGAATAACGATACGCTGTAGGCCTATTCCTTTACCTTGCGCCTTTGACATCATCGAGTCCCATATCGGTTTAATAATATTTTTATATTTTAAGCTCCTAGAGGATTTTGGTTTACTTGGATTTTTCGGCTGCCTCATAGCATTCGTTACCTTCAGAATCTCGGCATATTCTTCCCGATCGTTTGCATTGAAAATCGACTCGTCCGGTTTGGCCATCGTTAATAATTCCCAAAGTCCTGGAGTTCCTTCGTATATCTTAGGCCTATCGCCTACCGTCACGTTATTGCCGTCGATCGATATAGGACTGTCGCCTATATAAAATTGGCCGGCTTTTGAGTTTATACCGAACGTTGTGTCTACCATCTTTTTATCGGACGCATATTGCTGCAGGTACTTCACCGCAATATCTCCTAGTTCTAAGGTTTTTATATCTTCTAGGCCTACCGGGTCTTCACCGTAAGCCTCTATCGAAGGGTATTGAGGAAACTGAATGGCTTTTAACGATGTCGAAATAGAAGCGGGAAGCGCTTTTAGAGCGTTAGCTGTCTCTGCAGAGTTTTCTTTTATAGTAGATAACAAAGCCTTTTGTTCTTTTGAAATTGTTGATTGCGAGTCGACTATTGGTTTGTACAATCTCGTTAATTCTCGTTGTAGTCCGATGTCTCCTAATCTCTCGGATAAAAAGTTTTGTCGAATATTCTTCTTCGATTTCAGAAACTCCTCAACGATAAAATCTCTTTTTGCGGGATCGGTTATCTTTAGAAACGACATTATATTTTACTTATATAAGCTTATAGCTATATTTTTTAAACGTAAATTCGAACGTAAATTCGAACGTATTTTTTCACGTTCAATTTACGTTCCAGTTAAAATGTTCTCGTTAAACGTTAATTTTTCTGTGCTAACTTTGGTTTTATTTTTAATTTTTTCTTTCATATCGTTGAATTTCACAAACTCGCTTAGAATTAGCGAATATTCAACGTCTGAAATATTGTCGTCCACAAGAGCTTTTGAAATAAGGCTACTGATTGTGTTTAGTTTTGCTTCGGCTAACGTTTTAATCTTTTCGTGCTTTGTCAATTTCAGTGCAAGCTTCTTACTAACTTGTCCTCCGATAATAATTAACAATCCTACACCTACTGCCGTACCTGTTGCTATCGCTATGGCCGGAGTTGCAATAACAGTAGCCAGAGCTGCCAGACCCGAGCTGCTGAGCCCCATCACAGTTACTATTAGAGCGTTGTCGATAATGCTAATCATTCTTATGTTCTTACGATACTTTGTACTTAAGGCGGTCCTTTTATCGCGTTCTTGTTCGATTTCTTTTTGAATTTCGTTAATTTTTTTAAAACGATACGATTGCGCTGAATTTTCCATTTGTTTATATTCCATTATTATTATTATTAAGATTTTTTAAATTTAAACGTGGTAATTAATGTAGCATAGCGAATCTTTTTCGTTAATGATTACTACGGAATCGGAATTGTTTTGAATAGTAATAACAATGTCTTCTACATCTTCGCAAATGGTTGAATCTTGCAAGCTACATTTCTTTTCTTTAATCGCCTGTCTAAGCGAGACTAGACAGACTCCCCTAGTTAGTCGAACGCCAAATCCTAGCTCTTGCGAGACCGACGATCTGGGTTGAATAAATCGCTCGTTGTGCGAAAATCTCCCAACGCTGTGAGCCCGGTTGTCTTATAGCCCGATGCGTTACTTCTTTAGGCAACCAAAATACTGATTCTGGTCGAGTTCTAACTCTGCTCGGAGAATTGCGTTTTGTTATAAACTTGTGCATTGGCATACCGTATCGCGACATTATATATATTTATATATATATATATATATATTTATATATATATATATATATATATTAAAACCTTTACAGAATCATTCCAAGAAGCGGACCAAGGATTGGGATGTTAGAAAGTACTTTTGAAATAGGATTGTCGTTTCCAAGAATCAATCCTGAACCATTGACAAATCCAGAACCTCTGCGCATGTACAGTCCTTCTACACCGTCTAATCCCGTCCCTGACCATGGTTTCAGGTAAAGACCTGCTGCGTGCGGAACCATCTTGTAGCTTCTTCCTCCTTTCTTTATGTATAAAGCACCTCCATTAACACCCGACCCCATTATCTTGCTAACACCTGTACTCGCTAATCCGCTTAAAGCTCCAGTTGCAAGACTTGGCAGAACGCTAGAAAGAAGAAATTTTCCAGCTGTAGCTAGAAGTGGTAATAACGCTGGAAGAAAACCACCTTCGACTTTCATATTATGGTCTATTTGCGTTTTACTCATTTCTGATATGCTTTCGCCATTTTATTAATTTGTGCTCGTGTAAGAGCTAAAACGTGTTCCCCGGATAGATCTCCGTGAGTTAGTCTTATACTCGTTCCTGTCCCTGCTTCAACTGCGCGTTTAATTTTGTCTTTTTGTCCACCCGAAACATTAACTTTTGTATTCGTATATCGACTCATTTTATATATATAATTGAAATTAAAAACTTTAATACCACGATAATTAATTTTCACACTTCTCTAATTTTAAACCTGATCGACAACTCCTCTCCTCGAAGGTTGATTAGTTTTCCATTTTGATCTGTAAGTTTTGTTTCCATAGCTGAAATCGTAAATAGCGTAATAGGAAGATATACTAAATTAACGGGCACTTCTATAATCTTGTATCCGGGGCCTACATTCGGGAAAAAGGAATATATAATGTTTTCCGTTGTTCCGTTAGAGTACGAAGATCCTATTACGTCGCTGGTTACTCTCAAACTATTTACGTTCATTATATTTACTATGTTCTCGGATTCGTTATATCCTTCTGAATATACTCGGCTATTAAATCCTAAAACAGTTCTAATCGAGTTCTCGATTGTCATATTGACCTGATAGTTAGCACCGATATCTAACACCGACTTCAAAGTATTGTTGTTCGCTTGTAACGTTATACAGTACGCGTCTCCCGTTTCGTCATAATGTCCTGATTGTTTCATGATTCTTTGAATGTGTTCGTTTATATCTACGATTTCGTAACTTCCTTCTGGGATTTCTATAACAAACCACGTTTTACCATTATCCGGCGAATAAACAAAGTTGTTGTTTCCAGAATATATATTCGGGAAGGAATTATAAGTCTCAAGATTAACAAGACACATTTCATACTTTTTGTTTTTGTCAAGTTGAATCAGAGGATTAAATTTAGTTCTAATTTGCGTGCTCCTTTCGCTCACCAAAATGCTGAATGACTCTTTAGGCTCCGTGTTACGAGCGATCTTTTCTGTGTTGAGAACTATCTTTTCCAACCGCGTTTCCATTATATATATAATATATATCTTATGAAGATTATTTTTATGCTGAAGGCATATAAAATGTATCTAACCCACTTCTATATTTGCCGTTGTTTTTTTTACTGGTTAAATCTATCACTACAAATCCGTGCGGACGCTCCCACGCAGTTTTGCATAGTTTTACAAATTCGTCTTTAGGCATATCATCTACGCCTACGTGATCGTTGTATATATTATTAATATTTTTAAGGTTTTCACGAAATAAGCAGATAAAGTTTGAATTCTCTCTGATAGTCTGTCTAGGCAGTTTAAAATAGTTTTGGGCTAGGTAAAATGAGTCAACATTACTATGTCTTCCTCTGATATAATAAGATTCGCATTTGTTTTGTTTTTCTAATTGTAAATCATCGAAAATCATGAGATTCTTTTTATGCTGATTCAAGTCTCTCGGATCGGGCACTTCTTCCGAAGTTTCAAAGAATCGACAGTTCATATCGGATTTTTTAACTATACTTTTAGCCATTTCCTCAACAACTGATATTGGCGATACATTTAACCTTGCTATCTCGTCTTGACAACCAAACAAATTGACAATTGCTTCTTTCGATAACTTTTCTTCGAATGCTTTTTTAAGTATTTTATATTCTGGTTGAAAGAGAGATCTTCCAAATACCTGTAAGCTGTCGTAATCTAACCATCCTGGATTCAAAAGTAAATTTAATAATAGCGTAGTCTTACCGCATCCAGACTTCCCAACGATCAGACCCCTTATACTTCTAGGTAATAATGGGTTATTAAATCTTTTAGATGTCTCCTCGTTCCAAGATAAATCTTTAACTTCCATTTCTTTTTTAATTATAAAAATAGTTTTATATTAAAATGTATATGGAACAGATGTATTGCGTAAAGTGCAAGAGAGAAACCGAATCGAGAAATATTCAAAATATTATCAGTAAAAATAAAAGACCTATGATTAGAGCCGTATGTTCCGACTGCGGAAAAACTAAAACTCGATTTGTTTCCGCTGCCGAAACAGGAGGCGATCTAGTTGGGTCTTTAAATTCAGCTACGAAAAATATAAAACTGCCGTGGTCAAAATTTCCTGGAGAATTGCATCTCCCAGGACATTCGTTTACGGGACCAGGAACTAGATTAGATTTAAGATTGAATCCTGACGGCTCCCCCAAAGACTGGAGTAAACCAGTTGACAGAGTCGATAAAGCAGCATACTCTCACGATTTAGCTTATGACCAGTATTCGGATACCGCTGCTAGAAATGCCGCCGACAGAGTAATGGTAAATGAGTTAAATAATATATCTAATCCGTGTCGAAAGAGCGATAGTTAAACCTATTTTAGCGACAAAAGCCAATCTTGGTTTAGGTTTAACTTCATACGATTCAAAGCCAGCTGTTAAACCGTCTCAAAAATGGACGGATGAACTAGCTGACGAATTACATAAACCGGTAATACGACATTTTACTAAAAGGAAGGTTTACGTTAAAGGTGTTGACGACACTTGGGCTGCAGACCTCATAGACATGCAATCCTTCGCGAAATATAACAATGGCGTTAAATATTTATTAGGCGTTATCGATATTTTTTCAAAATACGGGTGGCTTGTCCCGATAAAAGATAAGAGCGGAAAATCTGTGTTCGATGCTTTCACCAAAATATTTTCCAGTAGCGGACGAAAACCCGAGAAACTGTGGGTCGATAAAGGAAAAGAATTTTACAATAAAGACGTGAAATCAATAGGAATCGATTTGTATTCCACTGAGAATGAAGAAAAATCATCCGTTATTGAACGATGGAATAGAACGATGAAAGAGAAGATGTTCAAATATTTTACGGCTAATTCGACTAGAAAATATATCGATGTTTTAGATAATATGGTTGCTCGTTATAACAGCACTAGGCATTCCTCCATAAAAATGTCTCCAATAAAAGCGAGTATGAAAGCAAATGAAAGCGCTGTGTGGATGAATTTATATGGTGGTTTACACCCAGAACCACCTCATAAACCTAAATTTTCAATAGGCGATAAAGTCAGAATTTCTAAGAAGAAGAAGTTCTTCGAAAAGGGCTATACGCCTAGATGGACAGAAGAAGTCTTTACTGTGACAAAAATTTAATACACCGATCCTCCGACCTATAAGATAACAGATTATAACGGAGAAGAAATTCAGGGCACGTTTTACGAACAGGAATTACAGAAAACGACTCAGGAAGTCTATAGGATCGAAAAGATCATAAAAAAACGCGGAAAGAAAACTTTTGTCAAATGGCTGGGATATCCCGAAAGTTTCAATAGCTGGGTTGATAATGAAAGTTTGATAAATCTACATTAGAATCTACATTCGAAACTGTGTGAATCCAACATTTGCAACCTAATGTTACTACTTACTTATTACACCGGCCCAGCATGCTACTTTTGTTACTACTTATCACACCGGCCCAGATTGATACAACTTCTACTACTTGTATGACCCAAGACTTAAGAAAAAGCCATATAATCTAGCAGCTCAATAGGCTGTTACGATGGGTTCCACTAGTATGTTAAATCGCCTTGGAGTAAGCCTACTACTGTTCTTAGAAAGCTGGCAGGTATTGCGAAAAAAATTCAGCAATGTTGACCTTTACATATATATACGAAATAAGCCAACGTTTGGCACGTCACGATGTATGTTGATGTGTTTGTATGTCTTTTTTACATGCGTATATGTATATTTGGACGTATGGATGGATGGTAGATTCAAGTATGGACGAGTGAAAGGATTAATGGTTGGATGTATGTATGGTTGTATGGACGAGTGAAAAATTGGATGGAAGAATTTGTTTGTGGGAGGATGTATACTTGTATAGTTGGCTGGATGGGTGAATTGGCTGAAGAATGGGTGGGTGGGAGGACGGATGGATGGATAGATGGATGGATGGATGTATAGTTGGCTGGATGAGTGATAGATAGATGGATGCATGCATAGTTGGCTCAACGAGTGAAAAGATTAATGGATGGATGGATGCTTGGATGGACGAGTGAAAGAATGGATGGATGGAAGGATGGATGGATGGATTTATAGCTGGATGGATGGAAGGATGGATGGATGGATTTATAGCTGGATGGATGGATGGTTGTATAGTTGGCTCAACGAGTGAAAAGATTAATGGATGGATGTATGTATGCTTGGATGGACGAGTGAAAGAATGGATGGATGGAAGGATGGATGGATATATGTATGTATGGTTGGATGGACGAGAGAAAGAATTGATGGATGGATGGATGGATGGATTTATAGCTGGATGGATGGATGGTTGTATAGTTGGCTGACGAGTGAAAGGTTGGATGAACATCTGGATTGTTGGATGAATGGTGGGTGTTTGGTGGATAGCATTATTGGATAGTTGTTCTCTTTCTTCTTGTTTCTATTTCTTGTTTTTGGTATTTTATGTAAGTAAGTAAGTAAATATATTCTTTATTGGACCACTTGCAAACACATATACACATATACATGAAGCACGTTCATAGGCTTTATGCCACCGGGGAAGCAAGGAAGCAAGGAAGATAGGAAGGAACGTAGGAACGAAGGAAGGAACGAACGAACGAAGGAAGGAACGAACGAACGAACGAACGAACGAATGTAGGAAGGAGCGTAGGAACGAAGGAAGGAAGGAACGAACAACGAACGAATGTACGAAGGAAGTAACATAGGAACGAAGGAAGGAAGGAACGTAGGAACGAAGGAAGGAACGAACAACGAACGAATGTACGAAGGAAGGAACGAAGGAACGAAGGAACGTAGGAACGAATGTACGAAGGAAGGAACGAACGAACGAAGGAACGTAGGAACGAACGAACGAATGTAGGAAGGAAGGAACAACGAACGAATGTACGACGGAAGGAACGTAGGAACGACGGAAGGAACGTAGGAACGAATGAAGGAACGAACGAACGAACGAATGAATGAATGAAGGAACGAACGAACGAACGAACGAATGAATGAATGAAGGAACGAAGAAACGAAGGAAGGAAGGAACGAAGGAAGGAAGGAACGTAGGAACGAAGGAAGGAACGAACGAACGAATGTAGGAAGGAACGAACGTAGAAACGAAGGAACGAACGAACGAACGAAAGAACGAACGAACGAACGAAGGTACGAACGAACGAACGAATGAATGAATGAATGAATGAACGAACGAACGTAGGAACGAACGAACGAACGAACGTAGGAAGGAAAGAAGGAAGGACGGAGGGAACGAGTGAACGAATGAAGGAACGAACGGACCCTCAATCTCGTTTAGTTACTTCAGTTACTTTCCGGTTACAAGGCAGAAAACATACCGCTATACCGCCGCTTCCCACTTATGCAATATACATGCATACATGTAGGCCTATATGAAATATGTGTAGGCCTACATGCACATATTTAGGCAATACCAGTGTTTCAGTTGCCAAAAAAAGCCGGAGTTCAAAAATGTTACAGTTTACCAAAGTACAAAACGCAGGTCAATATTTAATGTTGTTCAGTTACTTCGTCTAATTACATATTCTTGGAAGTGCAGGCTTGTATGAATCCACAACACAGTCAACGCACAAGGCTAATAATCGATTCGGCCTTGACCCCCAAAGTTGTCACGTCCGGACCAAAAACGTCCCAACAGGAAAATCTTGTCACAGATTTCTTTCGTGACAAAATTTCTCGCCCGCATGCATCGACGCAGCGACCACTCTGTTTAGTTGCTCGATATTCATCCGCTAGTCGGTTCGTGGCTACAAACGCTTATAAGGAGTTGTACTCTTGGACATACCGTTAGCGTCGATGGAGCAGTGGTATATGTCATTGCCTTGAGACCGCACGGTCGCGGGATCGAATCCACATCACAACAGTATCTTTTATTTATTTTATTTTATAACAGAGAACGCGAACAGAACACCTAAGATACACGCACACACACCGTGTGTGTGTGTATACATGTATGTATACATATATGTATACATGTATGGTCTTACTAAGTAAAACCTGAAGCTGCTGCTCCTGCTAATCCAGCTGCAGCTGCAGCTGCTCCTGCAGCTGCTCCTGAACGAAGCACGTGATTGGCATTTGCACTGCTAATTAATTAATTACCTAATTAACTAATTGGCTAATTAATTAACTAATGAGCCAGCTTGCTACAAGTTTCCCTACTGTTACTCTTATAATCTTATACATAAACCAAATCAACCAATTTGATTATTGCGCTGCAATTTCCCATAGTAGTGGTAGTAGTAGTAGTAGTAGTAGTAGTAGTAGTAGTAGTAGTAGTAGTAGTAGTAGTAGTAGTAGTAGTAGTAGTAGTAGTAGTAGTAGTAGTAGTAGTAGTAGTAGTAGTAGTAGTAGTAGTAGTAGTAGTAGTAGTAGTAGTAGTAGTAGTAGTAGTAGAAGAAGTTTCAATTAAAAGACAATGTGTGAAAACAAAGATAATTAGCGTCGCCCTTCTCCTTTTTCCAGGCTATATTACCGGTTTTCCTCCGACGAAAAAGACAATCGTACTTGATAGGATAAGATGAACTTGATAGGGTGAGATACAGATTGAACAGCGTTTAGGTCAAGATATGACGTCTAACTGTTCAACATGTAATGATCCAATGAGGTCAATTAATGTTCTTCACATAATGGGGAAACTTTGTCCTGTTTAAAGACACTCAAGTTGAAGCGGAAGAGGACAAAACAGATTTAGAGTTCTGGCGCCACCTCGTGAAGAGGGTGATAAGTACTCGCCAATTTCAAATTTCTAAAGCGATACCTTAAAGCTAAGCACATGGCACCAGCTTATTCACGAGAGTTCTACGGTGAAATGAAAATGTATCCCTTGCAGCAACCCCCGAGAGCAGCTCTAAGACAGTGGAATCATCGAATATATTAACTAAAAGTAGAAAAAACTTTTGTACATATGTTCTCAGAGACAGACACTATTTTAACAACATGTAGACTATAGTTGTATACTGCGTAAGGGGGCCATCATCTTAGTCATGAGTGCTCCCAAAATTCCAATAAACAACAACAACAACAACAACAACAACAACAGTATGTGTATGCTTCCAAAGGCCCGGTTTCAGCATGTCTGTACTTTATAGGGATTATTATCAAAGTACGGTTGGTTGGCCTTCTTGACGACCTTCTGTACAGCCATCCTTTGCCTCCTCACCCTGGTCTGTCCAGCAACCGGACCCAGTTCTCCACTGGACACCCCTCTAACACGACGCTGCACTCGTGAAAAAGATGGTACCCTTCATTTAACTTTCGAAAAGCCCATTTCACATGAGTTTGATGTAAGATTTATTATTCTACTTTTTGCTTTTATCCAATTTATCTTGGAAAACTAAAGGGAAAATGCCATTTATTATTTATAGAAGAGCAAGACCTTAAAATGAGGTGTCTACTGATACGCCAAATTTTGTTATATGCGTATTTATATGAAAATATTCCATTTAAATGAGGTGTGGTAAATGAATGCCATGATTTCGGCGCTAGCAAACACCTTTGTAGGTTTTCTAGAAACCGCTATAAATAGGCCTACCTAATAGGCTTTCTTAAGAAGAAAATCATACTTACCTCTGTATTTTTATAAACTTTTTTAATCACTTAATTATTTAACTATTTATTGTACTTATTAACAAAATGACAGAGCATAGACGGTACTCTGCCGGATCTGTTGCTGCTTAACGACACCGTTTCCTAGCAAAGATGATTAGCGTCGCCCTCTTCCCATATCCAGGCTTGGTACTGGCACTACCACAGTAAGCATTCGGATAGTGGCGCCTTTACAAAAACCTTTATGGAAAATAAGATCAGAGTTTAAAGACAACATTTGGCATAATAAGCATATTATTATTAGCTTAGGTTAAAAGGTTTTTAAAGTGTCTAAGAAGATTTCTTGTTTCACTTTACTTGTTGACCCGATCATCTTATGGCTACCATTGGGATCTAAGTTTTACGACATCCATGTCAACGCAGAACGTTGACGTCAACATAAACAATTTTGGCATATTATGGCCACCAAGGCCGCTGATGTCGATAGCCCATTTTAAATGTGTTTAAGGGAACTATTTACGTCGGACTCATATTACTAGAACTCATTCAAACATTTTACCAGAAATTATAAAAGCATAGACGAAGTGACGCTTATCCTTATATAGGCCTAGCACGAGAATAAACTTAATAAATTTTTATACTTACTTAAGAATACACTTACTTACTGACTTATTTCTATTCAACGGCAGAAAATCTAGCTCTCACAGACTACCCTGATTGTATTATCTGAGCAGATTCTTTGAATTTATTTATTTAACTCAAAGACTTCTTTATTGTACAGCTTCAAACAACACAATCATCTTGAGCATACACCATTGTGTCTATACAGATGACTATGTGCAAAGGATCGTCACACCTCACTAAGTTCCAGTGAAACTTTCATATTCAACACGAATAACAAAAAATTATTATGAATTGTTTGTTCAAGCAGCCTATGCATGTGATGAAAGGTATTTAGACGAAGTATGCACTGTTTAACAACATCTTATGACTGACATTTAACAAACATTTAAGGTAAAGTCGACGTCACCCGTGTCTTTACCTTAAATGTTTGATCCATCACCTTTATTACAATCCGGTGGATAGATGCAGAGTTTTACGGCTTATTACAGCAACAAAGGATGTTGACGTCGAAAGAAATTATTTTGAACAATTCTCACCGTCCCTATGGCAGAGTACAGCATATCTTGCGATCCGGTGGTTCGTTAGTTGCTGGTTAACGACACTCAATCATAACAAAGATGACTAGCGTCGCCTTCATCTTTCATCCAAGCTTGGGACTGGCATTATCACAGAAATATAGTAGTTGCGGAGTCTTACGATCTGGTAAATGCTTATATGTTTATTTCTGACCAGGCTGTCGTTAAACTTTATTCAATATAACACTCCTTCGACACCTTTAACATGGCTTTAATCTAAATTATATATAAATACAGGTCGCATAACATTTCGTTTCGACCCGTCGTAATAGCTGCACTATGGAAAATGAATGTTGGGATCTGTTGAAAAATAATTTCTGTTGACGTCAACGGCCTTTGGTGGCATAGGATGTCGTTTACTCTGTATCCATCCTTTTTGTTACTTAGATGAAGCCTAAAAAGTCTTCATACAGTGAGAGCCATACAAATTTACTCTTTACCAATATTTCGTTATACGTTACCGTATGCAACACTTTTAGACACCTTTAAAATTATTTCATTACTATTTATAATAACATGAAACGAAAAACTTTGTTACTGCAGACTGCGTTCGAAGACATTAATGCAATAAATACAGACATGCAATTCTAAAATCTACGCAGACATATGATCGAGGTATGATAAATTATATAGGTAAGGTTATACATACATCACTTGCATGCAGAGTAGCCATTCATATGGTTTTCCATCAACATTGGTTTTCCAATCTTGTCTATATTTCTATGTTTTCTGGCACACAATCTATGTTTTCCCATGGTTTTTTTCATGCGTGTTTAAAAAGTACGTTTTCAGCAATTTCTAAAATATTACTTAAAATTATGTTACGCATTTTCAAAAAGTTGGCACTCCACTCTCTGTACTTCACTAAAAGAAATTACTAGTACGCGCAGCTGTTGATTAGGCCTACGTTTAAAAACATAATCTATGTTGTGAACAGGGCCACCGACAGAAATTCCGGGCCCCTAGGCAGAACAGTCACGGGCCCCTGAACTATCATAGGCTTTATGAGAAAAGTTGATTGCAGGCCCGTCCAGGACCCCGGAAAATCGCCGGGCCCCTGGGTATTTCCCCCCGTGCCCTCCCCTCTCGGCGGGCCTGGTTGTGAATAAACCGCCGTTCATATTAATAGGTTCTATGACCTATCGTCTAAGAATTACGTCATTTTTCGTAGTTGCGTCATATTAATACGTTACTCCGAGAAACTGGAGAAGTATAAGCATAAAATTAATTTGAAGTTTTCAACTTCAGTAACATCTGTGAACTGTTGTATTGATCCTATGCTTAATTCCAGCAATAACATTTGTGACAGATGTGTGTGTTTTTGATTTCTGGCGATTTAATTTATGTAGCAGACTGTTGTGTTTCCCTAGTAATTTGGACTAATTTCCATGTATTCCTTAACATAAACATGTCAATGTTTTTCTATGTTTTTTTTCAAGGGAAGGTCTAGATTCTAACAAATATTTAGACTGGCATCCATGCTTGCATGCCCGTAAATAATTTATCGTAAACGTATACTCAAAAATTATAAAGCGCTCCTGTAAAGCCAAGCGCAGGGCACCAGTTTATGCACGAGCGCTGTCAAATCAAATCAATTCAAAAATCAATTTATTGTTCCCAGAAACAAAACAAAATGAACGACATGAAACTACAGTAAGTAGAATTTCACAAACATAGTCAGATTATTGCAGAAGTTTATCTATAAAGAGATGGTATGAGGGAGCAAAGGGCACACCCGAAGGGACAAGTCCCGCTGAATAGGGGCCTAATTGCATTAACTGTATAGCAAAACTTGCAAATTATTTTCTAGAACTAAATGGACGGCAGGGGAATTCCATCCCTACTCAACTAAATCAAGAAAATGAAACAAAAACCCAAAAAAAAAACAAAAATCAAGTGCTAACAAAACTGAGCACCGTCATGAGGACACAGGAACAACAAAGCACTGCCAATACAGAGAGCATTCAGTACAACAAGCATTACACCTTGTAATTGTATCAGGCAGTACACTTTAAATTGGATAACGGGCAATCAATAGATGGGATATAGCACTAAGAGCTACATGATACTACTTATTGCGTGTGCACGGATCAAGTGTTTAAAATGAACGAGGCTCCTAGCCTCACGAATGACCAAAGGAAGGTTATTCCAAACGAGAGGACCTTGGTATTTGATTGAGAACATACGCAAGTTGGTTCTTGCGAAGATGCATGAGTATTCTCTGTTGCTTCTAGTGTCATAGATAGGCATAATTGGGCTGAAATAGGAGAGAAAAGCAGGAGGGAGGAGATTTCTGCCATATTGGTACATAAACACACCAGTTTGAATAAACTTAATTTGAGAAAGACTTAAAAGATTAAATTTCAGATACAGAGGTCTGGTATGGGAATAAACAGCAGATCCTGTGATTAGTCTTATGGCCTTTTTCTGAATGATTCTTAGATTCATCAAGTGGGCGTTGTAAGTTGAAGTCCAGATGAAATTGCAGTAAGTCAAGTAAGGATATATAAGGGTATAGTATAAGTTGTTGAGTATGTGTGGGGGAAGAAGGTAGGATATTCTACGAATAATGCCAATGCTTTTTGAAATTTTCTTAGTTATTTCTAGTATGTGTGTATTCCATTTCAGGTGTTGGTCAATGTGGACCCCAAGAAACTTTGAGGAAGTGACTTGTGGAATTATTATGTTGTCTATTTTTAGTACGTTATCAGAGGGTGGAATAATCTTATTATTGGATCTAAAAATAATAAAGTTCGTTTTAGAAATATTTAGGGAGAGTTTGTTAGCTTTAAACCAATCATTAGCCATTGCTAGTTCTTCATTTGCTATTTTGATTAATTCTTCGTAGGAGGCATGTGAAAGAAAAGCATTAGAATCGTCAGCGAATAGAATATAATGAAGGAGAGTCGAGGAGTTAGGAAGATCATTAATGTATATTAAGAATAAGAGAGGTCCGAGTATAGAACCCTGAGGAACACCAAACATAACAAGTTGGAAGCTGGATAATTTACCATTGCATGAAACTTGCTGATAACGATTACATAAGTAACTTGTGTCCAGTCATGCGTGTTGTTGAAGAGATAAATGTACCAAGAGATGTTCCGAGTGTGGTTGCCAGAGAGACGGGAGCGAGGAGGCCTCTACGCTTCGCATCGTTGACCCGGCTACGAACGACTGAGTTCTCCAGGAGCAGAAAAAGATTAAGAAACAGACGCATGCCATTATTATTTCACTGCCACGTAGAGTCGCTGCCAGTCCAAAACTTTGATAATGAGGAGGGCGACGCTAATCATCTTTCTTATGTGTGTATAGTTTCTACTTAACGACGCTGTGTCGTAACAAAGATGATTAGTGTCGTCATCCTCCTCTACCCATTCTTTCGACTGGCACTACCAGAGTACAGATAGTGGCGTATGGCGGAGGTAGCAGTTTAACGATATTTTATGGCTGCCAGAGTTGTTGATATTGACCTCATCTAAGAAAGATCTACCCAACCTTACAAAATATCTGATTAATATACTCTAATGGACATTATAATAAAAGGTGTGCTTTGTTTTCACGAAAATTGCACATTTCACATAGACCAATTCGATGTATTATAGTATTGTACAATCAGATGTTCAATTTCCCACCGCCAATCTTAATCTGGTTAATTAAATTTTTTCCGAATATTAAGCAGTGTTGAAAGGTAACAAAGTAAATGTAACGCGTTGTTGTACTTAACCCTGCTTATATAGGGCCAGAATAGAAATGGCCCTATATAAACAGACAAACCACTACACATTTCAGATTTTAAGTTGTCATATTTTAAATGATCTCTGTCATTGGTATAACCTGTCGTGCAAAGGCGCAATTGCAGTAATTATTGCAGCAGAACTGAGCGAAACTAAACACCCGTTTTAGCGAGCTGCGTTACCCTTCATATATCCACTAAGTAGCTACGGCTTAGCCGGAAGTGTCTGCTCCTTCGCTCGGAACTTCTGGCGGGTGCAGCAAAAAAAATGTAATAATAAATGACTTTATTATAGACTAGCTGGTTTACCCGGCGTTGTCCGGGGTTATAAGTTTCAATCCCTGTAGCGAATAAGCAACAAATTTAGGTATAAATTTAAATGCGTGTAGCGAATAGGGAAGAAATTTAGGCGACCTGTGGGGGAGACTGCTTCGCAGTCTTATGTACGCAGTCTTGTGTACGCCTTCTGGCGTAGTCCGAATTAGTCTTGTGTACGCCTTCTGGCGTAGTCCGAATTAGTCCGAATTAAACTTCGGAATAATAATGCATAACGATTATAATCGAAACATTTTAACGTTTTAATCGGTGATTCCCGCAGTGGATCTCTCTACTACCCCAGGAACCGAGAAGCCTCTGAAGTATACCATCCATGCAAGCCAATAACGACCTTGAACGTTGATGTCCCTGGCGGCCATAAATGCCAATTAAAAATATATTACGTAACGTCAGGATAGACACCTTTTCAACGCTTTCATCCAAAATTATATAAACGTCAACTTCGTTTCATTGGCAGATCGTCGTCCCCCTTCCATATACTCGCTCTAAGAACAAAGAAGGCTCTGAAATGGACGCAGGAAAACCAATTACGATCTTGAACGAATGATCTGCGATTAAAAGAATGAACTGATGTACAATTAATTCTTAAAACATGTCCAGGGCATAGCAGTCATAAAATGTCGTTAACCTTTTGGAATATGGATATGTTTAATTTATAGGGGATTTGAGTAACTGTAAAGAGCTGTACAATAAGTTTCCTGTTAAAGTGAACGGCATTTGATGTCACGAGATGTCGCTACACTATCAGAATCAATCCATGGCTGATAAGACTAAGGTCCGCCTCGAGATGCTGTTAGGCCTCCCAATAGAAATTACTAACTCAACTAACAACTACTAAATCGCCATTGTTCAGCTGGCGAATTAAGCTAATTAAGGTAGGCCCTGGTAGTCACAATACGTCTGAATATTATATTATTATATTAATGTCTGAATATATTGACAACTCTATTGAAATTTCTCTTTTGCTTTCTGCGTCCTTAAAATTGCGCTGCAGAAGTTTAAGAATTTTACTGCATCTGAAATCAAAATTTAAATATGTGACATAAAACGGCGATATATTTTAATGCTACTTAATAGTTGATGTTATGAAATAAGGTTTAGTGCGACAATGTTTGATATTGTTTGTCTTTAGTTAGATACCTTTAAGTGTAGTTCACTAACTGATATATTAATGCGTCGAACCGTTTATTTATAATTTTCAGACTGATAGCATCCAATAAATAATTAGGCTTAAGATAGAATTATAGGAAAATAAAACCTGCTAAAGCTTTTATAATTATTGTTTAATTGTCTGTCTTTTAACACTTCAATGGCGTATTTATTATTGCGAAATGAAGCGGTAACGTCAAGAAGAATGAAACAGAGATGAGGCGCTTAAAACTTACACAACAGGCGAGAAACAGAAATTGAGACATATGTAGAAATATGTGCAGAAACAGATACAGAATCTTGAAGAGAAACTTGCACCAAAGACCTGCAGCAATATCGCCGTCTGGTGAGCGATTGAAGAAACATCTTCGTAATTGACTGTCAGGCAATCATGTTGCGTTGTGCTGTGCTGTGCTGCGTTGCCTTGTGTTATACGTTATATTATCTTGTGTTGTCATGTTGTGTTGTCATGTGTTTTGTTGTCATGTTGTGTTGTCATGTGTTTTCTTGTCATGTTGTGTTGTCATGTGTTTTGTTGTCATGTTGTGTTGTCGTGTGTTGTGTTATCCTGTGTTACCTTATTTTTGCTTGTGTTGTCTTGTTATCTTGGCTTGTCTCGAGCTCCTAGTTTCTTCTTGAGTTGTCTTGTCCTTTGGTGTGTTGCACCTTCGTGTGCTGTCTTGTCTTGTGTTGACTCTTCTCATGCCGTGTTACATATGCACATAGGCGTAGCTACATTGAGGCAAGAGGAGGCTTTTGCCTCCTCTGGTTTTTAGATTTAAACATTTTTCCTTGGATTATAGCCCTGCATCCTCAAGTACACCCCATTAGAGGTGGATGTTGCCTCCTCTTGAACGGAAGAATTCCCAAAAAGGTCGTGAAATTTTCTGCAGAAGAAATTCCCAAAAAAGGCATCAAATTTTCTGTTGAAGAAATTCCCAAAAAAGGTCATCAAATGTTGTGACAAGCAGTGATTGCCTCCTCTTGAATTGAAGTCTGGCTACGTCCTGCATATGCATGTGTGGCGGACTGGCCACAGGTCTTGATTGTAGGTTTTATCAATAATAGCTGTGTTGTTGACGCGGTATCCGGCGACGTAGTGCATCAGCGGCCGATGCGTAAATGGTAGCGTGAAGTCGATGTAATAATAGCCAATATTTAAGTTTTAGCTTGTTTTTGCCATTTAAGCGATTCAAATGATTAATTAGAATAATATTATACGCTTTCAGGTCCAATAAATAAGGCCTAAAGCTAGGGCGGTGCTTATTATCATAGGTTGATTTCGATACCTTAGACACCTGTATTTGAGAAGGTGTGCGTAGGCTAGTATATAAGGAACAAGCCACGGTATAGTGTGGCGAGTGATGCATAGACCCTGCCTCACGGTGCATTGCTTATATCGTAGGGCGGCGAAGTTGCGCTCTGCATGTACACGACACGGTGCTTTAGTGTCGTTGGTTCGGCGAGTGTTTCCTGGGTTCGGTTACGAGTGATTTTACGGACACGGCGTCCGGTACAAGGCTAATCAGTGCGCTCCCGAGTGACAGCCGCCCCATAGGCGGTCAGACCAGTGCTGGCAAAACGCCGATCCAACGGAGTAAGGGCCCGCTCTGTTGTAGATCGCGAAAAGTACTGAGTCTGATCGTGGAAGGCTGATTCGGGGAAAGACCGATCGTGAGAAATAAAGGCTCACAGGTCTGTGTCGGGGAAGGCGACTCCGGCGATTCCGTTCGATAGATAGACGGGAAATGTCCCGTCGGTGTCTGGTTCGCTGGTTACCGTTGATAGTCCGGGGAAGGACCCCGCAGATAAACAGGTCTGTATCAAAAGACGGGGAAGCAGACCCCGTAGATGTTCGTTTCGATATATACTGGAAAGACCGATGGATGTCTGGTTTGATATATACGGGAGAAAGACCGATATTGAGAAATAAAGGCTCACAGGTCTGTGTCGGTAAAGTTCGGGGAAGGCGCCCCGGCGGTTCCGTTCGATAGATAGACGGGAAAGGTCCCGTCGGTGTCTGGTTCGCTGGTGACTGTTCGATAGTCCGGGGAAAGGCCCCGGAGGTCCCGTTCGATAAAGACTGGGAAGCAGCCCCAGTCGGTGGCCGTTCAATAAAGTGTGGTGACATTTCGATACACGGGTAAGGACCCGGCGTTGACCGTCAGAGATACACGGGCAAAGACCCGGTGTTCGTGATAACTCATTTCAAGTATCGTCCATATAAAGTTAACCAGTGCGATCCCGGGTTACAGCAAAACTAATCACTCTTGGATGTTGGATTGACCGCCGATTCGACAGGGTTGGGGCCCACCCTGCCGTTAGATCGCGAGCCGGTCTGAATCCCGATTGTGGAAGTTTAACAGGCTGAGTAAACCTCGGGGAGAGACCGATCTTAAGTAATAAAGAAAACTCAGATCTGTATCGGTAAAGTACGGGGAAGCAGACGTCGTTGGTGACCGCTCGACGTGTACGGGGAGAGGTACCAGGTTGATTCCGTTCGAAAGTACGGGGAAGCAGACTCCGTTGGTGACGTGCGATAAAGACGGGGCAAGACCCCGGTGATTCCGTTCGATACACAGGTCTGTATAAAAACGGGGAAGGCAAGTCCCCGATGGTGACAGTTTGATATGTACGGGGAGGGTGACCCCGTTGGTTCCGTTCGACAACATCGGGCAAACTACCCGCCTTTCTTTTAACTCGCGGGACTAACCGCAATCTCTCAATTCGCGATACAGAAAACCCTTAATAATACTTGATTTACTAAAGGCTAGCATATTATAGTATACAATTTACAATAAACAATTATACAGTTATACTCAGAATCTTAACTCGCGGTCTACCGACGTTTCTTTCCTTGATTACTTTACTCCGTCATAGTAAACTCCCCCCCCCCCGTTTTCCCGCATATCTTTCTTTGGCCTATCTAACTCCGGTTGTCGTTACTCTCGCGGTCTACCCGCAAAATCTTGGCTCTCGGAACTAACCGCAAACTTCTCGGTTCGGGGAACTGCCCGAACAATCTGACCGTGGTTCGTTCAGGTGCGTGGAAGACAGGAAACTTCCCGCAGTGGGAAGTGGAAACACAGGTCTGTGTGAAATAATGGGGTAACAGTACTGATAGTTACTCCACTGGTACCGTTAGCAGAATCGAGTCTGTGTACTCAGAATTGGAGCCTACGAGTCTGTGAGCTCCCGGGAAAACATAATCGTATTAAAGGTTATGTAAACCGGGTAGGGATACGCCGCAACGAGAAGATACAGCGGGCCAGATGCCTAGGTGAAGAATACGCGAGTTCCGGGTAAACGGTAGAATAAATCAGACCAAGAGATTAACCTCAAAGTTCGGATCGATCGGGTAGTCGGGTACCCAGGTCCGGAAGAGACACGACCGCGTTTCTCAGCGAGATTCGGCTAGTCAGAGTGCCGAGGTGAAGTGTACGGGAGTCCCAGGTAAAAGGGACATTGAATCAGACCAAGAGTAAACGATACGTGAACTTTCGGGCAGTCGGGAACCCATGTTTGGAAGAGAGATGTCCGGGTTTTCCTAGCTGAAGTTCAGCTAGTCAGAGTCCCAAGGTGAAGTGTACGAGCGTCCCCAGGTAAAATGGGCATTAACGCAGACCAAGAGAGCGACACGTGAAAGTCCGGGTAGTCGGATACCCAGGTAGAAACATATTTGCTTGTCGTAACACACAGCTCTGAGAACTGACTGAAGTGCGAGGATGGCCCCCCTCGTGCGTAGGTCGGAACGAAGTTCTGTGTGTAGATATGAAGGCCATAGAGAGAGGACCTTCACTATCAGAGTGTCATAGATGCTCTTACCGTTATCGTTCGAAGCAGAATTTATCACTGTGTTGGTCGATAATCGCCAACACAGAGGACGGGTAATGAAACATCCGTAAATGTGGTGCATGATAATATACGTGTGAGGCCGGTATGCCCTGCACGGATATGGAGCGAGAGATACGTACGGTGGGAAGACGTATGGACAGGTGCCTAGACGACATGACGAAGAGAGGTACCGTTGACAGTTACCCAATAGACCGGTGTCTAGGACGATGTGACGTAGAGGCTTGTCATTTGTATTCCTTGTTCCCGATACTTAGAAAACGTTTGGTGTCCCTTATAAATGGCGATAGTTGAAGAGTCACGAGAAGTATAATGGTGCTTCAAGGTTTAGATCAGGTGCAGAGTTGGAGGAAGCCCGTAGCTAAGAAGGCACATAAAAGAGGAAGACTCCTGCTGGTACGAGAACGAACCCTGTTCTGAAGGACGGCCATCCTGCAGGACGTTGCCCACCCGGCGACCGCGGAAAAGAGCAGAGTCAGACCCCGAGATAGAACGGTATAGTGTTGCCTTTCTTAAGCGGCCAATCTTGAATCTCCTCTGATAGGAACGTTCACTATGGGAAGAGATAGAGAACAGCCATTTTACGTTGAAAGTAGACAAGGCAGAGTGACTCTGGTGGGGCTCCAGACGGGCAGTGGGCTGGAGCCGCCACCACCAGGAAACCCGCCCGGCGCAACGAGAGTGCAGGCGTCCGGGCGGGCGCAGAACGCCACACATGTATGTATTTCACGTAAGTATGTACGCATGTTTGAATTCACGCACTTCATATGGCGCTTCGACTACCTCTAATAAAGTGTTGCTATGCTAAAGTTATGCTATGTTAGGCTATGTTATGTTTTGCAATGCTATGTTATGCTATGTTATGCTATGCTATGTTATGCTATGCTATGCTATGTTATGCTATGCTATGTTATGCTATGCTATGTTATGCTATGTTAGGCTATGCTATGTTATGCTATGCTATGTTTAGCTATGCTATGTTATGCTATGCTATGTTATGCTATGCTATGTTATGCTATGCTATGTTATGCTATGCTATGTTAGGCTATGCTATGTTATGCTATGCTATGTTATGCTATGCTATGTTATGCTATGCTATGTTATGCTATGTTATGTTATGCTATGCTATGTTATGCTATGCTATGTTATGCTATGCTATGTTATGCTATGCTATGTTATGCTATGCTATGTTATGCTATGCTATGTTATGCTATGCTATGTTAGGCTATGCTATGTTATGCTATGCTATGTTAGGCTATGCTATGTTATGCTATGCTATGATATGCTATGCTATGTTAGGCTATGCGGCATTGCACCTGTACGTTCATATAGCGCTCTAACAATATCTCGATAATATCGCCGATAACGAATTCGACCTGATGAATTTCGTAGACGAATTCTTCGTTCAAAGGTCGACACGTCAGTAATATACTCCAAAACGCGAATTTACTAAAGGATACACAATGAAACAAGGCCACAGCCTTAAACTCGGGTAGCGCCAGACCAAAGAGAGGGTTCGCAAGGGGAAATGCTAATAAGCTTAAGGGTCAGTGTCGTTAAACATAAACTTTCCACATGATCGCAGTTTACAAAGACGAGACAAAGTTGATTTTATAGATTATTTCGACCTCAACGACCTTGACAGCCATAAGATGCCCTTGAAGGGACTAAACAGTGTCTAAAACAATGCGCTTCATTAGACACCTTTAAAATGTTATCAAACAATCCATTTATTTAGCATGGATCGACTGTCCTCAATTGTTCAACACCGGATCATGTTGTGGTAGTGCAAGTCCTAAACCTGAATAAATGAGGAATGCGACACTAATCATCTTTGTTATGACACAATGTCGTCAAACAGCAACTAACCATCCAAGTTCTGCACCACGTTCCCTGAAGAGCGGAAGTTGCGGTTACCCTAAGCTTCCAGGACGGGACGGCAAAGGGCCCGCAGATAACCTGGAGTACAGCCCAGCTGGCACCGCCAGACCAGGGAAACAACTCTGTATACTACATGCTGGCTGATGGGAAGCCAAGGTAGGACCTCCTACATATAACCAGATACCTGATCAAATTTTGGTATTCGATTAAACCCAGTTAACATTTATATAATTTTGGCTTAATATTAAAAATAATAATGCATAACAATCATAATCAAAACCATTTTAACGTTTCATCCTAAATTATATTAACGCAGTGGATCTCTCTACTACACCATGAACCCAGAAACCTCTGAAGTATAAGCACGTAAACAGTTAACGACGTGCAACGTTCATATTCCTGACGGCCATAAGATGTCGCTAAAAATATATTATATAGCTTCATGATAGACACCTTTTCAACGTTTCAAACTAACACTATATAAACGTCAACGCCGTTTCATTGCTAGTAACCATCCACTATCTTCTTAATGACCATAGCAACCATAAAATGTCGTCAAACTTTTGGAATTTCGATATATTTAATCTCTAGGGGATTCTAGTAACTGTAAAGAGCTGTACAATAAGTTTTCCTGTTATGGTGAACGGCATTTGAAGCCATGAGATGTCGCTAAACTATCAGAATCAGTTCATGGCTGACTGATAAAGCTAATGATGCGCATCAAGATTTTGTTACCAATAGAAATTACTAACTCAAACTAGCAACTATTACCAACTACTAGATCGCCATAGTTCAGCTGGCTGAATAAAAAATCAAGTTAACTAAAATAGGGATGTTGTCAAAGCCCCCGGTAGCAACAAGATCTCGTTAAAGTCTAAATATTTTTTATAACTCTATTGAAATTTCTGTTTGGCCACTGATTGTCGCTTGATATTGAACAATGAAGGAGTCTGCACAATTATGAACTATTAATGTGTTTCAAACAATGACTATTATTGATATTGTAAAGCTCTGTTTCGACAACTTTAAATAGTGCCTTTCTTACGCAATAAATATTTCTTCTTCGTTTTACTATGTACATTTTTGCCTTTTAACATCTTTTTTCATTGTATTATGTACAGTACCTCTGAGTATAAGTAAAATACTCGAATGAATAAATACGCCACTGTGCGTTAGTGCCAGATTGCCAGTCCAGCAGCTGTATATTGAGGAAGGCGACGCTAATGATCTGTGTTAGCTCACAGTGTCGTTAAACTGAAACTAGCACTACTAGGCCCTACTAGTTACATTTTTAAAGTCATAAGATTACGTTAAACTTCGGAATAATAATGCAATGCGATCAAATCGAAACATTTTAACGTTTTAGTCGGTGATTCCCGCAGTTATTCATTTACTACTCGAAGAACCGCAAAGATTGAATCGGCAAAACAGTGACTAAAGCAATGTGCTTTATTAGACATCTTTAAAATAATATCAACCAATCCATATATTCAGCATAATCTGACTAATCTTTGGCTGTCAAGTACACATATAGATTGGTGGGCATCGCATTAATGCACTGTGTTGCACCATAGAAACGGTGAGAACTGTTCAATATAATTATACACCTTTTTTAACTATGATGTTCGCCGTATAAGTAAAGGCAGTACCTTCTGCTTTATAATCTAATGCACTGGATCCATTGTCTCTGCTGATTTTATAATAAAACCGGCATTGAATAATGTTCATATTATGGTTCACGCCTCTAAATAGTAACTAGATACTTTTCTTGTCACGATGATATTGAATTTTGAAGCAGTCTGTACAATTATGAATTATTAATGTGTTTTAAACAATGACTACTAGCGATAATGCAAAGCTCTGTTTCGACACCTTTTAATGGTGTCTTCCTTACGCTATAAATAACTCATTTCACAGAATTATGTACATTTCTGCCTTTACACCTTTTCTCATTGTATTAAGTACAGCACCTCTGAGTAAAAGAAGTGCTATATAAATACTTGAGTGAAAAAACTACGCCACTTGGATGAATAACTACGAATTAGTGCCATGCAGGGCCAGTTCAGAGGCTGGATAAAGGAGAAGGGCGAAGATAATGATCTTTGTTAGCATACAGTGTCGTTAAACTGAAGCTACCACTACTAGGCCTACTATGTACATTTTTAACGTCATACGATGACAAGGAAAGTATTTAGTTAAACTTCGGAATAATAATGCATAAGGATCATAATCGAAACGTGTTAACGTTTTAATGGGTGATTCCCGCAGTGGATCTCTCTACTACCCCAAGATCCGATAAGCCTCTGAAGTATACGGACGCAATCCAATGACGACCTGGAACGTTGATATCCCTGGCGGCCATAATCGTCGCTATAAGATATAATCATTTAATCCACAATTCAACGCCTCCATTCTCTCCTCACGCCATAAACCGAAATGCCTCTGAAAATTTACGTATGCAAGCCAATGACGACCTGAATGATCTGCGATTAAGAAAATGAACTGATATACAATAAATTTTTAAAAGACGTCAACGGCCACAGCAATCATAAAATTTCGTTAAACTTTTGGAATATGGATATGTTTAATGTTTAGGGGATTTGAGTACCTGTAAAGAGATGTACAATAAGTTTTCCTGTTAAGGTGAACGGCATTTGATGTCACGAGATGTGGCTAAACTATCATCGAATTCATAGTCATTATGTGGCTGATAAGGTTAGGATGTTTTTAGCAGTAGAAACTACTAAATCAAACTAACAACTACTAAAAACCACTAAATCGCCATTCTTCGGCTGGCGAATTAAGTAATTAAGCTAATTGAGATACGGTTGGTGTCAAAGGGCCCTGGTAGCCGTAAGATCTCGTTAAAGCTTTAATATTTTTACAAATGTATTGAAATTTCTGTTTGGCCATGTATTGATGCTTTCTGCAGGGACGTATCTAGCGTTGGGCTTGGGGGGGCTTAAGCCCCCCCAAACGAAGTTGAAGCCCCCCCCCCAAACAAGTCAAGCCGTTGTACGCTTACGGCTAAAATTCGTATGAACACTGTATAAATGTTGCCATGTTCAAGGCTTAAGTCCCCCCAAACGAAAAGGCCTAGTTACGTGCCTGGCTTTCTGTGTCCTTAAAATTGCGCTGCCGAAGTGTAAAATTTTTACTGCATTTGAAATCCAAATTAAAATATGTGACATAAAACACCGATATATTTTAATGTTATTTAATAGTTGATGACTGTCATCAAATAAGGTTCAGTGCGATAATATTTAGGTTTGTTTCAGTCTTTTCAAAAGACACCTTTAAGTAGAATGACCAACCGATATATTATTTCGTCGTACCGTGTATTTATAATCACATCGAAAAGATGGTCGGTGTTCAACAACTAGATTTAAGCAAGTAATTCTAGGAAAATAAAAGTCGCTATAGCTTTCTAGTTATCTAGTTATCTAATTATCTGCCTTGAATACCTTAACACCATAGCTGCATTATGGCAAATGAATGTGAGAACTGTTGAAAAATAATTTATGTTGACGTCAACGACCTTTGGTGCCATAGGATGTCGTTAAGCTCTGCACCATCCTTTGTTACTTAGATGAAGCGTAAAAAGTCTTCATACAGTGAGAGCCATACAAATTTACTCTATACCAACGTCAACGACCTTTGGAGCCATAAGATGTCGTTAAGCAGTACAAAATTCAATCTGCTCTATCGCCACCTCCCCAAACCCCCTCCACTTGATCATAATCGTATACGCACCAAATTTCTAAATCGCTGCTCTAAGCGCAGGGCACCAGCTTCTTCACGAGCGCTATGTCAAGTCAGAAGGGTTGTCCAGAGATTCCAAATGAAGATCAGAATCAGCTTGCCAGAAAGGCCTGATAAAGCAATCAGCTTCGCTTCGCATCGTTGACTCGACAACTGAGTTCACCATCAGCAGAAAAAGATTAAGAAGCAGACGCTGTGTCATAACTACTTCGCTGCCACGAACAGTTGGTGCTAGTCCAAAGCCTTGGTAATGAGGAGGGCGATGCCTTTCATCTTCTTTTGACGCAGCGTGTGTGTGTATTTCCTGTTTAAAGAAGCTGTGTCATAAGAAAGCTGATTATCGTTGCCCGTCTCCTTAATTCAGGCTTTGGACTGGCACTACCAGAGTAACTATTGTTGGGATGGCGAAGTTAGTAGTAGTTTCCATTACCTTAGCAGAAGTCAGACGATACCATACTGATTCAACTTAACTTCTACTTATTCCACTTCTCTTTCGAATTGCAATTCTTAAAAGAGGTGTCTAAATATTTCGAAATATGCCGATGTAAGTTGTTT
Source organism: Allolobophora icterica (assembly GCA_963556255.1). Lineage (NCBI taxonomy): Eukaryota > Metazoa > Annelida > Clitellata > Crassiclitellata > Lumbricidae > Allolobophora > Allolobophora icterica. The sequence goes on along the minus strand of OY744605.1, from coordinate 5,093,396 downwards.
ATCTACTTTCGGCTTCACACATCAGATTTCACATAAATGCTGAATAATATATTTCATATTATATATTATATAATATAACATATACTTTCTTCGATTTTACTGCACTTACACGTACAACATTTACACTTACACTTACACTTCTTACTCGACTCTTCGCTGTATTAATTGCATCGATTTAAATCTTCTTCTTTGAAGACGTAAACTTTTTAAATCAAAATTTCAATCAGACATCATGAATAGAGGATTCCCTTTGAAAAACCGCTACCGCTTCATATTCGGAGCGCACCAGTCCGAGGTCTATATAAATGAGGAGGGTAACGCTAATTATCTTTGTTATGAGAGCATTGTTAAACGGAAAATGTCTACATAATCGCCACTTACAGAAAAGAAACAAATTTAGATTTTTTTATTAAAAGGTAAGAACAAAGACAACCGCTTTTACAGACATAAGATGTCCTTAAAGGGCTTTAGCCGAGCTAGAACAATTTGTTTCACTGGACACCTTTAAAGCTATTTCCACAAATCTATATAAAATTATACAGCAGCTGCGTTAAGCGGTTTAACCAGCGCTTCGACAAATGCGAGTTTACTATTGAAACTAAGGTATGGTTCGTATCTGAATTTTTACAACACAAATAATTTCATTAGGGAACGGACGGAAGAAACAGAGAAGACTATCAGAATGTTAAGACAAAAATGGATGGGATACGTGGTTCATATGGACAAGGATAGAAGAGCCAACCAATTGATGAGCGGAATTCCTGGAATAAAAAGGAAAAGGGGAAGTGTCTCCGACCAATTTACGATCACGTGTCGTGATCGTAAAATTAATTGGTCGGAGATAATCAGATACGACTTAAGATATTTGGAGAATTCGCGTGAGGGAAACGAACAGAGAAGATGCGTTGCCCGATGTGCAGACCTGCTTGAGAAGACTAGATATTAAGTAAGTAAGTAAGTGAGTATTGCCGTAAGCAAGGAAGTAAGCGAATAAGCAAGTAAGTAAGCAAGTTCTATTGGCCATCGACAATCTCTTTGTGCGTCATTACAAAGGGTCTGTTGATACAGTGGATTTGAAATTCAAATTTAAATAAGTGATATAAAATAGTTTTAATTACTATCACATTGTGTTTTAATAGACATACTTTATTTAAAGAATAAACCATGTTATGAGCGTAATCCCTAGAATAAAAAAGGAAGAGGGGAACCATATTAACCTATAATGTCTTATGGTGTCGTTAACGGTTAGAAATCCAATCCAAGCTCCAGGTTGAATGATCCTGGCAGTCAAAGGCTGTCGCTAAACTTTATTTAATACAACACTCTTTCGACACCTTCAACATTGCCACATTCTACAATATATATAAAATTCGCATAACTTTTGTTTTTGATGTGCTGCTTATGATTGTCTATAGTTAGCTGCTGTCTTATTCCAAACGAACCGTGAGAACTGTTCAAACTAATTTCTTTTGACGTCGATGGGATGTCGTTAAACTCCAAACTTCTGAAGTGCCACTCGGAGGCCAAGCGAAGGTCACCAGCCTATTCACAAGTGCAGTGAGAGCCAAACAAATTTACTAAACCAACGTCAATGGCCTTTTATGCTATGAGATATCATTAAACTTACTTACAATTTACGTAATATTCGTAGCAATGTTCGTTACGAAAAGTTGCGCTATGGCATTTTGTTAGATAGGGCGACGCTGAAGGAGATAATATAAATTTCTGCGCAATGCGTGATTTGAAATCTATTTATAGACGCTGGTAATTTCTAACCAGGTGACACGTGGCTGGTGGTGGTAATACCTGGGTAGCTTGGAAAATAAGTGCGAAATTTTCTTAAATAATATAAGTCGGAAAAGTGGACATAATTTGCACTTTTATTCATTTTATCCCTAAACTCTTTCCAATTCATAATGAGTGAATTCTTTGACAATTTGGAATACTCGTGACCATATTTGTCGTCAATGTTTAAATTAAGCAGCATAGAACGAAATGCCCTCGTTTTGATTGACAAGATTTCTAGAATCTAGAATTCTTCCTGAAATTAAATAAGTGGATCGAATAAAAGGCCGAGAAACAAGATTCGGTACTCTTAATTTTTACTTTAAAAGTATTATTTGGAAGAATAATTTCTTTACTTAAAAAAAGTAACATTTTTGATGAATACGGATACTTTTACGTAAGTAGGCCTAGGTGAAGTCCTATTTACTTTTACTTAAATGCATTCCCCCGATACTCTTAACAACACTGCTTGTCAGAGACACCAGAGCGAGGAGGGCACTTCGATTCGCATCGTTGACTCGGCTACGGTCAACTCTGTTTGCAACCAACAGAACAAGATTAAGAAACAGACGCTGTGCCATAACTGCTTCACTGCCACGTACAGTTGGTGCCAGTCCGAAGCATTGATAATGAGGAGGGCGGCGCTAATCATCTCTCTTATGACACAGCCTGTGTGTAGCTTCTGTTTAGCGACGCCGTGTAATAACAAAGATGATTAGTATCTCTTTTACCCATGCTTTGGACTGACACTACCAGAGTACAGGTAGTGGCGTATGGTGGATTTAGTAATAGTTTCCACTGTTAAGCGACATCTTATCACTGCCGTCGATTTTGCCTTACTATCTGAAATGGAATCGTACCCAAAATAAGTGCTTTTATTATTCCATGGTTTAACGTCGTCGTTTGACATCAAAATGCCGTTGAACACAATATAAAAGCATTTTACAGTGGATCGAAAATGAATTCAAAGCGTCCGAAAGAAACCATTTAAAGGTATCACAACTCATAATAAACGCGTCATTGAGGTTGAAGTTTATATAGCAACATGTAAACACGTTTTAAGGGTATGTAGTAAGAGTTTCGCATTATGCAGTGTTTGACGACATTTTATGGCTCTTGACGTGGACCGTAACCTGACATTTTTATGGTATTTTTAGAATGCACGGCAGTATACTTCAACAATTTGACGAATTTACACGCAGGATGTGCCGTATTATTTCTTTAAAAGGTGTGAACTGGTTTCGAGAACATTGCACATGGATGCATTTAAATATTGTATAATATGTTGATTAAATTCACAGGGTCGAATCTTATTCCGGTTATGTGAACTAGTTGGCGAGCTTTAATTTCTTAATATCTGAGCTAATACAAGGCAGTTAAGCAGCATCGTTTCAAATATTTCCTTTATCTCAAGAAATAGTATTCTTAAAAGAGGTGTCTAAATATTACCAACTCTGCCGACTGTCAGTGCTTAGTGTCGGCTTCACACATCAGATGTTACCTGAAGGCAATCAGTTTACATTGGCGACTCTTCGATGTATTTCTTGCATCGACTTAAAATCCTCTTCTCTGACGACTCTAAAGTTTAAAATCAATATTTCTATCAGATTTCGAGAAAAGAACTTGACTAGAGGATAAACAATTGAAACGCCGGTTCCAGAGGCTTTCACCTCCGGACGTTTCACCTCCGGACGTTTCACCTCCGGACGTTTAACCTCCGGACGTTTAACCTCAAGTGGTTTTCACATAAAAAATTTAATTCAAACAGGAATCTTAGCGACATTAAATCGTTAGCTTCAGTTCTGGATTTAGATCCATAATTCTGTAAATATGCACATGTATATATGATATAAATAATTTAGATCCATAATTCTGTAAATATACACATGTATATATGATATAAATAATTTTCGGTGATTTTAAATAATGTAATATTATTGTAATATTATGCCATTACAGCTCTGTTTCATTTCATTACTTTAATTACCTGCCATACTGCAATTAAACTTTAACAAGGTGAAGCTGAATATGTTCCCAACATATTTTTCTATATTGTATCTTTTATTAAAGTTGTTTGGGTTACTAGATCACTGGCTTATAGTGCGAACTTGTGACAGCCCCTAGAGGTGAATCGTCCGGAGGTGAAACGTCCGGAGGTGAAAGCCCCTGATACCGAAACGCCGCCACTGCTTCACATCGGGGTAGATCCGGCCCTAATCCTGGATAAATGAGGAGGGTAAGGCTAATATCTTTATCTCGATAGCATTGTTAAAACAGAAACTATCTACAACAGCCAGTTCCAGAGAAGAAGCAAGTTACATTTTTTGATTAAAAGGTAACAACAAAGTCAACAGTCTTGACAGTCATTAGATGTCCTGAAAGGACCTATATATATCGTGATAGAGCAATACGTCTAATTGGACACCTTTAAAACTATATAAAACAATCTATATATACAGCGCTTCACCAAAAGGTGTAATCATAACTTCCTACGATTTACATGTAAATATTAAACAATTAATAATAGAACATTAAATTTAAATTAAATCAAGCGTGAACATAAAAATAAGTGTAATTATCGTATCGTATCGTATCTGAGAAACTTATAAAGCGCCTCTCGCAGAATGATAATTCAGAGGCTCTCATAGGACAGATCCGGTTAAACAAAAATGCCTTTATGGAGCGAGATACCGATGACGATCGCTGTGTCAAGTGAGAAGGGTTGTCGAGATATATACCAATTGAAGATCCTTGCTTGGCAGACAGACCAGAGAGAGGAGGCCACTTCGCCTCGCAACGTTGACTCGGCTACGGTCAACTGATTTCGCCACCAGCAAAAGAAGATTAAGAAGCAGGCGCTGTGCCATAACCACTTCGCTGTGCCATAACCACTTCGCTGCCACGTACAGTTGGTACCAGTCCGAAGCCTTGATGATGAGGAGGGCGATGCACATAATCGTTATTATGACACACAGTGTGTGTAGTTTCTGTTCTGTGTTATAACATGGATGATTATTTTCGCCCTCCTCCTTTTTACAGGCTTTGGACTGGCACTACCAGAGTGATGGATGTGGTGAATCTCGGAGCTAGCACTAGTTACATTACAAAAACGATAGTTCAATATGCAAGCAATAGCATCGTCAGGGTTATTCTACTAATGTTAAGAATTTGAATTCCTAAAAGAGGTGTCTAAATATTTCCAACTATGCTGACTTTAGTTACTTAGTTTCGGATTCACACATCAGATTTTACTTAACGGCAGAATAATATATTCTTTTCTCAATTTTCACTGCACTTATGCTTGTGTAACATTAAATATTACATTTACACTTTTTACTCGATTAGTTTGTATTTAACGACTCTTCAATGTATTTCTTACATCGACTTAAAATTTTCTTTTTGAAGGCGTTATCTTTTTAATCAGTAGGCCCTATTACAATCAAACATAAGAAACCGACTTTATTGGACGATACGCATTGAAATGTAGCCGGTAGCGCCAGTCCGAGGCCTGGATGAATGAGGAGGATGACGCTAATTATCTTTGTTAATGACATCTATAAAATTTAACAGGAATATTTTGTGGATTATTTCTCAAATCTGTAATTAGTCTTTCCTTAATGCTAGCGTTCAATCAGTGTAACTTGTCCACGGTTGCGGTGCGTCAACCAATGATCAATAATAAAAAACGAATATTTTTAAAAATTTATTCCGGATATTTCTATAGCGTCTCTCGAAGTCTACGACTACTCAGAGGCGTTCCCGACTACAGCATTTGATACTGTGCCGGAATTTTCACGCCGAAGCGCAACGAGCAATTGCGAGTGAAGGACTTGCCCAAGGTTCGTACGCAGCGGCTAGAGTGGGATTCGAACCTGCAGCCCTCCGGTCACAAGGCGACGAACTTACCACTGAGCCACCACGCCCCACGTGTTAAAGTGGCACTATATACATTTTCAGTTACAATTTGTATAGATTTTACTTTCACTTTGGACTCGGTTTCGAGCGTTCTGTTCTAAATTGCTTAACGTATCTGTCATCCTTGCACATTAATCGGCCATTACGTAACTAAAAATTATATGGGGAGGAAGAGCCTTAAAAGAGGTGTCGAGAAATCGGCGTCCAAAATGAAGTCGAATATATTTATTATATCAACGATATATCGTGATGTGGGGTGGTGCCAATATTTCACACAGATCGCCCTTTTTGTGCGCCGTACGTAATAACAACAACGACAAAAATAATGATAACCATAATAATAATAATAGCAATGTTAATAATAATAATGAATAATATTAAATTTAGATTGAATAGGTCACAATGAACATTGTTAAATGATTTAAAGATGTCACAGTGAACAGTATTAAATATAGATTGAATACTTCAATGATAAAAAACGAATACGATGATGTTATAGCAGCTTTGTTAAACAGCTTTTTTAAACAGAAAATACCTACACCATCGCCAGATACAGAGAAGAAGCAGGTTAGATTTTATTGATTGAAAGGTAAGGACAGTCAACCGCTTTTACAGTAACAAAATGTCCTTAAACGGTTTAAGCCGTGCTAGAGCAATGCTTTTCATTGGACACCTTTAAATCTAAGTCAACTAATATATATATATAGAGAAGCTGCGTTGTGTAGTTTAATAATTCTTTCGATAAAAGGCGAGTTCAATATTGAAACTAAGATACTGTATGTGTCTCCACTTCTTTACAACCGAATAAAGTTATTAGGGACAGTGTCTGGTCGGCGTCGTACAGTCTTCGCATAAGTGTCTGACTCGTCATCTCTCAGTTCGTCGGAGGTTGAGTGCGGCCTGTGCTGCCTACTAGATATCAACTGCCTGTCGTTCAACCACCGACCGGTAGATGGCCTCTCCAAATAATTTATTTATTTGTCTATTCATTTATTATTATTTGTTAACGTATTTGTCGAACTTCTTACGTTCACAACGTTATTCATTCTGAATCTTAGACGCGGAGTTCTTCAGGCAGACTCGAACCCTCAGACAGTGGAATTCAAACGCAACGCGCTACCACGTTGTTTCACCTTTCCGTAGGCGATGAATGGAGAAGGCGTTCCACGCTGGTTAGTGCAATGTTCTTATTAGACACCTTTAAAGCGTTTATCTTATTTTAAACGCCGTGCTCTTAATCAACAGCTTTAAGAAGTTTATTAACGAAGGTATGTATATTATGTACATCAGCTGCCCTAGATACCTCTCTCCAACTAAATCTAAAAAAACGTTACTTTCAAAGACGTTGTAGTATTATATATAAAGTGGACATCGTGCAGAAAGAACGTTCCAGCGCTAACAGCTAGTCAACTACCGAGCAGCAATTTAAGAGTGATGTCAGCGCATATTTGAAGCAGCCTGTAAGTGAACATGACAGCAGTCCGTTGCAGTACTGGAAGGAGAGCAAAAATATGCTTCCACTGCTGTCGAGAGTTGCGCGTGAGTTACTTGCTGTTCAAGCCACAGGATGTTTGTCAGAGAGAGTTAATTCAAATAGATTGAGTTGTTGGCTTTACTAAAGGTACAAATGAGGCCATACCTTAGGGCGTCACGCTCCAGAGGTTGAAAAGCTTAAATGATAAACAATCAAAATTGGAGCATTACACTTAATTTCAAATAAAGCGTCAACTCACAGGTAAAAGTCTATCCTCAGTCGTTCTTTGGTGACAGTTCATGCAAAGAAATTGCGCAGAGAATCCAATCATGAAAATCTGCCAATTATATATAAATATATTCCTTAATTTATTAATATTTGTATTCTGTTTATAAATTACAAGAATTGCTGCTAGAGAAAATAAATTTACAAAGCTTGACAGTGGAAAGGAAGGTTAAAAGGCCATGGCCAAAAATAAAAGAACGACGGACTGAATATCAAAATAGTGCACATATAAAGATTGAAGGAAGGAATGGACAACGTTCACACCTTCATGCAGATCCGCGGAGGGAATGGAGAACTTTCACACCTTTTAAGCGTTTTGCTCGAGTACTATCTAAATTTAAATTCGTTCAGTCGATGGAGATATTTCAAGGTTTACAAATATAATTATTATCTTTAAAGACGTCAACGGCCATTGTTGGCATAAGATAAAACTTTGGAACCAATAATCGATCAAGTAAATTTTATTGTGTCAGAACTGTTGAAAGTAATTTCTGTCGACGTCAACTGCCTTTGTTGTCATAAGATGTCGTTAGACTATGGATATTATTTAAAATTTTAAATATTTAATAACACTGGCAATGTCAACGGCCCTAGCAGCCATACGATATCGTTAAACACTGCCCACACAACACCTTTGAAACGGTTTCATCTTAGGCAATATATAAGCGCGACGTCAAAATACATGGCATATATAAGAGTACGGTTTGGAAATTATGTTGCGTGCTATTCTTAGACACCTTTAAACGGTTAAGCACAGCTCGAAAGTCCTATCACTTCTACGATTACCAACGAGTTCTTATGACCTCTATTATCAAAAGATCCTATGGCTTAATAATTAAGCTCAATGACTTCATTAAATAAATCCAAAGATTTACAGGAAAAATTGTATTCTTCAACTTAAACAAATCCTTTCAAAACATTTCAACATTGGCTTTCATGTAAACTTACAACATCAAAGACTACTCCGCGAACGGTTAATGTTTGGCGTCTTTGGTCGTTATAGCAACCGATCGGCCATAACTGATTACGTGATATCTCATCAACTTTTTATCAACGGCTCTTTCCTTAAGCTTTAATTTTATTTCTATAGCGCCATTCTTTCTAATTAAACGCCGCCGTAAATTAACTTGCTTATTCTAGGTCTATATTAATTACTAAACCAAGTAGACAAGTCACTTGACAAAGATTTCGCTACACAGCTGTATTAAGCCAAAATAATTTCTGTCTACTGAATAGCCTTAGATGGCATAAAATGCTAATCTCAGGATCCATCCATCAATACGCTGATGTTCTTCAATCTTCTTCACACATACACAGATAGACAGCAACAGAGACGGATCATGTGCAGAAACCTCTGAATGCAGGGAAGTGGGGCAGAGTTAATGCAGAGAGTTATTGTTAGTAAGTACGAGAGCAGCGCCACTTGAGCAAAAACGAAGAAAATTTCTCACGGTCTGAATTTTTTTAAATTTTCTGAAGAATTGTGGGGCCGGATAAAAAGTGTTCGCGGGCCGGATCCGGCCCGCGGGCCGTAGTTTGCCCACCTCTGGTTTATTGTTTTCAGTTGCGTATGATAATAGTTAGACACCTCATTTAAACTACTGAATTTTCGATATATAATCATCAAGTGGCCTTATAAGTTGTTTCATAACTAGTGTCAGTCATCATTTATAAGAGAAGAAGACCCGTAATTGAGGTGTCTAAAATATTACCATTAAATAATGAAAACTGCCACCGTTGTCTTTGCTCTGTACAAAACATCACTTTGAGGAATATTCTCGGCAGTTATATTTAGTTCAGTCGAGAATTGACTACGTGATATATCATATATGATTTCCCACCAACCTTCTCGTTCCTTTCCGCAGCTTTCTAACAACTAACAGGAAATTAAGATACTCGAAGTATTAATTAATAACATTGTTATCGTTATTAGTATCAACACTACCACTTTTTTTCACCTATTACTCTGGCTTGGCTTAGAATTTCTATTCCAATCTTCGCAATTCGATACGCCGTACTGGGTCGTGTCAAAGTTCACGATAGTCGTGACATCGTTGCGATTCCACCATTCAAAGGCCTCTCTCCGGTCAACAGATAGAGCGAGTTGTGTTCTGGGTCCGTAGTGAACAGAGAAATGTTCCTAGAACGCCTCTAATCGCTCTAACCACTTCCAATAACGTATTCGCCTGTTGCTAGCGTGTGCGTTGCGTATGCGACGTAAAATGTGTTGTCGCTCTGGCTTATCGCAACTGCACGTGTTTTTGTTTATGGGCGCCCGTTTGTGCAAGCATGTACTTGTGCATGTATGTATGTATGTATGTATGTATGTATGTATGTATGTATGTATGTATGTATGTATGTATGCATGTATGTATGTATGTATGTATGTATGTATGTATGTATGTATGTATGTATGTATGTATGTATGCATGCATGCATGCATGCATGTATGTATGTATGTATGTATGTATGTATGTATGTATGTATGTATGTATGTATGTATGTATGTATGATGTATGTATGTATGTATATATGTATGTATGTATGTATGTATGTATGTATGTATGTTTGTATGTATGTATGTAGTTATGTATATATGTATGTATGTATGTATGTATGTATGTATGTATGTATGTATGTATGTATGTATGTATGTATGTATGTATGTATGTATGTATGCATGTATGCATGTATGTATGTATGTATGTATGTATGTATGTATGTATGTATGTATGTATGTATGTATGTATATATGTTTGTATGCGCTTTAAATATCTATTTTTAAAAAATGCGAACCAACGTTAATGCCTTGAACTAGTTCATCCATCCATCCATTCATCCATCCAATCATTAATTCATTCTATCGTTAATTCTTACGTTAGTTCACACGTCCGTCCGTCCGTCCATCCATTTAGTCGTTATTTTTATAGCGCACATCATAGAACAACCCAAGGTGTGTTCCAGGTAATAAGATCAACTCTGAAGTAGACAATAATTAGGACAACTAATGCCAACTCATCCAACTTTCATAATAATGCGGTCTGTCATTTAGGATTTCAATAAAGAAAATATATTAGGCCAAAGTCAACCGTTTTGACAGTCATAGCCGCTGTGCGTTTGCAGGCGGATCATTAACCCTCGGGCTACCAAGGGGGGGGGTGGTAACCACCCCCCCTACGTTTTTCTGGAAAAACTTTTTTTTGCACATGGAATATAATTTTGACATTTTAGGTAGCTGTAGGGGGTCCATTTGCGCAAATTTTGAGGTAAAAGTCATGATGATATCCCACGCCATAAAAAAGTTATACCCGATATAGCCTAGGTACCACTTATGAAATCAGGAATTTCTCTCGTCAGCTGTTAGCTGTTGTCGACTATAAAGGTATTCATTATTCTTTCTGGAAGAGAAACAACTATGCCATTCTTTAGAGGGAATTTAGGGTTATATTTACTTGCTTAGTTATTTGTCTTTTGATAACCGGAAGTGATCATAATGAATAATAATACGCTTTTTCAGTGTGAAAATCACTGATGCAATATCACAACGTAAACCGATATGGTTGGGTATGGGGAAGGGCTATAAACAGTTGAAGCAGAATACTAACAGAGTAAAGTAGTGCTGTGAAGTGTTCAAGAAGCCGGTTTGCAGGAAGCATTCGCACAAAACAATGAAAGTAACTTGCAACAACTGCAAGGACCACTGACGTATTTGACTGCCGGAAAAAATTACATAATTTCTTGTTTCATGTTGATATAGCTGCACGCCTTTAGGTTTTGCCTGTAACTAAAACAGACTTTGGAATAGTTTGTATTGTTGAAAATTAAGCCACATTATATTTATTATATTTAGAATATTCTTGGATACATAGTTCATTTTCAAAACCCACATCATTTATATATTTTTGTCCAGGTATTTACGTAACAATCGTAATTGTCTATGGGCATATATATATACACACATATACCGGTAATAATGTGTGTGTGCATATATATATATATATATATATATATATATATATATATATATATATATATATATATATATATATATATATATATATATATATATATATATATATATATATATATATATATATATATATATATATATCAGTCTTGCGTGTCGATGTAGGGCCTTACGTCATAATATTAATTGAGCAATAGTACAAATTGTGTGCGATAATATCAGATATCGTTAAATGGACCGGTGCCTTTGTTAAAAACTATATAATTTCGAGATGCATTCATATATTTTACAACTAAATATACCATTCTTTTCAGAAATGAATGCTGAATCAAATGCTGTATTACATGATATGATATCTTAAACCAAACACGAAATTCCGGGGGGGGTGGTAACCACCCCCCCTTGGTAGCCGATGTCGCAAAAAAACCTTGGTAGCCTGAGGGTTAAAGTACATACATACTTACTTCCTTATTAGATGTCCTTAAAGAGCTTAAGCCGTACTAGAGCAATGCGTATTGTTGGACACCTTGAAAGTCAGTTACCTAAGCCTTATATAAACCAGTTGCATAAAATGTGGTTTAATTAGGGCGTATGTGAAACTGGAGTTCAATATTGAAACTAAGATACGGTTGGTGTCTGAATTTTAACAAAGGAATAAAATCATTAGAGAACGGACAGGATAACACTGTCAGAAAGAGAAGATTAGAATGGATGGGTGAACTTAGCCGTGTGAACTTAGCAATAGATTGTACAGTCAGAAAATACATGCGACTGGACTATCTGACAATTGCAATATTCGGGAACCATTCCACACGTGGTTCGTATGTGCCAGGATAGAAGGATAGAAGAGCCAATCAAGTGATGAGCTGGATCACCGTGAAAAAGGAAAAGGGGAGATCACGGAACCTTGAACTGGTCGGAAACCATTAGGAAGACTTGAGGAGACTATCAGAGACGACTTTGGGTGCCTGGAGATGTCGTGGGACGAGACTGAAAAACTGTCAATGGACAGAGACGAATGGAGAAGACGCGATGCCCTATATGCACACTTGCATGGGAAGGACTAAGGACTAAGTAAGTAAGTAAGTAAGTAAGTAAGTAAGTAAGTAAGTAAGTAAGTAAGTAAGTAAGTAAGTAAGTAAGTAAGTAAGTAAGTAAGTAAGTAAGTAAGTAAGTAAGCAAGTAGATATAGTAGATATAGTAGCTTTGTATGATATATTTTGCGTGATTATTCTACCACCCTGTACTCCACAACCATAGCATATACCAAAGACACCCCCAAGAAATATGCGGCTGATGGTCATACTGGCACATGGTTTGCCAGCCCAGAAATAAATTTTTAACGCAAGTTATTGTGAAATACCATATATCAGTCGAATACAAATTAAATTTGGATTATAAAGAGCCAAATTCCGTTCAAATATTCCATTCCTGTACCCCACAACCATAGCATATACCAAGGATACCCCAAGATATGCGGCTGATGGTCATAATGGCATAAATGTTTAACGCAAGTTATTGCAAAATACCATATATCAGTCGAATGCAAATTGAATTTGGATTATAACAAGCCAAATCCCGTTAAAATATTCCAATCCTGTACCCCACAACCAGGCAACAACTACATGCGTACAACTGAATACCTGCGAAAAATCCCGAAATTGCAAAACACTACAAACGAGTATTAAAGTTCAAATAAAGTTTCAGCAGGTGGCGCTATTGTGAAATACCATATATCAGTCGATTGCAAATTGAATTTGGATTATAACAAGCCAAATCCCGTGAAAATATTCCAATCCGTTCTCGAGATATCATGATGAAATCATTGGGGTCCGGTCGGACCCCCCGTTGGGCATTCGTGTACCAAAAAATAGCTTGGGCACTCGAGGGTTAAATATCTGATATAAAAAGTGGTTTAATAGACATATTTTATAAAAAGAAATTAACCATATCATGGTTTATTTTTAATTGAAAGTTATGTGATCCAATAACGTTTAGTTTGACAGTGTGTTTCAATCGAATAAAGGTGAACGAAAAAATCAGGATCATTGTGAATGATAAAGTTAGCAAACGAATCTAGGAAAATAAAAAAAATCGCTTAGTACTGTATAATCATCTGAGGTAAATACCTTATTAGCGCTATTGTTATTGGTAATGAACGATATATGGCAAAGACCTAACCATTTGATTTAAAGTTTTAACCCTCAAGTGACCAACTGGGGTCCTGGGGGACCCCAGCATAGTATCGGCTTGTGGTACTTCTGTGCTATTCAATATTTTTTAACGGGATTTTATGAATTTGTCACCTGGATATCGCTCACTGTTTACGTCTAGTGGAATCTGGTTTTGCTTTTACGGTTATTTTTTAAATAAAAATTATCCAGTGGGGTCCCGCAGGACCCCAGCTTCAGCAATGCGTTTTTAGAGAACCAACGCTACTTTATGAACAGATATTATGACAGCGAGAATTGGTCTGGAGCGATACAATGGAAAGGAAGCCCTACTCTTGAAGAGAGGGCTGATGGAGAATACGATCTATAATAAATTTATATAGCGCCCGTTGAGAAGTCTACTCAGTATCGCTTCCGATCCAGGCCTGGTCAAAAAGAAAGGTCTGGGGAAGGCCATAGAAAGTACCTGAGATGTCCCTAAGGGGACAACGACTTAGGTTCGGAGAATGATGATAATGTATCTGAGAACTCTGAAAACAGTGATGTGGAAAGTGCAGACGACGAAGTCGACACAGAAACGTAATGTTCAAGCTAATACTCAAAGCACTATTTCAGTTAGAAAAAGAGGTCTTGGCCATAGGTTGCGTGGTAGAGAAGTAGGAAGATAGCAAGGTGATGCAGTTGGAGCAAATTCGGCATCAGGTCATCCGATGACTGACAAATACGGCATCAGGTCATCCGATGACTGACAAATACGGCATCAAGTCATCCGATGACTGACAAATACGGCTTTTGTGGGAAAGACAGTCACCGGCATCAGGACGTCGGCGTGTTCAAGATATCATTCGAACACCTGCTGCCGGACTGCCGCATCACGGTGTGACACAATTTTTTTATATGTACCAGCTTTTCTCGACTCCTGAAATTATAGACGGCATTGTTCTTCGGACGAACAGGGAGGCAAGGAGACGAATATGTGTCTAGAATGAATGAAATCCTCGAGATCTACGTTCTGAATGGAAACCTGTCAATGATAAGGAAATCCTTACGTTCACTGGACTCTGCATACTCCATGACCAACTTACTCTTGAAATGTTTGTTTCTAAACCAGGCAAAGCTGTGTTGGCTATATATCCACGCTACACCACAATGCTACCACCGATGCTCAGATGATGAGCAATGGTAGTGGCATTGGTAGCATTGTGGAACAAAAAAACGGTGTTGGCAATATGGATCACCTGGCTACAATGCACACCAAAAGAAGAAAAATCAGCCGTTGGCTCATGTTGCTGTTTTTCAACATCCTCGACATACTGTAGCTGGAATTGTTTCTTACATTCAGTGGTTGGGCAATAATCCAGACCGGCAGATTTCGAAGACCACATGGCGACGACGTATCTTTTTGATGGAACTCGGATATGCCATGGTGACACTTCACATGAAGCAACGAGCAATGACTCCTAAAATCCTAGCACCAATCAGATCTGCGATGAAGAACTGTGGTGTAGAAGTTCAAACCTGTCAGCAACACTCAGTCAGCTTCAATCGCCAAAAGCTCGAAGGCCAAGAGTCGACGATGCTCACTGTGCCAAAGCGGTAACAACAAGAAGGCAGCGTGAATGTACTTAATGTAACCGGCCTAATTTTATCTTGTCAGACAATTAGATAGTAAGCAAAACCCAGGTAAACAATGAACCGTTAGAACTTGTACTTGTAGCAAAAAAAAATTGAAGTTTAAACAAGAGCAGAAAGCACTGAACGTGTCATCGACTATTGGGGTCCCACGGGACCCCAGTTGGTCATATTAAGGAGCAAAATATGTTGGTCGCATGAGGGTTAAGGTGTGGCACCCTTGGGGTCAGTGGTGGATTTACTGTAGGTAGCCTACAAGCGAGGCCTTAGAGAAAAATTGCGCAGAGAATCCAATCCGCAGTATCTGCGAATTATATGTAAATATTCGTTTATTTATTGATATTTACACTCCGCAATAACCCATAACCTTAATAACTTTATTTATATTATCTACATTATCTATTCTATTGTTCCTGGTTTTGCCTAATAAACGAATATACATGCAGACATATTTATATTTTGTTGAGTAATTAACAGAATTGCTGGTAGTGAAAATAAATTTACGAAGCTTGGCAGTGGAAAAGAAAGCAAAAAGGATGAAATAAAGGAGCGACGGACTGAATAGGTTTACCAGGTAGTAAGTAGATCGACGGATGGACAGACACCTTTAAAACGATTCGCACTGATATTATATAAGACTCAACTTAGGTTATCGGTCGCGTTAAAATTGGCCTATATTATTATTATTCCACAGTTTAACGTCGTCTTCTGACACCAAAGGCCGTTGACGGCAATAATATTTAGAAATACAGTTTTCAGAAAACGATAAACTTATAGTGTCCGAAAGACACCATTTAAAGGTGTCAAACATAAGCTTACAATATCAATAATGTCACATCATATAAAGCAATATATCTAATGTTATTTATAAAACACATAGCTCTAAACTGTTTTGATACAAATTAAACAGTTGGCCTATAGATGGATGGATCCACATTTTAACGACATCTTATAGCAACAAAGGCTGTTGACGTCGACAGAAATTCATGTCATGTCATGTCAAACACCGACGTAGCTGCGCGACGGTTGGTCACATGCATGGACTAGGGTTTTCCAGTGGCGCCTGTTGCGTGCAGCAGCGAGAAGATAAGATCCAGAAAGATGGGACCAGGAAAGAATGTTGTCTATCCAGTTAAGTCTTCCACGGCGTCGATATCCTTCAACGTGACCCAGCATGATGGCATTTTCTAAGGAATCCTGAGGGAGCCTGATGATATGACCGAAATAGGAGAGTTTGCGAGCCTTGACGGAACCAAAGAGTTCGGGGGAAGTTCTAGCAAGCCGATAAACTTGCTCTGTAGTAAGCTTGAGCGTCCAGGAGATGTGCAAAAGCTTTCGAATGCATTTATTCTCAAAAATTTGAATTTGCTCTTCCTCAGCTTTTTTTAGCGTCCATGATTCGCAACCATAAGTTGCGACTGACCACACCAGGGATTTCATCAAGCGGAGCTTGGTTTGGGTGCTGATGGATTTGTTTTTCCAGACCTTCGTGAGCCTCACCATGACTGCCATACCCATGGCCAGCCTGGACTTAATATCGCCTGAACACTTTGCGTCGCTTGAAATTTTGCTACCCAAATATGTAAAGTTATCAACTTGTTTGAGCCCAACGCCTGCAACGAAAACCTCAAGGACCTCATCGATATTGGTCATAACTTTCGTCTTTGAAGCATTTATCTTTAAACCGTACTCATCGGCAGCGACTTCGACTCTACTGACGAGCTCCTGAAGTTCCTCTGGTGATGTAGCAATCAAGAGGATGTCATCCGCATATCTAAGATTACTGATGATCCTACCGCCAATTCTGAAGCCACCCATAAACCCGTCAAGCGCCTTGCGCATCACTTGTTCCGCCAGGATGTTAAATAGGCAAGGAGAGATGTTACAACCCTGCCGAACGCCTTTCTTAACGCGGAACCAGTCAGAGGTGATGTTATCCGTTCTGACGGCTGCGCATTGTTGTTTGTAGAGGTTCCTCAACAATTGGACAAGCTGTGGAGGAAAACCCATATCTAGCATGGTCAACCACAGTTGGTCGTGTTGCACCATATCGAACGCTTTCGTAAAATCGATGAAGCAAAAGTAGAGAGGTTGGTTTCTCTCGTTTGCTTTTTCCATGATGATCCGAAGATTCGTGATCTGATCGCGAGTGCCTCGCTTAGGTCTGAAACCAGCCTGTTCAGGAGCCAATTCATTGTCAAGCTTGGTTTGAATACGCTCTAGAATGACTCTGAGGAGAATTTTGCTGGCATGAGAAACCAGCGCGATGGTTCTGTAGTTCTCACAACAAAGTAGGTCACCTTTTTTGGTAAAGGGATGAAAACCGATTGCGTCCAATCGTCGGGCCAAACCCCCGTTATCCAGACATCAGTACAGATCTTATGTAACGTGGTAAGAGTCATATCACCACCAAATCTGAGGAGCTCGGTGGCGACATGGTCTGGCCCCGAGGCTTTGTGCAAAGAAGCTTTGAGCAAAGCGCGTTCGATTTCTTCTCGTAGTGGTGGCGGTTCCCTTTCCGGGATTTCGAACGTTATCTCGTCTTCATTGCCTGTATAAAGTCCCTCACAATATTCCTTCCAACGTTCATTGACCTTCATCGGGTCAACTAACTTCTTTCCGGATATGTCTTTAATAGCTATTTTGCGACCCTGAAACGATCTGGTGAGATTTCTGACTGTCTGATACGCCGGTCTGTTGTTTCCTCATCTTGCGTTTTCTTCAAGTTCACAACAGAGTGCATCAAGATCGGCTTGTTTATCTTTCCGAAGTCTTTTCTGAACTTCTCCGCGTAGGATCTTGTATTCCATCTGCGATTTCGACTTGGCTTGACGTTTCTTTTTGATAAGCGCGAATGTGTCATCCGAGATCCAGTTCTTTCGCTTCATCGAATCTTTGGGAATAATCTTTTGTGCTGATTCTATAAGGATAATATTGAGTTGAGACCATAATTCAGTGGGAGGATTTGGTTCTGTGACGCAGTTTAAAGCAGCGAAGCGATTATCAACCTCAACTGTGTAATCATGCTTTAACTGAACATCATGTAATTTGTGTAAATCCAAAAAGGGGAGTTTACAAGATTTGGCTTTTCTGAAACGAAGTTTGAATTTGAGAAAGACCAGATTGTGATCGGTATCACAGTCCGCGTCGAGTCGAGTTTTGCAATTGTAAACCGACTGAATCCAGTGCCTAGGAACCAAAATAAAGTCGATCTGCGATCTATAAATATCTCCAGGACTCTTGTAAGTGTATCTGTGTCTGGGGTGCAGCTGGTGACGGGTCTTGGCGATGACCAGCATTTGTCCTCTGTCGTTTCGCTGTCCGTAACCATATCTGCCAAGAACTTCTTCCTCTGTTGCGCCTTCTCCGACTCGTGCGTTAAAGTCGCCTGTAACGATGATAATGTTTCGGCTGGGTGTTTCCACAAGCACCTGTTTGATTTCTCCGTAAAATTGTTCAACTTCCTCGTCAGACCCATCCACCGTTGGTGCATAACACTGAATGATCGTAAAATCTCTGGGTGAAGCGGCGATCGTTGCCGAGATAACTCTACTGCTGATCGGGTTATAGGAAATCAAGCAGGGAGCAATAGTTTTGTCAAGCCAGATGGCCACGCCGTGGTGTTCGCGTAATCCCTGACAACCAGAGTACAAAATCTTATGTCCTTCGATAGAGGTGAAGTGACCATTGTCTGACCACTTAGTCTCAGAAAGGCCACAAATGCTGATACCGAGTCTCTGCAACTCCCTGCCAACAATCGACAGTTTGCCCACAGAGTTGAGGCCTCTAACGTTCCATTGTCCAAAGTTAGTCTGTAATCTACTCTTGCATCGATTAGTAGGACCGTCAGAGATATCTGACGATGTAGAGTCAGTAGCCAACTTTTCGAATCCCATCCTAACTCTCTCAGTGGGAAACGCGGACCTTTTTAGACCGGGCGACGTCCGAGCCGGCATGAAGAAAGTGTTATCTGTGTCCATACATGTTCGTCGAGGAAAAGAAAATGAGTTCGATTAAGCTCCTCACTCTTTGATCGAACTCGCAGTAGGACTCGACACTTGAAACAGTCAAGTAGGGGAATGCCTGTTAGGGCTATGCCATCAGTGGTGAAAGTTTCGGCCGAAGTACCACCTTGGGCGCTACGCGAGATGGACAGGCCTAACAGGAACCCCGAACAACTGGCTAACGTGGACGGCAACTGTCTTGGGCTAGACATTAATCTGCATCCGGAATTTTTGGGCAGCAGCAAGATTCCTATCGAAGGTCGGCGGAAGAGACATCTAGTGATGTTCAACGGCGATTTCCGAAAGAAATTAGTTTGGCATATTACAGCTCTCTTGGCCTATATTAAGATGCAATCCTAATTTATACGACGAGAAGACCTGTAATTGAGGTGTCTAAAATTCACGAATTAATTGTAGACTACTACCGTCGTCTTTGCTGTGTACAAAACATTGCTTTAGAGAATATACTCGGCAATTACTGCTGCTATGTTTAGTTCAACCGAGAATTGACAACGTAATAATTATATCAGATACGATTTTTTCCAATATTTCGTTATGAGATTGATTCCAGAGTTCATTCATATTTTATGGCAGCAAATGCCGTCGACGTCTTTAAAGTTCATTATATTTCAGTTTATTTTTATGTTTGTTTCCGTTACGTGTGGTATTATTTGTAAACCTCATTTAGAGGTCTTGTTTTCTTCCTTTAAAATATAGTCATCAAAATAAGTGATCTATGACTTGCTTCGGAGGAAGATGTAATAGGTATTTATTTGAGGAGAAGACCTGTAATTGAGGGGTCTAACATTTATTTGAAGAGCGCTACCGATGTCTGCTCTGTATGAACATAACTTTAGAGAAAAAACCCGGCATTATTACTGCTGTTATATTTGGTTAAATTCTACGAATTGACAACGTGATATGATTTTTTCCCAACATTTCGTTCCTTTCCGCAGCTTCTAACAAACAGCAGGATATTAAGATACACGGGATGAAACATCTCTAACAGTAATACATAATTCCTAAGTTCCAATTAATTGTAATAACGTAATTAATATTAACGCTTCGACTTTTCTACCTATTACTCCCGCTTGGCTAAGAATTTCTATTCCGGTTTTCGCAATTCGATGCGTCGTAACTGGGTCGTGTCAAAGTTCGCGTGAGTGAGTTGTGTTAAGTGCCCGTAGTGAACAGAGAAATGTTCTTAGAACGCCTCTAATCGCTCTAACCACTTCCGATAACGCAGGCTCCTTTTACTTGAGTGTGCGTTGCGCATGCGGCGTAGAATGCGGTTTATCGCAACTGCAAGTGTTAGGGTGTATGGGCGACCGTTTGTGCAAGCATGCAGTTATGCTGTTTATATGAATGTATGTATTATGTGTGTTTGCATGTATGTAGGTTTTACAAATGCGGACCAACTTTTATGCCTTGGTGTCTTTCCTCATATTTATTCATTCATCAATTACAGTTTATCCATCTATTCATCCATCGTTTCATCCATCTATCCTTCCATCGTTTCATCCATCTATCCTTCCGTCGTTTCATCCATCTATCCTTCCATCGTTTCATCCATCTATCCTTCCATCGTTTCATCCGTCCGTCCATCCATTCAGCCATTATTTTATAGCGCACGTCATAGAACAATCCAAGATGTTTCAGGTATGATTTCAAGTCTGAACTAGACACGTTTTTAGGACAATCAATTGCAAGATTCTTAATTGGAAAAAAACGAATGGTAATCACAATCGTAAACTCCAACAGATTTAGAACTCTGGCGCCACCTCGTGAAGAGGGTGAATCGTAATCGCAAACTCCACATTTCTAAAGCGATACTTTAAAGCAGAACACAGGGCACCAGCTTATTCACGAGCGTTTATACGCTGAAATGAAAATGTATCCCTTACAGCCTGTGTGTGCTTCCAAAGACCCAGTTTCAGCATTTTAAATTAAAGTTGCTCAGCCTTCTAGACGGACAGTTTCTGCCTCCTCTCCCTGGATCCTATAGCAACCCGACTCGGATCTACACTAATCAACCCCTCTTACACGGTGCTGAGCTCGTGAGTAATCTAGAGCCCTTCGCTTTTGAGCAGCGCCTTCGCATAATTTTGAGTTTGCGATTAAGATTACAACTCTGGGCTAGTGGGTCACCCTCTCACGTTATAACTTAGTCACATTCTACGTTACGCATATATATAGTAAAGTAAGTCCTTTAAACGAGGTGTCTGAAATAAATGCCATGTTTTCGGCTTAGAATATGAGCGTTTGTAGATTTCCTAAAAGACGGATTAAATATCTAATGCTGACATTGTCTAAGCTACACATGTATTGATAAAATATTTTGATGAAAATTAAACAATAGTTTGCAGCAATTGTCTCATAGAAGAAACTTGAGAAGTAAACAGAAACTTCTCAATAAGCATTCTTAATGTACAAGAGATTCTTAATCTAGTTATTCTAATTTTAATACAGCTTTGTTTACAAATTTACAATATATACGTGTATATATAATTATGACAAGGGATCCTTATTCTACATTTACCGTAAGTTACAAATTTTAACGGTGTTTAAGAAGAGATGCGGTTTTCACTTTAGTGTATCCTTGTATGACAACAACGGCCGTTGCCGTTGCTCTTTCTATTATCAGAACTCAGATCTGGTAAGACTTTCAATAATCGAGTAGAAAGAGTGACATTTATATAGCAACTGTGTATACATTTTTAAAGGTGTGTAAATATATGCGGGTTTCACTTTAATGTATCCTCGTTTCTTATGGAAACTAAGGCCATTGACGTCGACCTTAATATTGGAAGCTTACCAGCGATTAACGGCGATTAGACGAAGTGATTATTATATAGCATCTGTGTGTGTAAACCATTTTAAAGGTGTGATTGCCGTCGTCTATCTTCGTGAATCTTTGCACTACTTTCCAATGTCTGATTCTTCTACCAATCTATGACATGAGGTCAAGTTCATTCTGTGGGCAATCCCTCGAAGGTACTCCTCGAAAAGCATAGTACCATATCTCCCCGCAACAGTTGCTATCCTCTCTTCTCTTTGGAGTTACTCTTTCTTCTTCTTTACTGGAATGCTCCTTGCGGTTAGCCTATCGACCTATTGATCTCTGCGGTGCCTCCTTTTTTATGAATTGCCAAATTATCGAAAATACACCCAAATGTAACGATCCACTACAGTTTCGAATCTCCTGTGCAAAGCTTCCAAGCTTTTGTTTGTTCTTGAGAGGTTATGAGCATTCAATTATCTCCGAAATATCTCTGTCGCTCGTATAAAATTGCTCTCCGATTTGTCGTTTTTCGTTGTCACTCTTTTACAATGTCGCTCTTTCGATAGTAACCTTTTTAGATGAAATTCACAGTCTTCAATGCTATAAATACGTAGTTGATAGTAGTTTCCACTGAATAACGACATCTTTTGTTGCCGGGCTGTTCACGGTGATATTGTACATATAGATAGTCTGAATGGATTGATGGATCCAGAGTTTAACGATAGATGGATGGATCCATCTAACAGCAACAAAGGCTGTGGACGTCGACAGAAATTATTTTGGCATTATTACGACATCTAATGGCATTAAAGCCGTTGACGAAAGCCTGGAATTAAGCGGTGGGCATAGCATATTTTTCTGACAATGTAATAAAAGGTTTGGAATGGTTTCCCGTTCATTGCCTATGTCACATGCACCAGTTGGATGTGTTTAAGATTTTACAATCATTTGTTCAAATTCACTCGGCCTAATTTTAATCTAGTTAACTGAACTTTTTGCGAGTTTTACGTAATCTTAATACCGTAGCCTACATCAACAGCTGTATCATCAGCAGATTGATTCTACTTCTACTAAAAGGCATTCAGCATTCCTTACAAAGGTGTCTAAATATTACCTACTATTCAGACTATTTTGTTTATTTAGTTTCACCTTCACACATCAGATTTTACTTGAAGGAAAAACAAAAATTCCATCTTTAGAAATTGCTGCATTAACATTTATATCACAGTTACAATTACAATTACGCTTCTTTCTCCACAAGTCGAGATTGGCAACACTTCAATGTATTTTTACCTCGCATTAAGATCTTTTTCTTTGAATACGATATATCTTTTTCAAAGAGTACGGACTCTATGAAATTTTCTTGAGTAGAGGATAGGCATTGAAACACTGCCACTGTCCTATACTCAAGTAGCGCCAGACCCAAGAGAGGGTAAGAAAGGGGCGAAGCTAATCATCTTATGACACAGCGTCATTAACTAGAAGCTTTTTACATGATCGCCAGTTACAAAGAACAGATAAGATAGATTTCAAAGACTAAAAGGCATTATAAGTTCGACGTCCACAACCCTAAGGTCCAAAATACCTCTTTGAAGGGACTAGAATGTGGCTAAAATAAGGCGATTGGTTTAGACACCTTTAAAACTCAGTTCATAATTCTATATATAGAGCAACCCAGAAGCCTCTGAAATATACGCAGGCAAACCAAAAACGATAAAAAAAGTCATTAATTCCGCCACGTTGAATTCAAGATGGCGGCCAAGCAATCAATAAGCGAGTCATGTGACCAATTTTGTTGACACGCTGTGACCGCCGCTTATAATAACCCTGCAGTGCGGTCAAACTGAGGGTACATTGGAGTGCAGCACACGAAACATAAGCTAGCTCCGTGACTATAGGTGTAACCGATGGGTTCCCATCCAAGGTTGACAGAATGATGTAATTGGTCAGTTGAAGTTCCAGAATATAAAAGGCAAGAGGAGGGAGACAGACACACAGGCAGACAGAAAGTGTGTTTGTCCATACGTTATAAGCGGCCAATTTTAGACGCACCCATAAACTGCATGATTATATACTGCTAATAATATTTCCACGATATATTATGACTCATTACTCGGTTTGATGGCATGTGAGCTGCTCTGTTGTTGATTCCAGGGGTGACCAAGCAGACAGCGTGTCGGCCTTTCACTTCTGCCACGCGGGTTCGAATCCCATGCAGTCATGTCATGCAAAATCAACGTAGACCCCATCGTCAAATTGCGCGTGACCTCAAGTTATGCGAGTGCCACGTTCAAATAACTACATGCATACGTAGTAGGCTATCTGCATCGACACACTCACACAGATTTATGCATGCAAACCAATCAATCAATCAATCAATCAATCAATCAATCAATCAATCAATCAATCAATCAATCAATCAATCAATCAATCAATTATTACAATTTCCACGCTGTTAAACTCGAGAATGTGGGCAAAAATGGTCGTACATACATACGTGCATACATACATACATACATACATACATACGTACGTACGTAAGTACGTACGTATGTATGTATGTATGTATGTATGTATCTTATTCTTGATTTTTATGTTGCTCCCGCCATAGGGTCCGAGCGAAGGAGCAGACACTTCCAGCTTAGCTAGAAATGCCGAAGACGTCGATACCAAGTGGCACTTATGTAGGGTAACGTACCGCGCTAAAATGGGTGTTTAAGTTCGCCGACCTTTCTGCTCAGTAATTCTTACAATTTCGCCTTTGCACGACAGCGCATACCAATGTCAGACACCACTTAATATATGACAACTTAAAATCTGAAATGTGTCTGATGGTTTTCCAATTTCAGCCATTTCTGTTCTGGTCCTATGCAGACAGTGTTAATAAAACAGTCTGTACATGGCGAAAAAAAGTAATTCCTAGATCGCTTGTATCTCCGCCATTGCGTATCCGATCTACACGATTTCTTCCCTAGATTATAGGTTTTCACTAGGGCTATCTCTTCGGTCTGGCATAGATTTAGGTGATTATAGCCAGTTTTGAGAAATTTCGCAGAAACATGCAAAATGGGTATTGCTAAATTTCTCAAAAACGGCTATAACTGGCAAAACATACACAGGGTATCAAAGAGATAGCGCTGCTCAGGGCCTGCAATATGAAATGGAAGTCGTCGAAATCGGATGAGAGAGAGATAGGCGATTTACTATAGAGCTATCTCTTTGGTCTAGCGCGCATATTTAGCTGAATATAGCCGTTTCTGAGAAATTCAGCCAAAGGCATACACCGGTGTTTGCTAGATTTATTAAAACTGTACATCGTTAAAACAGGTATTTAGTTACAGCGTCTGTGGATGGCGAAGAAAAGGACTTTCCAAAATCACCCGTATCTCTTATCCGATAGTCTTATCCGATTCGGACGATCTCTCTCTTGTGGATTATAGGCCTTGAATAGGGCTATCTCTTTGGTGTTGCGCATATTTAGCTGGTTATAGCCGTGTTTTAGACATTTAGCAGAATAGTTTTTGCAGAATTACTCAAAAACGGCTGTAATTGGCAGAATATACGCGAGGATCAGAGAGAGTCCTATCAATAAGCGAGTCATGTGACCAATTTTGTTGACACGCTGTGACCGCCGCTTATAATAACCCTGCAGTGCGGTCAAACTGAGGGTACCCTACTGAAGTCTGAACTGATCTGTTTGTCATTGTATGTCTCCTTGGATATTCCTTTAATGTCTGGATGTGTTGTTGCCTCTCTCTGGACTGGTGTTTATGGAATTCGGTGTCTTTATGGATTATCATTTGTCTGTCTGTAAGTATCGGTAACTTTGTATAAATTGATCTGTGACTAATTCGACGTCTCCTCCGATCATCCTCTCTGTTAACTTACTACCATCCCAGCGATACTCGAACGACTCCTCTTCCTTCATCCTTCCTACCTTCATCCTTTTATCTGATCCTCCTTTCTTTCCATCCTAAAACACGACCCAAAAATGAAATTTATAGGGGAATAATAGCCTTCAGTTAGGCGCTACAAACTCCAAGAAACATCCTACCAGACCCCAACTCCACGAGAACCGACTTCTCTGACCCTCTAGAAGCACCGAGGAAGAAGAAAAAGAAGCCAAGATAGCCTCCGATTCCTCTTCGCCTCCTCTACCACATCCTTCTCTTCGTTCCTTCTCCCCCGCAGGACCCAAAGCATCTGGTCGTCTGTTGTTTTCTTCATCTGCGTCCGCATTTCTCGGCGTAAATATTGTTCAAGAAACTATGTCCCTGTCTTTGTCAGTCTCTTTGTCTGTCTCTTTGTCTGTCTATTGCTATCGCTTTGTCTTCTGTCTGTCTAACTAATGCTACCAGACTGCTGTTGTCCGTGAGCCTAGAGGCTACATTTTTTTCTGTTGTTTCCAGCAGTGTGATTCTCCTTACAGATTTTATTTTGGTTATAGTTGCAGTTATAGTTAATGGTTTTTCATTTTAGTTATAGTTACAGTTATAGTTAGTATTATTTTTTAGTTATAGTTACAGTTATAGTTAATGATTTTTCATTTTCGTTATAGTTACAGTTATAGTTAGTATTATTTTTTAGTTATACTTACTGGACTTTTATTTTAGTTAATTTTAGTTAGTACTTAGTTACAACTGGACCAGGTGGCTCTCCGCCTGCATGGTCCCTATGGGGTCATCGATTAATTATGTCAAAAATGTTTAGGTAGTTTTTGATCTCCCCCTTGTCAAAAACTGTCAAACTTTCAAGGACCCCTAACAAAATTATGTCAAAGAAAATTACCCCACCCCAGAAAATTTCTTTGAGTCTAACAAATGTAAAAACTGAAATTGGCGAAAAAACAAAATATTGTTGATCAGATTTGAATTTGATACTTAATAGCTACAGTAGGCCTACATGTGGAATCACTGTCTGTCACACTGTCTGGAGTTTTTCCATTCAAAAATGCAATCTCTTTTTCTTTTAGGCTAAATGTGTATTTCAAGTTGATTTTTATTATGAACATTTCTAATTTGAACATGAACATGATAACTTTTTATAATATTTCTTTTAGCATAGAAAATTTGTGGCGGACTGGCCACAGGTCTTGATTGTAGGTTTAATCGATAATAGCTGTGTTGTTGACGCGGTATCTGGCGACGTAATGCATCAGCGGCCGATGCGTAAATGGTAGCGCTTACGTGAAATAAAATGGCCAATATTTAAGTTTTAGCTTATTTTTGCCATTTAAGCGATTCAAATGATTAATTAGTATAATATTACACGCTTTTCGGTCCAATAAATAAGGCCTAAAGCTAGGGCGGCGCTTATTATCATAGGTTGATTTCGATACCTTAGACACCTGTATTTGAGAATGTGTGCGTAGGCTAGTATATAAGGAACAACCACGGTATAGTGTGGCGAGGGATAAGTAAAGACTGCCTCACGGTGTTTTGCTTATATCGTAGAGCGGCGAAGTTGCGCTCTACATGTACACGACACGGTGCTTTAGTGTCGTTGGTTACCGGTTCGGTTACGAATGATTTAACGGACACGGCGTCCGGTACAAGGCTAATCAGTGCGCTCCCGAGTGACAGCCGCTCCAAAGGCGGTCTGACCAGTGCTGGCAAAACGCCGATCCAACGGAGTAAGGGCCCACTCTGTTGTAGATCGCGAGCAGTACCGAGTCTGATCATGGAAGGCTGATTCGGGGAAAGACCGATCGTGAGAGATAAAGGCTCACAGGTCTGTGTCGGTAAAGTCCGGGAAAGGCCCCGGCGGTTCCATTCGATAAAGACTGGGAAGCAGACCCAGTCGGTGGCCGTTCGATAAAGACGGGAAAAGATCCCGTGAGGTGACATTTCGATACACACGGGCAAAGACCGGTGGTAGCCGTCAGTGATGCACGGGCAAAGTCCCGCTGTTGACCGTCAGAGATACACGGGCAAAGACCGGTGGTAGCCGTTAGAGATACACGGGCAAAGACCCGGTGGTACCCGTTAGAGATACACGGGCAAAGTCCCGTTGTTGACCGTTGGATATGCGCGCGGAAAGACTGCGCTGGTAACCGTCTGAGATACACGGGCAAAGACCAGGTGGTAACCGTCAGAGATGCACGGGCAAAGTTCCCACTGTTGACCGTCAGAGATACACGGGCAACGACCCGGTGGTGATAACTCAGTTCAAGTATCGTCCATAGAAAGTTAACCAGTGCGATCCCGAGTTACAGCAAAACTAATCACTCTTGGGTGTTGGATTGACCGCCGATGCGACAGGGCTGGGGCCCACCCTGCCGTTAGATCGCGAGCCGGTCTGAAGCCCGATTGTGGAAGTTTAACAGGCTGTGTAAACCTCGGGGAGAGACCGATCGTGAGAGATATAGAAAACACAGGTCTGTATCGGTAAAGTGCGGAGAAACATTCCGCTGGTGACGTCCGGTGAAGTACCGGAACGATCTTGTTGAAACTGTTCGATAACATCGGGGAACAACCCGTGAATCTAAATACGCGGTATCCGGGTTTGGCTGTTTTACGCGTCATAGTTACTCCCGCGGTTTACCGGCAAATATCCGTCCGGGAGACCATCCGGACGATCCGACCGTTGTCTGTTCCGGTGTTCGGGGAAGTTCCCACGGTGGAAAGTTACACAGGTCTGTGTGCAATAGTGGGGTAAAGTTACTGATATTTACCCAGAGATACCATTAGCAGAATCGAGTGTGAGTACCGAGAAACGAAGCCTACGAGTCTGTGCGCTCCCGGAAAAAGACACAACTGTTACGTTCTCTTTTGGATTCAGAGAGTCAGGTTCAAGAGATACGGCTTGTGGAGTAAGGGCCCACTCTACTGCTCAGGTCTCGAGACAGACTAATTCTGAATAGTGGGAAGATAAAAGGTTGTGTAAACGGGTAGGGATAAGCCGCAACGAGAGGATACAGCGGGTCAGATCCCAGGGTGAAGAGTACGCGAGTTCCAGGTAAACGGTAGAATAAATCAGACCAAGAGATTAATATCAAAGCTCGGGTCGGGTATTCGGGTACCCAGGTCCGGCAGAGACCCGTCCGAGGTTTCATAGCCGAAGTTCAGTTAGTCCCAAGGTGAAGTGTACGAGCGTCCCCAGGTAAAAGGGGCATTAACGCAGACCAAGAGAGCGACACGTGAAAGTCCGGGTAGTCGGATACCCATGTGGAAACATATTTGCTTGTCGTAACACACAGCTCTGAGGACTGACTGAAGTGCGAGGATGGGCCCCCTCGTGCGTAGGTCGGAACGAAGTTCTGTGTGTAGATAGGAAGGTTATAGAGAGAGGACCTTCACTATCAGAGTGCCATAGATGCCCTTTCCGTTATCTTCCGAAGCAGAATTTATTACTGTGTTGGTCGACAATTGCCAACACAGAAGAAGACGGGTAAGGACACTTATCCGTAGATGTGGTGCATGACAAAATACGTGTGAGGCCGGTATGCCCTGCACGGATATGGAGCGAGAGATGCGTACGGTGGGAAGACGTATGGACAGGTGCCTAGACGACACGACGTAGAGAGTTACAATTGACAGTTGCCCAATAGACCGGTGTCTAGGACGATATGACGTAAAGACTTGTCACATGTATTCCTTGTTTCCGATACGTAGAAAACGTTTGGTGTCCCTTATAAATGGCGATAGTTAAAGAGTCACGAGATGTATAATGGTGCGTCAAGGTTTAGATCAGGTGGAGAGTTGGAGGAAGCCCGTAGCTAAGAAGGCACACAAACGAGGGAAGACTGCTGCTGATTAAGAGAACGAACCCTGTTCTGAAGGACGGCCATCCTGCAGGACGTTGCCCATCCGGCGACCGCGGAAGAAGCAGAGTCAGACCCAGAGACAGAACTGTATAGTGTTGCCTTTCTTAGGCGGCCAATCCTGAATCTCCTCTGATACGAACGTTCACTATGGGCAGAGATAGAGAACAACCATTTTACGTTGAAAGTAGA
Organism: Allolobophora icterica; assembly: GCA_963556255.1. Taxonomy (NCBI): domain Eukaryota; kingdom Metazoa; phylum Annelida; class Clitellata; order Crassiclitellata; family Lumbricidae; genus Allolobophora; species Allolobophora icterica. Next base: position 5,063,427 of record OY744605.1, on the reverse strand, counting down.
CAAAGCAGTGACTCTGGTGGGGCTCCAGACGGGCAGTGGGCTGGAGTCACCACCACCAGGAAACCCGCCCGGCGCAACGAGAGTGCAGGCGTCCGGGCGGGCGCAGAACGCCACAAATTAAAATCAAAACAAATTTCTTACTCTTTAATATTAACAAAAATCGAAAGAAAACATTTGTAGGGTCTAGTTGAGGGGTCTAGTTGAAATTACTCCAGACAGCATTCTCACACCTACGGTCGCTCAAGATCTTTAGAGACATTTGACTATACAAGATTAATATGACTACTAATTTTGCGAATTTGCGGTCGTCCACTTGGGACGCAATCGCTATAGAAGCGTTCAAACAATAATTACATGTAATAAAATGAGCCCAACGATATCTATATGTAGGCCTAGAGTCCTAGACTATAAAAATCGATGAATGAGCCACTACTATACTGGGTTAATTCACAAATCCAAAATCCGGGGCGAACATAGGCTGTTGTGGCGCATTTTCAAGTTCTCATGTTTATCGATATTGCACTTTTTATTTCATTAACGAAAATAGCGATGAAATTTCGTTAGTGTTATTTTCGTTATAGTTATAGTTATAGTTAATGATATTTTTTAGTTATAGTTATAGTTATCGTTAACGAAATCATTTTTTGTTCGTTAACGAACATTTTCGTTATCGTTTACGTTAACGAGAATCACACTGGTTTCCAGACCTGATTTCAGATAACTCGACCATAAGACTAAGACAATCTTGTGTCTGTCAGGGCCGTTTATATCGACTTGATCGTATCATACATTTTTAGTTACATGGTCAAACTGACGACGTTGTGTCGTAGCTAAACTGATTAGTGTCGCCCTCTTCATTTAATTAATCAGTTGAACGACATCTATTGGTATCAGAGGCCGTTGACATTGATAGAAAGGAAACGTGTGCAGTTCCCACTACAGGAATTTAGCAAGAAATTGGTAAATATTAAAGGTGTCCCGTGTTCAGCGACATCTTACGGCAGCCAACGCAGTTGACGTCGCCCTCCTCCCTTTTCCATGGGAGAAGAAGGAAGGTTCAATTAACCCTCAGGCTACCAAGGTTTTTTTGCGACATCGGCTACCAAGGGGGGGGTGGTTACCACCCCCCCCGGAATTTCGTGTTTGGTTTAAAATATCATATCGTGTAATACAGCATTTGATTCAGCATTCATTTCTGAAAAGAATGGTATATTTAGTTGTAAAATATATGAATGCATCTCGAAATTATATAGTTTTTAACAAAGGCACCGGTCCATTTAACGATATCTGATATTATCCCACACAATTTGTACTATTTGGATAAAAAAATATAAATGATGTGGGTTTTGAAAATGAACTATGTATCCAAGAATATTCTAAATATAATGAGGTTTAATTTTCAACAATACAAACTATTCCAAAGTCTGTTTTAGTTACAGGCAAAACCTAAAGGCGTGCAGCTATATCAACATGAAACAAGAAATTATGTAATTTTTCCCGGCAGTCAAAAACGTCAGTGGTCCTTGCAGTTATTGCAAGTTACTTTCATTGTTTTGTGTGAATGCTTCCTGCAAACAGGCTTCTTGAACACTTCACAGCACTGCTTTACTCTGTTAGCATTCTGCTTCAACTGTTTATAGCCCTTCCCCATACCCAACCATATTGGTTTACGTTGTGATGTTGCATCAGTGATTTTCACACTGAAAAAGCGTATTATTATTTATTATGATCACTTCCGGTTATCAAAAGACAAATAACTAAGGTATGTATGTATGTATGAATGTATGTATGTATGTATGTAGGTATGTATGTATGTATGAATGTATGTATGTATGTATGTATGTATGTATGTAGGTATGTATGTATGTATGTATGTATGTATGTATGTATGTATGTATGTATGTATGTATGAATGCATGTATGTATGTATGTAGGTATGTATGTATGTATGTATGATTGTATGAATGTATGAATGTATGTATGTATGTATGTATGATTGTATGAATGTATGTGTGTATGTATGTATGATTGTATGAATGTATGTATGTATGTATGTAGGTATGTATGTATGTATGTATGTATGTATGTATGTATGTATGATTGTATGTATGTAAATATGTATGCAAATATAGCCCTACATTCCCTCTAAAGAATGGCATAGTTGTTTCTCTTCCAGAAAGAATAATGAATACCTTTATAGTCGACAACAGCTAACAGCTGACGAGAGAAAGTCCTGATTTCAATAGTGGTACCTAGGCTATATCGGGTATAACTTTTTTATGGCGTGGGCTATCATCACGACTTTTACCTCAAAATGTGTGCAAATGGACCCCCTACAGCTACCTAAACTGTCAAAATTATATTCCATGTGCTAAAAAAAATTTTCCAGAAAAACGTAGGGGGGGGGGTGGTAACCCCCCCCCCCCTTGGTAGCCCGAGGGTTAATGATGTAGTAAGTGAAGACAAGAAATCAGAGGTACTAGTATACATGTAGATGGAATGATCCCTGCTATTAAGAAGCTTTGCCCATTTGTTTTCAATTGCTGGTTCAAATGGGTGAAATTTATTACCGGAAATTTTAGTCCCACAATTTGCTGAATATTGAAGTCGCCTTAAATGAAGAGGTAACTCTCCACATTCGTTTTAAACTTCTGAGGCTGCAGAACCCCTAAGGTTTCCACAGCATAATCAAAGCGCCTCAGTTCGATTACCTATTTTATTATTCCAACAGTTTAACGACAACATATGGTTGCTACGGCCGTTGACGTCTTTAAAAAAATAATTGCATATACATCAGTTCATTTTCTTGATTCGTTTCATATTGGCATTGGTTTCCATACGTATATATAAGAGGATTCTGGGTTAATGGATTTAGTAATGAGGCATCCAAGATTATCGATTAAACTTAGAGTCGTAATTATAGTTTTGGTGAACACGTAGAAAAGGTGTCGATCAGTATCGTTATATAGTATATTTAAAGCGACATGTTGCGGCCGTCAGAGAAATCAACGTTGTTAATGTTTTTTAATACAAACGTCAACTGCCTCTAACAATTAGCTATTATGGTTATCTCGTTGTTTGATTTATTCCAAAGTTCATAGATATTCTATTGCAGCAAAGTCCGTCTTTAAAGGATATTGTATTTCAGTTCATTTTTGTTTTTGTCTTCCGGTGACTATGGTAATGTTTTAGACACCTCATTTAAACGAGTTACTTTCCTATAAATAATCATAAAACAACATTTGAGTCAGTGTGTTTCGTCTCTTTTAATCGTATTCTGAATTGTCGTCAACGGCCACTGGCCTCTTAGCACTACGTGTAACTTTGGATTAATATTAAAATGAGTCGGAATGCACATTTATAGCAGAAGAAGATTTGTAAACGAGGTGTCTGAAATATAACCATATAATTTTAGTCTGCGAATGTCAAAGCTGCTCTTGCGCTTGTTCTTTACAAAACATTACTCTTGAGAACATTATTCAGCAATTACTGCTGATATATTTATTTCAACCGATAACCCTTCAAGAAACCAATCATGAAACTTTGTCGGGTTTAAAGATGCTTAGGTTGAAACGCCAGAGGATAAACTGTTGTAGTTTCCTAATTGGTAGAGAACTTTGAGGAATCGTCTATGCAGCGAAGGCTAATCTATTTACAACATGGAGATCAACGTCCATTTAGTCTATCTATCCGTCCATCGTTCCATCCATCCGTTCGGCCATCCATCCCTTTACTCATTATTGTATTGCATTATCAAATTTATATTTATATAGCGCAAGTCCTAGAACAACCCCAAGGTATTCCAGGAATGAGATGACCGCTGAACTAGTGCAAGGACTGCCGTTAACCAGATCTCTAATCAAACACTTTCATAGCTGAAGATACGTCATCGTTCGCTTTAGGCTAAGTCTTAATCGTAATCGCAACCGTATACTCCAACAGATTTAGAACTCTGGCGCCACCTCGTGAAGAAGGGTGATCGTACTCGTCTACATACCAAATTTCTGTAGCAATAATTTAAACCTAAGCTCAGGGCTCAAGCTTATCGATGAGCGTTCTACACTGAAATGAAAATGTCTCTCTTCCAGTCTGTTTGTGCATCCAAACGCCGGGGTTCAGCATTTCTAAACTGTGTGTTTTTGTGTGCGCACTCGCGCGCGTGTGTGTGTTTGTGCATGTTTTAGCGTGTGTGATTGTGTGTGTTTTCGTTCGTTCGTTCGACGGTCTGTGTTTGTGTCACAACATAACTTTACAATGTCATTTTTAAAGTCTATGATTTCAAGAATTGTTTTTGATAATATACGTGGATGGATCCAGCTTTAACGACATCTTATAGCAACAAAGGCTGTTGACGTCGACTGAAATTAGTTCGGCATATTACAGCTCGATAATATGCGTGTCCTGCGGATGACAACTATATAGCGACGTTTTCAAACGTTTTAAGTGTGTGTAGTAAGTGTCGCATCATGCAATGTTTAACGTTACGGACTTGGAGAGGAGATAGGGTAAGTAGCTCTAGTCGAAAGGGGAGGGGAAGACGGTTCCAGGTGGAGATACCAGCGCTTCCCCTCTCCATTTCTTGAAATTCCAAGTTCTTGCCAGAATAAAATCCCAAGATGGTCTAAAAAAATCCCAAGTAACTGAAAACTTAATTAAGGAGCCATACAGCCATTCCTCGTTGAATGGTTGTCTATACCATACTCTTGCTTTCTAATGCGCTTAGGCTCCAGTGTGACGATGTCATGACAACTTCCAGTTTTTAACTGTTTACATTATGATTTTATGACGATTTGTGCAGAGTTAGTCCTTTTCCTTTAATAAATACTTTAAAATTCGGGACTTCGGAATCGGAGATAAAATGTATGGATAATCTACGGTTGAGGAAATGACGTTATATTCACAAGATAAGTTTAAGTAAGCTAAAGAAGTAAACGACTAATTGCCATAGACAAATGGCCAACGAGTCACTCAACGACAACAAGTCAACAAGAGATTATTGTTATCGCTCCAAATTAAATTTTATGACTGTAAAAATTCTCAGATTGCTATGGAAAATCCCAAAAATCCAAGTCGATCCGCCAAATCCCAAGATCGTTGGAAAAATCCCAGGGAGTGGAGGCTCTGGGAGAGACCCAAATAGGCGTTTTTAAAGTTGATCGTATTTCATTTCATATTTGTATTTGTCTTCCGTTGAGTATTAGTAATATTTTACACACCTCATTTACATTACAATGTGTTTCCTTGCACACCTTTAAAGCGATGTCTACCACTATATATATCCATATATAAAGCAGCTGCATTAATTCGTTTAATAAATAGGCAGTTGTATTGTCCATAAGGCGAGCTTAATATTGATAGTAACATGCTGGTGGTGTCAACATTGAGGTAAATAACTGAATTTATTTACAACCGAGTTAAGTCACACTTGCAAAACTATCCGTATTGTATAAAAGTCAACTTCGGTCAGTCGATCGAGTTAGTTGTTGCCATTACAAATACAATAATGTTATTTATTTATCCTTAAAGACGTCAACGATCATGGTTGTCATACTTACTTAGTACTTAGTCGTTTCCGGTGCAGGCCTGCACATCGGGCGACGCATCTTCTCCACTCTCCTCTGTCCACTGCCAGCCTATCCGCCTCCTCCCACGTCAGCCCCAAATATCTTAGGTCGTCTCGGATCGTCTCCGGCCAGTTCTTTCTCGGCCTTCCTCGTTTCCTTTTCCCTCCAGCGTCCCAGTGATGAACTGGGACGCTGGAGGGATCATCATAAGATGTCGTTAAATTAGGGATCCATCCATCCAATCAGTTTCGATGTTTCGACGGCCAAGCCGCGTAAATTTATTGAAAAGACGCAGTTCAATGCCAGAAATCCCCCTCTAATTCGGCTCAGCCTTCCACTCGCTTGGGGTCGGCAGTAAAATGAACGGGCGCCTAACAGGCTGCCAAGACGTGTTTTCGATAAGATCTTGATAACTGTACAGTCATGTTTCATTGCTGCAATGTTACTTACTGCGGTTTATCAGTGAGCTTGTCAATAAAAGAATATTATTTACTGAATTTTTTTAACTATGAAAGAAGTAGCTGGAAAAAAGAACTGTTAATATTTTTTTCCAATCGACGTCACGGGCCTTTGATGCCATAAAATGCCGCTAAACTGTTGTAAAGGCACTCCTATCGCTCGGTTGAACGGTACTCTCTGCCATGTGATGATGATTAGATTGGTAAATAGAGATTTTCAATGTTTAACAACATCTTTTGGCTACCAGAGCCGCTGACGTGCCTCCCCCCCCTCAATTTTCCAGTTTTGAAAGTGGCGCTTCTACCCTAGGGTCTACTATTATGTCCTTAAAACTTTTTTGTCTAGTGGTTTCCGTAACTGCTATGAAAACTGGATACAACAAACCATAATTACGGGGTTGAGATTTATATAGCCTTTGGTGATAGCATTGAAAAGGTGTTGAACATGAATATTACGTAATATATTTCTCGCCTCATCTTACGGCCGTCAGAGTTATCAATGTTGTTATTGCCTTAATACAAACTTCAACGGTCTCTTGCAATTACCTACAAGATAATGGTTATTTCGTTATCTGATTGATTCCAAAGTTAATCGATATCTTACTTCAGCAAATCCTGTCGACGTCTTTAAAGTTAATTGTCTTTCAGTTCATTTTTATATTTGTCTTCTATTCGCTAGTTGTAATCTTTTAGACACCTCATTTAAAGCATTTACCTTCGTATAAATAAAAAAAGCTAGACAAGTTGTTATTAGTTGGACATTTATCTAAGAACAAGAGTTTTAAGTACTTAATATCTGTGATTACAACGGAGTGGTGGTTTAGAATTCCGCATCACCAGTTAATTTTGCTTTCTTTAACGAAATACACTATCTTAAAAGAGGTGTCAAAATAGAACCAACTATTCCAACTGTTCTTGTTTACTTAGTTCCAGCTTCACACAGTCATCTGATTTTATTTGAAAGCAAATTTAAAATCTTACTGCACTTACATTACAATACATGTGATAAAAGGTACTTTACAAGAAGTATATATTGTTTAACAATATCTTCACGTTGACGTCGACCTCTTAGATGATTGATCCACTTTTATTACAGTAGATAGGAGATACAGGAACTGACGCAGTCACTAGGTGTCGTTCTGAATGCTTTAAAACCGTTACAATGAGTGAATCTGAAACCGGAGTTGACGCATTCGCCAGGCGGCGTTCTAAAAGCTTAAAAACCGTTACAAAGAGTGAATCTGAAACACCAACCCGTTGGTGCTATCAAGGGCCTGCCAGAGGGGAATGGAATGGTCATTCAGGGCAAAGAAATGAGATTACCAACGTTTGCTGCCGGCCGAGAACCTCCCACGAGGCCGGCCCAAACCGGGTCATTTTTTCAATTTAAATAAAAGAATCTGTTGTGGTATACATAAAAACATAATGTTAGGGCAAAACTTTTGCAAATGGCTTATGATAGGCAAACAAAATCTCTGCCCTCGTCGATGCATTGGGGAGTATTGTTTCAAACATTTAGCACAGCTGCGAAATGGCTACGAGACAAGACCATGCGCCAAATGTGGAAGGGGAATCAAAAACCACTTAGGTGAGTGTATACGTTGTGATTATTACGTCATAAAATCAAGAGTTCGACGCTGCGGACTAACCCGTGAATTCGAGAAAGAATGGAAAAGACTAGCGAACATAGTAGTAGAGTAAAAAATTCTCTATTAAAGAAAGGATTCCGTTATTGTATTGAGATAATACAGATGAGCAAGCGACAATCGAATATCTAGTAAACAAAATTTCATTTTAAACAAACGATTCTGTTATTGTATTAAGAAAAAGTTTGCCATAGTAATATAAAATAATTTATAATTATGGCATTGTCTACGAATGAAAAAATTGAACAATTGTTGGGTGAGTTTACCGGCCCCCCAGCTCTTCGAGCTGTTCTACAGAATATCTTAGACGAACCTATCCCAGATGCAGTCAAAAGGCGCTTACTACAGCCACTGCTTCCAAGGCCAATTCCTCCAGCGCGTAAGCACAGAGGGGCAAAACGTAAGGCCCTTCTAGCACAATTCGACCCACTCCTAAGTAAGAAGGATAGAGGTGGGCCACCACCATTTCTAGTGCACAGAGAGCTAGCCAATCAGCATCTGAGAGACTTCCGTGCAGAAGTACCTCTTAACCACAGGCTGGAAGGAGATGCGTTGGCTTTCTTGAGTGCAATGGAGCACAGCATTGAGGCGCAACTCAACGAAGAGTTGTTGAAACAGGACGGTCTGAAATATTCTCAAGTGTTGACTGTTGATATGGAAAAGTTGGCGCCGACTATTGACAACGTGTACGATGGCAACGCGGCTCCCGGTATTATTACCACTACAACATACTTTCGAAGCAAAGCAGTACCAGTTACCAATGCGGGTAAAATCCAAGGGGCTATACGGAAGGCCAAGGCCGAAATACTAAAACTCCTCGAGGATTACACCAATGAGGGGTCGGGGTGGAGGGTGAGGCGGGTCGTGGCGCTAGACCTCAGTTTTGCAAGATATAAGCCTTTCCGAGGTAAGAGCTACTTTCCCACACCAAAGTATATCCCCTATCATTCAGTCGTTAATGTAAAGAATGAAGACAACCGGTGCTTCGAGTGGGCCATTCTAAGCGCAATGTATCCAGTAGATAAGGACCCTCAACGCCCAACTAAGTATCGTGCCCACCTCCTCGAGCTAAACTTCGACGGAATAGAATTTCCAGTGAAGGTCACAGATGTCGGCAAGTTCGAGCGTCAGAACCCGATGGTGTCCGTATCGGTCTTCGGATGGAATGAAGGGCTGTACCCGATTTATGTCTCAAAGCAGATCAATAGAGACTATAATATCGATCTTCTACTATTAGTTAAAGGTGAGGATTACCACTACGTCTGGATTAAAGACCTTGGCCGAATTCTTCATCAAAATAGCAAAGACAAGCACAAGAAACACCCATGTCGCCGCTGCCTACACGTATTCTGTAGACAAGACTTGCTGGATGCCCACATCAAAGATTGTCAGGGCATCAGTGAGAAGCCTCAGCGGATTGAGATGCCAAAAGAGGATGAAAATATCCTCAAATTCCAGAACCATCACAAACAGATGCGCACTCCGTATATTATTTACGCGGACTTCGAGGCTCTAAACATACCAATCGAAGGTGCAGTCATGAATCCCAGCGAGAGCAACACCAGACAGATAGCTGAGCAGAAACCATGCAGCTTCTGTTACATAGTGGTTCGATGCGACGGCCGCACGAAGAAGCCGGTTCTATACCGGGGAGAGAACGCCGTGCCAGAGTTCCTGCAACGACTACAAGGCGAGCTAGCCACTATCAAACAAAGGCTGGCCACCCCAGCTAAGATAGTTATGTCAGCAGTTGATCGCCAATCATTCCGCGAGGCTACTGAATGTCATATCTGCGGAGATGCGCTCGAAGCGGACAGAGTTCGTGACCACTGCCACATTACCGGTAAGTACCGAGGTGCCGCTCACAGCGAGTGTAACTTAAAACTTAGAATATATCCCGATAAGTGTAAGGTACCGGTGGTCTTCCACAATCTGCGAGGTTACGACAGTCATCTCATCATGCAAGCGATCGGAAGTTGTGAGGCCGCACAGGATGAGGAAACTGAAATTAACTGCATCCCAAACAATATGGAGAAATACATGACATTCAACATAGGACAACTACAGTTCATCGACAGCCTCCAGTTTCTAAACAGCTCATTGGATAAATTATCAGGAAACCTGTCGCTTGAGGATATGAAAGTCACAACTGCGTATATAAACGAAAATTTCGCTCATAACGAAAGGTTAAAATTAGATCTGTTGAGGCGAAAGGGCGTTTATTGTTACGAATACATCCACGATTACCACCGCTTCGAAGAAGACCGACTTCCACCCAAAGAAGCGTTCTACAGCAGGCTGTCCCGAGAGAACATCTCTGATGTGGATTATGAACACGCTCAGCGAGTATGGAATGAATTCGATTGTAAAACTCTGGGTGACTATCACGACCTGTATCTCCGTACAGATGTACTCCTACTAGCCGATGTATTCGAGACCTTCAGATCAACATCGATGAAACACTACAGTCTGGACCCGGCTAACTATTTCAGCCTGCCAGGAATGGCCTGGGACGCTTTGTTAAAAAAGACGAAGATCGAACTCGAACTTTTAACCGATATAGACATGCATTTGTTCGTAGAGAAAGGTCTCAGAGGTGGAATCTCGATGGTATCTAAGCGCTTCGCAAAAGCCAACAACCCACAATGCCCCGACTACGATACCACGAAGCCAGACAACTGGATCATGTATCTCGACGCGAATAATCTTTACGGCTGGGCGATGCAACAGTCATTGCCAGTTGGAGGATTTAGCTGGGAAAGTCCAACTCTCGATGAAGTGTTGGAAACTCCAGACGACGCGCCTGAAGGCTTCCTGCTCGAAGTCGATCTTGAGTACCCGGAGCACCTCCACGAATCACATAGCGACTATCCCCTAGCACCGGAGACCCTGACAGTCCAAGAGGGGTGGTTGAGTGACTATCAGAATGTGCTTATGAACGAGTTGGGAGGCAAGTTCACAAAGCATGTGAAGTTAGTACCAAGCCTGCGACCTAAGGAGCGGTATGTGGTCCATTATAGAAATCTCAAACTATATCACTCGTTGGGGCTGCGAGTTTCTAAGATCCATCGTGCCATTAAATTTAGAAAGGAGGCGTGGATGGCTCCATATATCGAGATGAATACAAAATTGAGGGCGAAGGCAACGTCAGAATTTGAAAAAGACTTCTTCAAACTGGCTAATAATGCAGTTTTCGGAAAAACCATGGAAAATCTTAGAAAAAGAATCAGAGTTAACCTGGTTCCGACCTCAAAAGTTGACAAACTTCGTAAACTAATTGCCGACCCGGCCTACATATCCCACAAAATCTTCAACGACCAACTCGCCGCGATTCATAGTTTGAAGAACAAGCTCAAGTTAAACAGACCTGTTTATGTCGGTCAGGCTGTCCTCGACCTCAGCAAGCATCTGATGTACGACTTCTGGTTCAACGATGTGAAAAACGAGTACGGCAACAATGCTCAACTCTTATACACAGACACTGACAGCCTGTTATTTCAGGTGGAAACTCCGAACGCCTATGCCGATATGTGGAATAAAAAACACCTATACGACCTCTCCGAGTTTCCTAGAGACAGCCCATACTACGACGTCGAGAACAAGAAAGTCGTGGGCAAGTTCAAGGATGAATGTAATGGAGTGGCCATCGCTGAATTCGTAGGACTGCGTCCGAAGATGTACTCGATCTTAAAATCAGGCGGTTCAGAAATCAGGAAAGCAAAAGGCGTTCAGAGAGCAGTTGTGAAGAAGGATCTGCACCACGAGCTATACAAGGAGTGCCTGTTCGAACGAGAAGAGATGCGGCACACACAAGTCGTGATTAGAAGCCACGACCACCAGATCGGAGTGTACGAGCAGAATAAGATCAGCCTCTCTCCATTAGACACAAAAAAGTGGATTTCTCCGGACGGGATAACAACGCGGGCATATGGGCACTACAAAATCAACGACGGTTGAGTATTCTATCGGGGGGTAACTCAGTGCCCATTGGCACCAGAAGCAGCTCCTCACGTGCAAACCCGCGGCCAGGCCCATCAACTAGATGGTATAAAGCCGGTTTACCAGCCTGCCGAACAACATCCAAAATAGCGTGGATGGTGAGCGACCAGTTAGGATCGGTGGCACGTTTGCTTCCACCTTCGAGCTCGCCGGGAGCGTACAAATATCGAACAAGAACGTCGTGTCCGAGAATAGGCTCATCCATTCCCCACAAACGAGTTTTCATTTGTGAATGAGAGGGCTTCTGTGTCACTCTAGCAGCTTTCATCGCTTCAACCGGCTTCATGTCGAGCAAACGCGTCGGCTCATTGTTTAGTGCAGCTACAACTTCTGGCAATCGTCGAACCCATTCCACTGACCGTTCGGATAACCCCCTTGCAGCCAGGAGCAATTCCTGAGCGTACTGGGCACCGAAAAGTCGCTCAGCCAGTGTTCGGTTGAAACGTTCAACGATGCCCTGTTGACGATGATTCCCAGCCTGTCCGCGTCTTACAAGAACGTCGTGCTTCGCCAGCAACGGTGTAAAATCACCCATAAATTCGCGGCCAGGGTCGACCTGAAGAAGTCGAGGCCAAGTCAATGGACCCCTCTTATAGATCCGGCTTAAAGCGGCGGCGACTTCGGTCGCACTTTTGTTTATCAACGGTTCAGCTTCTTTGTATCGTGAGGCAACATCAACAACAGTGAGAGCGTATTTATAAGTCTTTCGACCTACTTTATCGTGAGGTAAAAACAAGAGATCGGCTTGGTGTACGGCGTTTGGTCGATTTTCATCGAACTTTGGACGCGGTATGCGGCGTGGAACGGGAAGATAAATCTGCCACACCGCTTGTTTCTTCAGCCAATCACGAGCCTCCGCCTCGGAAACTTTGGCGGCTGAGGCTAGTTTCTTCACCGCAGCCTTACCTCGCCAGTAACCTCTAGGGCTGTAATAGACGGCTGAAAGGTGCTTAGACATTTCAGTAAAACTATATATTACAAACAGGTAAACACATACACAAATGAATTTCATTTGCGCCGCCGTCCAACACCCATCCCTAGCCTCGACTTTGCTGACATAATGGCCGATACGAGCCGGGCATCCTTCTTCTCATAATCTGGAGTTTCATCGGTGAGTGCGATCTTTGACGCGGCTGCAGCGAGGATGTCATCTGCGTGGTTACGCCCTGGGGTATCTTTATGAACTGCGTAAGCCACATCATGGTGGAGGCACGCACGGTCGAGCTGATTAATTCCGTGATAGTGCTGTGACAGCCGTTTATCGAGTTTTGTGAATGGTCCACAGTAAGAGTACTTTCCTGTGTTCTGAAAAGAACCTCCCGGATTATCTTCCGAAGACATACCGGATGGAAGGCTCATATGCATTTCTGGTAGAGGCAGAACATTAAGAGCGCTATTCAGTAGAGAACCTCCATAAGTCTCACGAGACTTATGCTTCCGCACTTTAGAAGGCAAAATTTGGCTCTTCTTTGCACCGCAGACGGCACACGTTCCCTTCTTGGCTGGCCGACCGTTTCGTAACTCGACGATTGTTTCATTTGAAGTCTCAGTATGTTTCTTACATCGTAGGCAATACATTGTTTTCGTTGAATACAATCATAACTCGTTGTCTCTATATGGAAATAACAAATTTCGATCTCGAAGCCGACGATGGGAAAAAACACCACCATTGGTTGTTGCCATCAAGCATACGATGCATAATCTGTGGGCCTAGCGGATGTGGAAAAACAAACCTACTACTCAACCTCCTTCTGAAGAAGGGGTACCTACGTTTTGACCGGCTCTATCTATACTCAAAGTCTCTGGGACAGGAAAAATATCAGTTTCTTCGGGACTGGATAACAGAACTCGAAAAAGTTGCCGGGAAGGAAGTGGCTTCCTTTCACTCTTGCTCAGATGAAATAGTTCCAGTTGAATCATTAAATAAGAATGCCAGAAGCCTTCTAGTGTTCGATGACGTTATGCTTGAAAAACAGTCGCCCATCGAAAGGTATTTCACTATGGGTCGACACGGTGGCGCGGACTGCTTCTACTTAACGCAGAATTATTTTCGAATTCCGAAGCAAGCGATCCGTGACAATGCTAATCTTATCGTCCTCTTCAACCAAGACAGTAAAAATTTGCGAGCCATTCACGATACGTTCGTGGGCGGCGACATGTCTTTCGATGAGTTCCGTACGTTCTTCAGCGAGTGCGCTGCCCAACCATATGGATTCGCAGTCATAGATTTGACGTCCAAAGTGTACGATGGAAAATATCGTTGCGGGTTCGATCGCTTCTATAAGCCCAAGGCAAGTATTTAAAGACACGATATAGGCAACATATAGTCGACATATAAACGCGATGTGGACAAAAGTTTCGTCTAAACAGGAGCGAGACGCGTTGACTCAGGACTATTTAGCTCGCAGAAATCGATTGAGACAGCGTTTCGTGGATGAGAAACTCGGTGAAGCCAACCTTCAGTACGATGCGGCAAAGCTTTTCAAACCAATCGCCACAGCCACGGCTGAATCCCAGGCGGCTACGTCTAAGGAGCTGCAGAAAGTTACCAGCGCCTTACAGGATTTGCCGGCGCAGATTTCAGAGTCTGCTAATTTTAACCCGATAGCGGCGTTGTTCGGTGATTCAGCAGGAACAGCTGCTCCAGCGCTTCCAGCGCTTCCAGCATCCCGAATCCCCCACGCATTGTTAGTCGATCCAAACAAATATCTCAACGTCGAGGCAATCATAAGGCACGGTTTCAGACCTCCGAGCGAGCTCGATTTAGCCGACAAGGCAGGTGCTGAAAAGATAATCGGTGAGGTCAATCACTATAATCGCCACACCCTGGGCAAAGAGAAAAAGATGGCTATAAAGCAAAAAGACGAAGAAAAGGTAGATGCGGTGACTGCAGATATCGAAGCCCTAAGGGAATATAAAAAGCGAATCGATACACTGATAGAGGGCCACAGCCTCATCAAAAAGGGAAAGGGTTTCAGTGTCCCAGCCGTTCCTCTTAAATTACAAGGTAGCGCCTTGGGTGAGCTCTCCGTCGACCCCGTCGCGCTGTCTGCTGGTAGACTAAGAGTGTTTAAAGGTGGGAACCTCGTGCTCGAAGCTCCTGCTGATGAGTCATTGTTCAGCCTGTTAACGAAACGCTTCGTTAAGACTAAGCAATATTCGCCTCAGGCAATTGAAACTTTCAAAAAGCTCGTACAGATGTCTGGTCTGCCTATTCATGGCCGGAAAAGTAAAAAGTTCCAACTGATTCGAGGCGGCGCGGTGCAATTTTACAACGATCCAAACGCCCTGGTAGAGAGGTTGCAGCTTTTGGTGGCCTCTAGGGCCGCGGGAAACACTGGTCTTGGCAACGAAATCTCCGCCATTCTTGACGAGTTACTGCATTCCGGTGCGATCTCCAAAGAGCTGGCACTCGAATTGAATAGAAACATGCTCATAAAATAGAAATAGAAAACAAAATTCATGGCTCAGATGGAACGCTCGGAGAAACTGCTCGAGGAAATTCGAGACCTTTTGCAGCCTAAGGAAAATTTTAGTATAGTTGTTTCCTCAGATACTACAGGGTGGACCACGGCTTTCTCACCGCCGCTGTACCTGGATCCAAAAAGACGCTTTGAGCTTGCTTTGGTCAATCTTGAAACCTATAATTCGATTCCGAACATTGACAGTTCAAATAACAAGTTCGTCTACAGCTCCACCAATGGACAGACCTGGAAGACGATCATTTTACCCGACGGAAGCTACGAGATCGCACAGATTAATTATGAAATCAGCCGGCAGTTAGAAATGCAAAATCCGCCGCCGCCAGGTGTTGCTCAACTCAGCTTTGATTCTCCTATTACTGTAGGAGCTAACGCATCTACCCTTCGCGCCTTCGTAAAGATAACGAAGGCCCGTTTTAAGGTAGATATGGCCGCATCTACCATCAGGCAAACGCTCGGTTTTAACCCTCAGACGCTTAGTCTTGGTTATAAAGAGGGAGAAAATCCAGTCGATATTCTCCGGGTGGACACAATTCTGGTAAATTGTGATATTATCTCTGGATCGTATCGAAATGGTAGCCAGCTGCCAGTAATCTACAGTTTTTTCCCGGATGTGTCGCCCGGCTACAAGGTAATCGAGTCTCCGAAAAATCTGGTGTACCTACCAGTTGCACCGGCTGGCAACGTTCAGGGCATTCGTGTGTGGCTGACCGACCAGAATGGTGAACAATTAAACCTCCGCGGTGAGACAGTAACTATAAGGTTTCACATCCGCAGTGCGTAGATTTTCACACTTAAATATTCTCATGTTTGTTCTTGGAATTAAAAAGCGGCGTCGTGTCGTGGGTGGTGGACTTTTCGACTGGATACCCAAAATCGCGGGTTTCCTTGGCCGTGCAGGCTCCTTCATTTCGGCGAATAGAGGCACAATCACAAACGTTGCCAAGGCGGTTGGTAATGTCGCGAAAGCCGGCGCCACAACAGCATCTGCCGTCAGGCAAATTGTTGATGCCGTGAAAGCGAGACGCGCTGCGGCCGTAAATGAAGCTCATTTACGAAATGAAAATTCATCTGCCGCGCCTGTTGTTCCCGCACCTTTGGAGAAGGCGCTCAGCGACAAGAGCATTGAATACTTAAAACAACTGGCTGTGAGTCCGCCACCCGTTGTTCCGACAATGGCTGACATAAACAGCCGCATTGCTGGATCCGGTTTCAAGACTATAAAGCCGAGTCGTTGTGGTAGGGGTCTGTTTCTTGCAAAATGAAAAAAATTTCCGACTAATTCACAAAGAAAAAAATGTTTAACCCACCACATATGAAATTAATTTGCAACATGATTAATAATTGAAGCTTGAACTTTTTTAGCTATAATAATGGCGGCATTTGACGTGCCGAGTGAAATGTTGGACATCGCTTCGGCGGTACCCGATGATAATAGCATCGAATCGTTTGAATACCGCGAGTATGAATCACAAAACCCTGCGGCTATTAACAACGGCCAGGCCATACAGATAGACATCCAGAACCAAGACATTTTCACACAGCCTTCTAAGAGCTACCTTCTTGTGGAGGGCAGGATTACATCAACTGGCGCGGCTTACATCGCAGACTCGTTAGTGTCATTCATCAACAACGCCATCCCGTACATGTTTTCTCAAATTCGATACCTGGCTAACAATACCGAGATAGAGAATGTCATGTCACCTGGGCAAGCCACGACGATGAAAGGCATGCTGGTATACGGCGACGACTTCTCCAAAGGCGAAGGTTTAAACATGTGTTGGCAGAAGGACACGAGTGCGGCGGCGGCGACCGCGAATATCGGCTTCGAGGCCCGTCGACTGATGATCATTGGAAAACCCGTCCCTATTGGAACGTTTTCATTCATCGTTCCCTTAAGACATCTATTCGGCTTTTGCGATGATTACCACAAAGTCGTATACGGGATTAAACACTCCTTACTGCTGAGCCGGCAGGGAGATGCAGACGCGATCTTCAAGGAAGCCGCTGCGGCCAATGGCCAGATCGCGCTGACTAAACTCTCCTGGTTCATGCCGCATATAATACCCGCTCTGGAGTATAAAAGCATGCTTATGAAGCAGATTGAAGCCAAGGTTAAGGTACCTGTGGCATTCCGCGCCATGCAATGCGACAACATTGCGGTGCCACGAGCGACTACTTTTTCCTGGCGTTTGAGCGTTAAGTCGGGCACGGAAAAGCCACGCTGGATTCTTGTTGCTTTTCAAACTGGAAAGAATGCACATCAAGGCCAGAATCCGGCACTGTTTGACCATGCACAGGTTCGCAACATATTCGCTATGCTCAACACCGATCGCTACCCAGTGGTTGACATGAATCTCGACTTCACCAAGAGGACAACCTCTCGCGCTTACAAGGCCCTACGTGACTTCAAGGAAGAATATTGCGGCATAGACGCGCGTGAATCGTCATGCCAACCGACACCAATCGAATTTGTAGATTTGTTTCCGATCTTCGTTCTGGACGTGCGCAGGCAATCTGAACGACTTAAAACCTCTGTACAGGACATACAAATCAAGGTGGACTTTAACGAAGGGGTACCAAATAATACGACAGCATATGCCGTCCTGATCAGCGACCGACTCCTGAATTTTGAATCGGATGGCAGCAAATTCAACGTCGTTTACTAGAAATCGTTTTTCACATTTAGATACAAGGCCCTCTTTTGATATATTTTTTGCAAAAATGAAAACTGAATACGTTGCGTTCGGCCTTTCACTGACCGAAGGGCAAAAGCAAACATTGGCTAGAGCTGCGCGTGCCGGCACTGGCGCCACGATCCGGCTCACTCATGGCCAGCTTCGCGGAGACGACAAGCTCGCGCTGACAAAAGTTCAAGCCGCCCGAATCGTGAAGAAGATTTCGGAAGGCGTTGGCATGGAGCTGAGATTCACCAAAACGCAATTGAAAAAGATGACAAAATCTGGTGGATTTCTTCCACTGCTGGCTCTCCTCCCATTGATTTTTAGTGGGTTAGGCGCGGCGGGTGCCGTGGGTGGCATTGCCACTGGGGTGGCAGAGGCCGTGCACAACAAACAGGCCAACGACGCCGCACAGGCGGAGGCGGAGCGTCACAATCGCGCACTCGAAGCGCGGGGGTCCGGTTTATATCTCGGGCGCGAGACTCGTGGTGGTTGTTGTCCAATGTGTAAAGGATCCGGTCTCTACATCGGGCAAAAAAACTAAAACCTCTTAGCAACTTCGACATAGAGAAAGTTGCCAGAGCGCTGCCGCATTTCCGCGGTGTTTTCATGCGAGATGGTCTGCCCGCCGTGGCTCGTGAGAAGGAGTGTGGAGTTGTTAATTTAGATTCCGGTTCCGGCGACGGTACTCACTGGGTCGCTTATTGGATAGATGGACCTACAGCCGTCTATTTTGACAGTTATGGGCTGGATCCACCTCTCGAAATTTCTCGATATTTAAAAAATCCTATAAGAACTCAAACGTTCCAGCTACAGGGGCCCGATGATGTGGTATGTGGTCATCTCTGTCTGCTCGTGCTAAGAGAGCTCGCTGCCGGAAAGAATTTTGAAGATATCGTGCTTGACCTATGTTAGACTTCCACCATCCTTTTTATATAAAAAAATGCCGGTTGATAAATTTGGAAGAGACGGTGGAGGTGGGTTTGGAGGGGGGCAGATAAGCGCCGCTGGGCTCGTCCACAAGGCTGGTGATACCATGTTGGGAATTCTTTCGGCTGGAGGTTTTCGGCTGACAAACGTGGGGACTCCTACGATGGACACAGACGCCGCGACAAAGGCTTATGCAGACATCGTAGATCAGGACAACCTACAACTCACCGGTGGGACGATGTCTGGCATTCTAAAAATGGGCGGTCATAAATTGACTGGTTTGCCCACGGACACTCCGGGATCTGACAGTGAAGACGAGGGTTGGGACGAATTGGTGGGGGAGTCCGACGCTGCGAGTTGGAAACAAATAACGGAGTACGCGAAAGAGCGGGCGCACCAAGCCGAGTTGTATGCAGACGGCTTAAGCTCCGAGGTAACTGGTCTCGTTAAACGTTACGCAGAAGATAAGGACACTGTGCTGGACACTGCCGTCAGGCTGTACGCGGACCAGAAGGCGGCCGCGGCCGAGAGCCATGCAGACCAGAAGCTTATCGATGCCAAGCAGTATACGGACGAGAAAAACGAGGTTTTGAGAGATTCCGTTAGGCAGTATGCGGACGAAAAGGATGTTATTGTTAAAACTTACGTCAACGAGCAAGATGTTATCGTCAAGAACGCGTGTGTGCTAAAATCTGGAAGTGTAATGACTGGAAGTTTAGTCATGGGTGGCCACCGAGTAACTGGACTTCCAACAGAGATTCCAGGATCTGATAGCGACGCAGCGAGTTGGAAACAAGTGTCAACAGCGGTCGCCGGCGCTCTATTGAGCCTCGATAGAGTTCCCACGGAGTCGTTGCACGTGGTTAACAAACAATATGTTGATGTTCAACATATTGCTGCTAGACAGTACGCGGTCGATCAGGACACCGCGATTAATTCGTCCGTGAGGTTGTATACAGATCAAAAGACCGCCGCCGCAAGGGGGTACGCAGACCAGAAAGCCGAAGCTGCAAAAACTTACGCCGAAGAACAAGACGCTATGGTCAGGAGCGCTTGCGTGCTTAAAGTTGGCGACGCAATGACTGGAAATTTAGCTATGGGCGGCAAGAGGGTGACTGGGCTTTACACGGGGGCCTCAACAACTAATACCGACGCGGCGAGTATCGGGCAGGTGACGAGAATCGTAACCGGCAAAATGACAAAATTAAATAAAATACCGACGGAGCCTTTGAACGTGGCCAATAAACAATATGTTGACAATCAGGCTGTTGTGGTTAAAAGATATACAGACAGTAAAGAGACCGCTGTAAGACAGTACGTGAACAGCATCAAGTTTCTCAACTATACAGGTCACATTCCACCCATACCAGTTACCGAAAACTACACAGGTTTTACTGTCACCGGTGGTGGTGGTGGTAGAGGAGAAAACGGTGAAGCATCAACAGCAAGCTCATCGGCAGTTTTGGCTTTTAATCCCATAAATATAGGTAACACCTCACCGACGGGATGGAGGTGCAGGACTGAATGGCCAATTATTGGGGCGTGGCTACAGATTGAATGTCCAACGGCCGTACGCATATGGAAAGTAGGTCTGTTTTTTACTACTATAAATGTCGCGTCCTGGAAGATAAGTGGGGCAGTTCGGAATGGTGATGCGCTTACATATACAGAGCTATTCACCTCAAGCGCCAGATTAAGCCTACCTTTAATACCGCAGGAATTTGCAGTCGACTCTGTTGCTGCATATAAAATCTATAAGGTTACGGTTCTTGCTCCAGAAATGGTAAATTCATTAATTGGAATTAAAAACTTCCAGATTTACACATATTTTAAAGTCGGGTAAACATAAGACTTAATAATGGCCGACTCACACTACAAGATTCGTGGTTATCTCCGACAAAAAGGAGAAACAAATATGCACAAGTACAACCTCGATGATTTGGTTGGCCTTACCAACTGGGGATATACTATCCCTAAGCCCACCGCAGATATGTTAGACGCGGTTCCCCAAATCCACATCGATTTCGTATCGGACGATTACCATAGCCGCGATATTTACACAGCGACCAAAACTGTGACTCAAAGTTCGTGGCAAACGCTTCCATTGACCGCGGCACGTTATCCATGTATTACGTTGCAAACTAATAATGAGGTTATTTCATTAGACCGCGGATTCTGGAGGCTTACAATGTTTGGTGTTAGCACCGGTGATGCGTCAGTTCGCGTTATTACAGCCGCGGGTAGCATCGATCGTACAGTTGACATTCAAAGTGGACAATTTGATGCATCTAGGGCAATATTCATTCCAGGACAAACGAGTTTTCGAATTGAAGGAAAAAAGAGAGGCGTTTTAAGTACTTCAACTATTGAGTTAAACGTAACGTTACTGATAGAGCAACTATAAAAAAGTATGTCTTTGTACCCACCGCTGATGGAGTCAACAATTTCGTCAGACACGACGTCGCAAACATTTCGCTTGCAGAAGATCGGCGAAATAGAAGCATTCCTGAGGTCTGAGGCGATAAGTCGGGGACAACTGTGCAAGAAATATAAGAGGGTTGTGGATGTGGCTAATGGGGCATCGGCCGGCCTTGCGATAGTTAGTCTTGGAACTGGGGTGGGTGGGGCGGCTATGTTGGCCACTGGCATTGGTTTTATTCCTGGTATTGTTCTAGAGAGTTTGGCCATAGCGACGAGTTTTCTGGATATCATTGGAAATGTTGTTAGCCGATCGTTTGTTGCTAAAGCTTCAAAACACGACGAAATTTGTATTTTGGCGGAGAGTAAGCTAAACACTGTTCATGACCACATTTCTAAGGCGTTAGAGGACACGGCTATTAGCGATGAAGAATATAAACTTATTCTGGGAGAGGAGGAGAAATATAGAACGATGAAACGTGATATACAAAGCAAGAATGGAAAAAAAGAGTTGCCGAGTCAAAGCAAAGACCAGATGGTGGCAGAACTAATCAAGAAACTAACCAGCGCTGGGTCTTCTCCGCGAACCACGATATAAAAGTTTTCATCGTAGGTGGTTGGAGTAGTGAGTCTGTAATTCCTAGCGCACCACCGCCGTACGATTAGCGGATTTATAATTTTTTATGTGCTCAAGTTTCCGCAGGTCACCGCGCCACCGCCGTACGATTTCCCCAGTTCCCCGATTTCCGTAGTGCCCCGATTTCCGCAGTTCCCCGATTTCCGTGGTTCCAGATTTCCGTATTTCCCCGATTTCCATAGTTCCCCGATTTCCATAATTCACAAGTCCAAAAACGCGACCGAAAAATGGTATTCAGAAAACGACGAGAAGTGTCACGTTTTGAAATTTCAAAGTCCGGCTGAAAATTTTACTCAGCGTAGATTTGCGTTCACTGCACGATTTCGTTCGAAATATTGATTTTGGCCTGATGAATTTTTGACAATGAAAAATTTATTTCGGGGTAAAAGTTTTTTGGGGATGGGTGAAAAAATTTACACGGCGTAGAAACGATTTTTCTGCACGTTTCAGGTGTAAATATTGATTTTGGCCTGATGAATTTTTGACAATGAAAAATTTATTTCGGGGTAAAAGTTTTTGGGGATGGGTGAAAAAATTTACACGGCGTAGAAACGATTTTTCTGCACGTTTCAGGTGTAAATATTGATTTTGGCCTGATGAATTTTTGACAATGAAAAATTTGTTTCGGGGTAAAAGTTTTTGGGGATGGGTGAAAAAATTTACACGGCGTAGAAACGATTTTTCTGCACGTTTCAGGTGGAAATATTGATTTTGGCCTGATGCATTTTTGACAATGAAAAATTTGTTTCGGGGTAAAAGTTTTTGGGGATGGGTGAAAAAATTTACACGGCGTAGAAACGATTTTTCTGCACGTTTCAGGTGGAAATATTGATTTTGGCCTGATGAATTTTTGACAATGAAAAATTTGTCGTTAAGATTCCCGCCGTGGCCCAGAAAGATCTTCACGGCTGAAGATTTAAGTGGACCACACTATGGTTTCTTTATTTATAAAGCGAAGTATGCCGTGTAGGTACGCAAAATTCCGGATTTTTCACCCTCTATCCGAATCTGTAACTTAAAATTGAATTGGAGCGATTCGATTTCTTAGCCTACAGCGTTTATGTACAGCCATCACTCATTTAAAGGATTTTTAAAAGCTTTGACAACACCGCCTGGCGAATGCGCCAGACAATGCACTCATATTTACCCTGAATGGCCATTCCATTCCCTCTGGCAGGCCTTTGAGAGTGCCAAAAGGTTGGGGTTTCAGATTCACTCTTTGTAAGCGTTTTTAAGCTTTCAGAACGCCGCCTGGCGAATGCGTCAACTCCGGTTTCAGATTCACTCATTGTAACGGTTCTTAAGCTTTCAGAACGACACCTAGCGACTGCGTCAGTTCCTGTATCTCCTATCTACTATTACTATCCGGCGGATGCAGAGTTAAACGACACTTAATGACAACAAAGGCCGTTGACGTCGACATTATTACTGTAAGCAGTTCTCACCGTTCCTATGGCATAATACAGTCTACGATCTGGTGAATATTGATTTTTGTCGTATCAGCACAGGTATGGTATGTTATGATATGCTATCCGGGAATTTACGAAGTGCCTTTGACAGTCGAAACCCTCTTACAGGTGAAGAATATATAGCATCTCTGAAAACTGAATTAAAGGTGTTCTTGTAGTCCGTTACCGTCGTGGATCTAAGCTCTGTTTCTTATGGCCCGGGCATTTCTTGCGTTTCATTTTGATAGCAGAATTTACACAGTTTTTATTTAAACTCAGTGACAGAAAATGTAGTTCTGTTAAAAGAGCGAAAGCGATAGATGGCGTGTTCCTCTGTATTCCTCAGTCTGATGGTCTCCTCAAGTATTTCAAACAGTGAAAACTGTTTTAAAAATCTTCAGTTGACGTCAACGGCTTCTGATGTCATAAGATGTTGTTGAACTGTTGGAAATCCAATTAAAGCTCAAGGTTGGGCGGTTCTGGCAGTCATAGGCTGTCGTTAAACTTTATTGACTACGACACTCTTTCGACACCTTTAACATGGCTTCATCATAAATTATATATACACAATTGCATACCAGTTGTATTCGTTCAGTCAAAAGCGTGTAGGTCAAACGAACTGCGAGAACTATCCAATTAATTTCTAACGACGTCAAAGGCTGAAGGATGTAGATAACTGTTGAAAATTCAATCTGTTGTATCGTTCCCCTCGAAGCACTGGATGAGTTAACTTCTTCAATTTCAAAGGTTACTCGCCCTAGAAATGTCTGATGCTTGCGCCTTGTCAGGGCGAGGATGACAGGCTGGTTCCGGTTTTGGAGGGGATGGGGGGCAAAAGTTGTAGCGAGGCACGCAGAGGGTGAATGCGTGGACGTAAGACTTGTTTCAGAAGCGTTTGAATCGTAATCGTTAATTTCTAATACGCTACTTTAAAGCTAAGCTCAGTACAACAGCTTATTCACGAGTGCTGAGTCAAGTCAGATAGGTAGTCCTGAGATTCCAAGTGAAGATCCAGTCAGTCTGCCAGAGACCAGAGAGAGGAGACCGTCGCTTCGCTTCGCATCGTTGAACTGGCTACGGTTCACTGAGTTCGCCACCAGCAAAAAGAATAAGAAGCCAAATCTACTTGTCTACCGTATTAGTGGTAAAATTAGAGGTGAGTACACGCTACCGGTGAGAAGCGGCATCACTAGGGCTGGGGTCACCCTAAAAAAATGTGATGACATTTTTTTAGGAATTCGTTTCAGAAAAATCGATGACCTTTTAGGAATTCTGTGAAAATTCTTGACCTTTTTCACGAATTCGTCTTTTTAGACATTCGCCCTCAAAACCTTTCATTACCCTCCTTTTTCTGGAGATTTCATTAGTCAATGGCTATACGGTCTCTAGAGAGGTATGTATACCCGCGTATACCCTCGACTACAGCCCTGACCGTATCTCATCTGATTGAATATGCTCGGCTTAATGTCCATTTGTCAAGCGGCTTCATGCCATCTTTTATTGATTCAAACTGATAAGTAGGCCTACGCAGCAAGATTAAATGATATTGTAGTAACAGACGATAACAAATTTAACAGATGTTGAATTTAACTGTTTGGCAGCCTGCCAGCCAGTGCAAGGCGCCCTTCTGTCCTACTGTTAATTTTACAATCGCCATCTAAAGAATGGAAGGCTGAGTCTACCTTGTGTGGCTAACGGATATCGAACTCGCGTCCTTCTGGTCTTCATGCCACAATGTTACCATTCAACTGTCTCCCCACCCCGTTATTTAATACAGACGTCAACCTTCTCCTACTATTAGTTACTATGGTTAGTTCGGTATTTGATTGGTCCCAGAATTTATCGATATCCTATGGCACCAAAAGACGTCGATGTCTTTAAAGTTTCTTGTATTTCAGTTCATATAAAATTATAATTATGTGTGTCTCCCGTTGAACCTCCTTAACAGCTACTCTACCTCCTCTGATTTCCTGGCAACCCGACTTGGACCTCCTTTTGACTATCCTTTGGACAACCCCTCTGACTCGATGCAGCGCTCGTGAATGATCTAGTGCCCTTCACTTAGCTTTCAACTGGCGCTGTAGAAATTTACGATTGCGACGTTTTGTATTATTTAGACACCTCATTTCAATGAGTTACTTTCCCATTAATACACAGCACGACGTACAAGATTTAATTGCCTCGCGTTTCGGTAAGGCCCATTTACAGGAGAACAGGAAGTGTAACTGAGGTGTCTAAAATATTCATTGTTTTTTTAAAGGTATTTAAGAAGAGCTGTGGGGTTACACGTTATGGCATCCTTATATCTTATGTCTACAACGGCCATTGACGCCGACCTTTCTATTAATAGTCCTATACCTCGCTCGTGTTCAATATTTATATAGAAGAGCTTATTAGAGAAGCACTGGAAGACATGGAGGAGGGGTCAAGGTTGGTGGCAGACTGATTAGAGCGCTGAGGTTCGCAGATTACCAGGCGATGATGGCTGGAAGCCAGAGAGGCCTACAGATAATGATGGACCGACTAAACACCATATCAGTTGAATACGGTATGAAAATAAACATCAAAAAGACGAAGGCAATGAAGATAAGTAAAGGAAAACAGACTAAGATCAGAATAGAAATTGGTGGAGAGGAAATAGAGCAAGTAAAATAATTCTGCTACCTGGGGAGCATGATTACGACAGATGCCAAATGCCATAAGGAAATTAGAAGAAGAATAGCACTGGTTAAAGAGGCATTCACAAAACGGAAAGAGCTATTGAGAGGACAAATGAACAGGACTCTGAAGAAAAGCATGGTAAAGTGTGGAGTGTGGTGTTGTATGAATCAGAGACTTGGACCATAAGGAGAGTGGACATCAAGAAAATGGAGGCGTTCGAGATGTGGATTTGGAGAAGAATGGAGAAGATCAGCTGGACAGAACATAAAACAAATGAAGAAGTGTTGGGAAGGATTGGAGAAGAAAGATCCTTCATACACACATTAAGAAGGAGACAGAAGAAATGGATTGGACACACACTGAGAGGGGACTCTCTCATAAGAAATGTCATCGAGGGAAGAATGGAGGGGAGAAGGACAAGGGGAAGACAAAGACAGATGATGCTGGATTGGATGATGAAGGAAGGATACAGAAGACTCAAAGAAGAGGCTCAAAATCGAGAAAAGTTCGAGACATTCCAACCTGCCTGAAGGCAGAGAACCAGAAGAAGAGAAGAGCGTCTTACTGTTAAACTAGTAACGATCCACACATTTCAAGTGATATTTTTCACTGTCTTTTATAGCTTGATCACGTTTTACGTTACGTTTATTTATAGGAAAGTAAATACTTTAAATGAGGTGTCTAAAATATATGACATATTTCGGGGCAGAGTAAGCGCGTTTGTAGGTTTCCTGAAACCCATATTAAAGACATACTCTTACTGAAGAAGAAAACCGTATTTACTTATTACTTAATTAACCGATTAACTACTTATTTAATTACTTAATTATTTAATAAGTTTTTAGCCAAATGATATAGACCTTGGTATCTATAGGCTGATGGCTCAGGGTGAGCAGTTGATGTTTAACGACGCTGTGTTGTAGCAAAGATGATTAGCGACGTCCTCATTATGCGCAGGCTTGGGACTGGCATCACCAAAGTAAGCCTATGGATAGTAGCGGAGTTAAGAAAACATTTCGTTGTAATGTAAAAGAAGAGCAGAGGCTCAACGGCAATGATTGAGAGATCCGGGGTTTAACGTCGTCTTATGGCATCAAAGGCCGTTGACAATTCGAAAGGGGATAAAATACAATGAAAAGAAGTAGTCTATAACCTCCGAGAGACACCGTTAAAAGGTTGCAAAGCAGAACTTTACAATGTTACACTTATTTGTTGTTTAACTGCATAAAGCAATTTATCTGACATTGAGTACGATAAACAATTTGTGATAAAATTTTGATGCAAATTAAGCAGTCTTGTTGTCCTCGAGACCAAGGTCTTGGTCTCGAGTGCACTCGAGTTCGTTTTTAAAAGTCTTGGTCTTGGTCTTGGTCTCGAGGTTCAAGGTCTTGGTCTTGGTCTTGGTCTTGAGGTTCAAGGTCTTGGTCTTGGTCTTGGTCTTGAGGTTCAAAGTCTTGGTCTTGGTTTTGCAAGACCAAGACCAAGACTTTTGTCAATATGAACAGTCATTAATTTTAACAAACGGCAAGAATTTTAAAAATGTATCCAATATTATTACTCATACAGTTATTGCTTTAGTATTTACACGGTGTGAATGAAGCTTCACTGTTGTTTTGGACAATTATTTTGACTTCCGGTTATTTACCATGAAATGATTTCAAAACAGACTCACGATTAATTTGTACATTTACATCCGGTTCTTGAAAAGCTGCTTTGTGTGCTAGCGAATTCAGCACTTGTAGACCGTGTTTTTTCACATGGCAGAATTTTTATGAGGCCCCACAGGTCTTGGTCAGAAAATTCTGAGCAAATTGGTTTTATAAAATTCAACAGGCATTTGGAATAACATTTCACATGAAGGACGTTTGTAAGTACGAATTCGGAATTCTCTGCAGTCACCATTTAGAGTTGTTTTGCTTGAATAAAAGAAAAAACTCATGTTTTCATTAAAATAACGAGTATTTCGACTTGACAATTTTTAGAAAGGAATAGAAGTGTGGATACGACTGTGACTTTTTGGGGTCTTGGTCTCGGTCTTGGTCTTGAGGTTCAGGGTCTTGGTCTTGGTCTTGGTCTCGAGGTTCAAGGTCTTGGTCTTGGTCTTGGTCTTGAGGTTCAAGGTCTTGGTCTTGGTCTTGGTCTTGAGGTTCAAGGTCTTGGTCTTGGTCTTGGTCTTGAGGTTTAAGGTCTTGACAACATGACTGAAATTAAGCAATAGTTTGCAGCAACTGTCACATTGAAGATATTTGAAAAGTAAGCAAATACTTCTCAAAAAACATTCTTAATGTTCAAGAGATTCTTAATCCAATTATTCTAATTCTAAAACAGCTTTGATTACAAATCTACAATATATGTATGCATATATATATATATATATATATATATATATATATATATATATATATATATATATATATATATATATATATAATTCGTCGGAACTTGTTTACTCACAGGCGCTCAGTCAAAGCAAAATCGGTTAGACAAGAAAGACGAGGTTTCACGGAGAGATCCAAAGGTATTGGTGTCCCTTTTATGATTTACCTGATATTACACGCATATGCCCTTCTCTTCAGTGGAGTAACGATATGGAGACAGAGTATTTGAATGTAATACATCACTTCCAACGGTTTTTCTGTTCTAGTTCCACGCCTGCTGACTGTATTTTCAGACTAAGCTATTGACAGATTAAAAATGAAGTCGGTTTATTTCTAATCAGCAGAAAACCTAGCATTGGCCACAGATAATCTTGTAAGAACACAAGTGTTTATGTTGGCGCTGATAAGCCTACTAATGTCAGCACACGTCAACATTTTCAACAAACACTTTTCGTACTCTGATAGTGCCAGTCCCAAGCCTGGATAAAGGAGGAGAGCGACGCGAATCATCTTTGTTGTGACACAGCGTCGTTAAACTGAAACTACTACTACATTTTCAACTGTCTACACATCTCCGTAGGACAGTGCCACGCGGGATCGCAAGCCAGTATCAACAATACACGATCACGTTCAGTTATTCTGAGGCAGATCTAAGAGGAATTTAATGGCATCGACTTCAAACGAGAGTCGACAGATTGAGTATTGGAAACGAAGCAGGTGAGGAAGTGGCACTATCACAGTACGGATTTATTTGCATGTTGAAAATGGGGTTCGCGAACATATAGCGTCGGTCGAATCCACTATAAAGGTGTCAAAACAGTATGACTTGCCAGGGCTTTTGACGTCCACCGTACCTTGCCGTAATAATATGGAGACAAAGCTAAGTACTGGATGAATGCAGAGTTTAACGACACTTATGACCAGCATGCTTTGCATGCAGCCCACACCAAGTAAAGTACTAATGTTAAATTCTAACTTGAATAATTTACACTTATCTTTTTTATATATTGAAGATATTTTCTTTGTTACAGTGTAGTAATGGATGATCTATATTCAATTCCAGGCATACATCCTGTAGGCCTAGATGAAATGTTACTTTGTACTAATTCCAGTATCAATGCTGCTGAAATGACAGCTATAATAGAGGCTTTTGCTGGAGAGTAGAAATGAAAATCAGGGCCCTAAACATTTTTCTGTATTTTCTTATTCTTTAAGTGTGCCTACCTCTCTGAAGAAATCCTTCTCTAAATGCAGACCCAGTTTATTGCAAGATACAATAAAAAATCTTTAATAATGTACAAATGAATAAAGTACAGTTTATATGTTTCCCTAGTCATAGTCATACTGGGTAATTGAAGAGCTAACAAAGCAATCATTAGACCTATACCCACAATTTACTAAGTAAATAGGTAAGTAAGTGCATCCTTTAATGAAACCAATTGCTAATCGCATTTTGGTGTACATTACGAAAAATAAATCATCCTAATGATAAATGCTGCAACTCCACAGATTATTTTGGAATTACAAGAGGTATTTGTAATTCTTAAATCTCAAATCATCTCTGGATTATGACCAATATTATTTGATTGATTTAGGGCAGAGAATAATTTGCTATATATGTATACTTGATTAGACGTCAGTGCTACAGAATCAGTGGATTCGATAACCAGATACAAAGCAAGATAAACAGACACACATACCCAGAAGTAACTACATATATGCAAACAGACAAGTATACGGACCGACACAGAGACAAACACTTACAGGCACATTCACAAAGACAAACCATGAAGAGGGAAATATACACAGATCAAGTGAAAACGAAAGTAAATATTAATAAAAGACTTATTCTAATGAAGAACCATGATAATGGATTACTCAGTTCCTGTCAAGTCAAAGAAAACCTGGACAAATTCTTCGCAGCGCAAATTTCACTGCAATTGACGTTTATATAGCAACGTTTGTAGACGTTTTAAAGGGGTGTAGTAAGAGGAACTCGCATTATGAAATGTTTAACGACATCTTATGGCTGTTGATTTCGACTATACCATACACTTTTGTGCATTTTTACAATGCACGGAAGTATATTTTTAAAAATCTAAAGAACGTGCAGTATATTATTTATGGAAAAGGTGTGGGCTAGTTTCCTGAACATTGTACATGTCACATAGTCCAGTTGAATGTATTTTACGATTGTATGTTGTTTATATTCACACGGCCCAATCTTAAACTGGTTAATTAAACTTCTTTGCAAGTCTTAATGCACTAGTTATGCTTTCATTATAGTTTTACTTTTTGGTAACCGTATCAACATCAAATGAGGTGTCGAATGTATAAACGCTAGATCTAGTTCACTTCTATAAATTATTTTAATTCTTAAAAGGGGTGTTTAGCTATTGCCATTTGGTCTTACTTATTTAGTTTCAGCACACCACATGAGATTTTTCTTTAAGGCAAATAAAATATTACTTTTTTCGATATTAGTACACATACTCTTAGGTAACATTTAATATTACAGTTAACACTTCTTACTCGATGAGTTTCCATTGGCGATACGTCAATGTATTTCTTTTCTTACATCGACTTCAAATCCTCTTCTTTAAAGACATGATCTTTTTCAATCAGTACGGGCCCCAAGAAACAACTTTATTAGGAGATACATAATTAAACGCCGCCACTGCTTCAGACCCGGATAACCCAGTCCAAAGCCTGGATAAATGAGGAGGGTGACGGTAATTATCGTTGGGAATGCCACTACCACAGTAAGCCAACGGACAGTATATAGTAGAGTTAAGAAATCCTTTAGTTGTAAGGTAAACAAAAGCAGACCTTGAAGGGCAATGGTTGAAGGATGCAATTTAATGACATCGTATGGCAACATAAGCCGTTGACGTCGGCAGGAATTATTTTGAACAGTTCGCACCGTCGTACATGGCATAATACAGTTGACAACAATTAGTTTCAAGTGTTTAATGACATCTTGTGGCTGCCGAGGCCATTGATGTCGTTCTTTCCTTATGAAGTCGTATAAATGTGACGATTATTATCATTATTATTATTCCAAGGTTTAACGTCATCGTATGACATCAAAGATCACTATCGTCGCCCTTCTCCTTTATCCAAGGAAATTTAAATATATATTTCACTTTTTTAAATAGCTGATGTCATCCAATGATGATTCAGCGATGATGTTGAAGATTGTTTTACTCCTTAAATTAGACACCTTTAAGGATATATTCATTCATGGTACGTTTTATAATGAATTCATCGGCGAACTAACAGAATGAATTAGACTAAACTAGTAATTACACCTAAACAGAAACCGTTAAAGCTTCCTGATTGTTTAATTATCTAATTATCTGCCTTGAATACATCAATGGTTCCTTTATTATTGAGAAACGAAACGCAAAGTCAAGAAGAATGAAACAAAGAGATAATGAGCTTAAAACTTGCACAAAAGACGAGGTAAGGAACTTGACGAGAAAGAGATACAGAAACGATCTTTATGTCTTTCTATTTGTTGTTCTGGTCCGCTGGGTGGATTTATATCTATCACTGAATTGATCTGCATGTAGTATATATCCTTCTGTATACGCTCCTATGTAGGTCTGAGTGGATCGGTCCCTATTTGTGCATTTGTTTATAATTGTTGGCGTGTGTATGTTCGTTTCTAAGCCTCGTTGTATCGGTTTGTATCTGTGAATTGTTTGGTCTGTAACTGTGTATGTTTGTTTGTGTATCTTCGTGTATCGGTATCTATTTTATCTGTGTATTATTATATGGCGTTTGTTTCACTATAGGTCTTCATGTATGTGTACTTACGTCTGAACTGATCTGTTTGTCACAGTATGTGTCTTTGGATATTCTTTGATGTCTATCTAAAAATGTGGCATAAAACAGCGACAGGTTTAAACGCTATTTAACAGTTGATTTCATCCAATGAATTTCCTTGCGATAATGTTTAAGATAATCTTAATTCTTTGATAAAACACCTCTAAGCGGTGAACAAAAAAAGATATAAATATGAATTCGTCGTACCCTTAGCTGTAATATGCCAAATAATTTCTGTCGACGTCAACAGCCTTTGTTGCTATAAGATGTCGTTAAACCCTGGATCCATCCATCCTTAATGTGTAAATGTAATCTCTTCACAATCTTTCGACTTAAGCTAGTAATTCTAGGATGATAAAAACTGTTAAAGCTTATCTTAATTGAAATTGTAAAAGCATGGACGAAGTGACATTTAGCTTTTTTAATGGTGTGCCTCGCAATGGATACCTTCGTGCATCTTTGCGTTATTTACATTGAAACAATGGAAACTCTGGAGTGGCATGCGGGTATCGAACCGCGTCGTTTCAAGATCTAACGCTCTTTTGACCACAGGTATGTATATTTATGTTTATGCATGTTTGTATGTGTATAATTATATGCATGTGTATGGATGCGATATGTATGTATATGAGTGTGTATGAATGCATACGCGTATATAGCTATTCATAAAACTTATTTAGCGCCTAAAGAACACCACACACACAGTAACCGGGATTCAAATAATTTTACCGAAAGCAACCTCAAATTTGCATTCATGTTGCGCCTTTCGCAGCCTCTGAGGTTCACTGAAACATGACCACTGTCCAGTTATGTGGACATTGGCCTTTCAAATCTGAAACTCAATTTCCAGATCATTTCATTAATTTATGCGAAGCCATGCGGCCATCTAGCGTCCACTGGACGCTTAATGGTTCAGATCCAAGTGATATTGTCCTTATTTATAGTCACCGGTTTCTCTGAAGAAAAACTCAATCGCTCTTGATACAGTAAGACGTTAGTTAAAAGATTAAATTGGGTTTAAGTTAGGATATGACCTCTTGCTGTTAAACAAGTAATGATGAACTGAAGTCAATTAATGTTTAATAATGATGATGATGATGATGATGATGATGATGATGATGATGATGATGATGATGATGATGATGATGATGATGATGATGATGATGATGATGATGATGATGATGATGATGATGATGATGATTTAACATTAACATAATTCTTTAACATTAACATTAACATTAACATAATTCTTTATTGTATTTCATCATAAATTGAACAAGACAGAGAATAGCGAATATACACAAAACACAAATGATGATTGAATTTAACCCAAAAAAAATTATAAAAAAGGAACAAATGCGTGTGGCAACTAGATGGGATACAATAGGGAGCTCCAGAAGGGACTATTGTCCCGCTTAGGAGGAACCCCCAGGTAATAGCATCAGTGTCAATACATGACGATCCAGGCAGGTTAGCAACATCATTATAAAGCCTTAGCATAAGTGGTCACAAGACCATTACAAACATCATTAACGTAATATAAACGAAAGTATGCAGACTTAACTAGAGTTGACAAAAAGTTGACAAAAATTATGATGATGATGATGATGATGATGGTGATGATGATGGTGGTGGTGGTGGTGGTGGTGGTGGTGGTGGTGGTGGTGGTGGTGGTGGTGGTGGTGGTGGTGGTGGTGGTGGTGGTGGTGGTGGTGGTGGTGGTGGTGGTGGTGGTGGTGGTGGTGGTGGTGGTGGTGGTGGTGGTGGTGATGATGATGATGTGGATGATGATGATGATGATGATGATGATGATGATGATCATAATAATAATAATAATAATAATAATAATAATAATAATAATAATAATAATAATAATAATAATAATAATAATAATAATAATAATAATAATAATAATAATAATAATAATAATAATAATAATAATAATAATCCTGAGGGATCCTTGATACCTCGGGTAAAAAATAATAATAATAATAATAATGTTTTCTTTATTTAAGCGCCTGCTAACTGCACTTCGCTGTACAGTGAACATACATTTAGTAGAAACGGCAGCCACGCAGGGCGCCTTACATACATGTACACAGTAGAAGCACATGATAACAGTTTTACAGATGTCAAATACAACTGTTTTATACGGCAGCTACAGGGCGCCACTCACGGCCTACTATTTATTTAGCCACCGCCGCCACGTAGCGAGTGGAAGGCTGAATAAACTTAACGGGGTCTGCGGGAATCGATATCGGTACTACTGCTCTTCACGCCAGTGTGTTACCCATTACTCTAAGCCCCCCCCCCCGTCCCCATGAAGACACTTTTTGGGTTGAGAGAAACTTAGGTTGACGTGCAAGAGGAGGACAAACAGATTTAGAGCAATGGCGCCACCTCGTGAAGAGGGTGAATCGCAATCGCAAACTCCAAATTTCTAAAGCGCTACTTTAGAGCTAAGCACAGGGTACCAGCTTATTCACGAGCGTTTATACGTTGAAATGAGAATGCATCCCTTGTAGTCTGTGTGAGCTTCCAATGCCCGGTTTCAGCATTTCTGAACTTTGTAGGGGTTATTTTCAAATGACAGTTGTTCGGCCTTTTAGACGACCAACTGTACAGCCATCCTCTGCCTCCTCTCCCTAGTCACTCTAGCAACCGGACGCGGTTCTCCACAACAATTCCTGTGACATCTGGAGCCCTGCACCTAGCTTTCACGTAGCGCCTTCGGAAATTTTGAGTTTACGAATACGATTACAACTATGGGTTAGTGGTTCGCGCGCAAAGCAGTAGCCTTATCTTCCTACCATCGTTAAAGTAACTCACGTTTTAGGTTTAAGTTACAGGAAAGTAAACGCTTTAAATGAGGTGACTTAAGTATGCGCCTTCCTTTTTTATGAACAACTCACGCTTTATGTTCTGATTATTTATAGAAGGGTAAATCCTTTAAATTAGGTGTCTAAAATATACGCCATTGTTTCGGCGCTATAGTAAACGCGTTTGTAGGTGTCCCACTAGCCGCAAGGCTTACCCATACGCTTTCTTAAGAAGAAAGTCATACTTACTTTTTAACTTATTTATTACTTGATTAATTAACTAATTTTTAACTTAATGGAATGACCTTGGCATTTGTAAGCTGCTGGCTCTGTGTGAGACTGTGTGTATTTGCAGTGATGGGCACTAAACTATATTTTTTTAGTTAAACTAAAACTATTTTCCAACTAAAAAAAGTAGTTAAACTAAAGTTGGCAACTGATTTTGGAAATTAGTTAACTAAACTAAAAAAAAGTAGTTAAACTTTTTCCAACTATTTTCCAACTATTTACGACAAACATTTTTGCAATAAAAGACGTTAAGTGAACTGTAATAATGCAAAGCGTCAATGACAATTTCACCTTCAAACTATGCAATGTGTACTGTTCTGGCATACAGTTACATGTGCACTGTAAGTAGTGTATGAATTTGAAAACACAGGCTGTAAATGCTAAAACCATGCAGTGTTAAAATGTTTTTTTGCTGACAGTGTTCAATGTTCACTGTGGAAAAATAGTTGCATATTGCTGATTTTTTTAGTTAAACTTTTTAGTTAGCAACTAAAAATTTTTAGTTAAACTATGGTTTTAACTAAACTATTTTTTTTAGTTAAACTTCTTCCTTAACTAATTTTTTTTAGTTAAACTAATAGTTAGCAACTTTCTAGTTAACTATTGCCCATCACTGTGTATTTGCTGTTTAACGACGCGGTGTCTCATCAAAGATGATTAGCGTCGCCCTTCTCATGTGTCCAATTTTGGGACTGGCATTGCCACGGATAGTAGCGGAGTTGTGAAAACCTTTCGTTGTAATGTAAAAGAAGAGCAGAGGCTCAAATGCAATGATTGAAGGACCCAAGGTTTAACGTCGTCTTATGACATCAAAGGCCTTGACGACATTTCTAAAGTCTATAGAATGCAGTAGAAACAAGTTATTTATAGAGTCAGAAATACACCATTAATAGATGATAAAAGCAGAACTATACAATAACAGTAGTATTCATATTTATTGACATAAAGCAATATAGTTGATATTGTCTGTGACATACTTTGATAAAATGTTTTGAGGCAATTTAAATAATATTTTTACAGCAAATAAGAAATTTTAAATGTAAATAAATTCTTAATAAACATTTGTAATGTACAAGAGATTCTGAAGCTATTTATTCTAATTTAATTTGTTGTAAAACGGCTTTGATAAAAAATTCACGCGATATTTATAATTATGACACGGGATTCTTCTTCTACATTTAGCCTTCATTAAAACATTTTTAAAGTGTGTAAGGATAGTTGTTTTTTTCACTTTACTTATAGTGGACCCGCATATCTTATGGCTACCACGGGTCCTCAGTTTAACAACATCCATGTCAAGTAGGCTGCTGACGTCAACATAAACTATTTTTGCATATTATGGCCACCTCGGCCGTTGACGTCGGCCTTATTATTACTAAAACTCAGTGTTGGGTAAACTCACACAAGAAATGAGTTAAATCAAAACTCAACTCATGCACCTCAAAATGAGTTTAAAATCAAACTCAACTCATCCTAAGTGAAATGAGTTAACTCAAACTCAGTTGTTAAATGAGTTAACTCATAAATTCACACGTTTCATACTAGCACGTTCTAATCGAGCAACAATTTTTCCATTACGCCTACTTGTAACAGAAAAATATTTTCCATCAAGAATACCTCACAAAAATATTTCTAGAAACCTCTAATTTGTTTCGGAAAACCAACCGGTAGGCTAACATAATAACAATAATAATAATAATAATAATAATAATAATAATAATAATAATAATAATAATAATAATAATAATAATAATAATAATAATAATAATAATAATAATAATAATAATAATAATAATTGTAATCAATGTAGCCTATTTGTGGAGTTACAAAGGCAATTTTCAGTATCAACGTAAAATAGTGGTACGTATAAGGACAGTGACCCAACGTTCCCAAAGTGGAACACATATA
The DNA here is from genome assembly GCA_963556255.1 of Allolobophora icterica. NCBI lineage: Eukaryota > Metazoa > Annelida > Clitellata > Crassiclitellata > Lumbricidae > Allolobophora > Allolobophora icterica. Next base: position 5,026,279 of record OY744605.1, on the reverse strand, counting down.
AAATCAGCTACGTTGCTCATGCATAAAGCACTATCACTGAAATATTTGACCATACACAGGCACAATAAACAGAGTTCATTCAATATTTACAATAAAAACAATTAATTGTCACGTGCTTGTAACGTACAGTTATTTTCAATATTTAGAACTAAAAACGTCAATTTTTGTCCAATTTTCACCTAAATTATAATTATAATTTACCAAACCAGACTCGAAATCAAGTAAATAAACACTCCTCCATCGTTGATCAAATCAATGAATATTTATGAGATGACTTATAGTCTGTTTCACCGTCCCCCAAGATGTTTTAATAAGGTGTTCCACTTTGGGAACGTTGGGTCAAAAAAGGTTAAACTTGAAATTGAAGAGGACAAAGACCGTATCGGTTAACGCAGCTGCTCTTTAGGCTTATATAGACTGGATAACAACGCTTTAAAGGTGTCCAATTAAACGCATTGCTTTATCACGGTTTAAACCCTTTAAAATCATCTTATGACTTTGTCCTTATCTTTTAATAAAGAAAATCAAACCTGCTTTGTCTCTGTTACTGGCCATTATGTAGATATTCTGTTTAATAAATCTGTCAGACCAAAGATAACTTTAATCTAGAAATTTGGATTTCCTTATGTCTATGGGATTCTAAATATGTTATATCTGTACTTACATTTGAACAAATAGATTTATAAAAATCACCTCCACTATCATTATTGTATTCTAATTGCCATTAATATACTATTTAAAGTTTCATTAAAGTAAAAAAATTCCTGAAATTCAAGATAATTAGTAGAATTTGTCTGATCTATACTCAAATACTTCTTCTTTGGTTCTCTGCCCTTTGACAGGTTCGTATGTCCAACGGTGCCATTCTTCTCGGTGTTGAGCCTCTTCTTTCATATCCTTGTAGCCGTCCTTCTTCAAAATCCCGTCTAAGAGCATCGTACTTAGTCTTCTTCTTGTCTTTTTCCCTTCCATTCTACCCTCGATGATATCTCGTAGCTGGGAATTCCCTCTCACTATATGGCCAATCCATCTTCTTTGACGCTCTCTAATTGTCCTCATCTATGACTGCCTGGGTCGCTGACGTCGACCTTACATCACCTTACAAACGTTGCAGTCCAAGACACTTGAGAGTAAGCAGCACGGATTCCAGCAGTTTAACGACTCATAGATAGGAAATCAGTGAATAAAATTCTCAAGTTATGCTGTATTTTTTTAATTACGGTTTATCGATGGGTCTGTCGTAACACACATGATTTACGAGCCCTCCTCCTTTACCCAGGCTTGGGACTGGCGCTACCAGAGTACGGGAGTGGCGGAGTGAAATGCGGTTGCGTAATTTCCAGTGCTTAACAACAGGCCGTTAACGTCAACCTAGACTAGTTAAAATTCACTTAGCGCATGATCGTAACATTTATAATGAAATGTATGAAGGTGTTTTAAGGGTGTGCAGAAAGAGCAATCTAAATATCAATGATCAATAACAAACAAACCAGTTCAAATATACCAGTCCACCCAGACATACAAGAAAACATCCAGAAGGACATCTAATCACACACAGAACGATTCAGACACAGATACCGATACACATAGACTGAGAAATTATAATCCATAAAGACGTTGAATTTCATAAACACTAATTGAGAATATAAAAAGAATAATTATGCACAAAGAATCACAGTGACAAACAGATCAGTTCAGACGCAAATACAAATACAAATACAGTTAAACAAACGCGAAACCATATATAGTAACACGCAGATAAATTCAAGCATATATCACCGATCTACGAACTTATACAAACAAACATACACAGTAACAGGCTGAACATATCACAGATACAAACCGACACAACGAGGCCTATGAAGGAACAAACACACAGAAAGACTTACGATTCCAGACAGAGAAGTAAGATAGCTTTTGTTTCTGTTTCTCGTTAAGCTTCTGATTCTGGTCTTTTGTGAAAGTTTTAGCTCCTCTTCTCTTTGCTCCATTTTTTTTACTTACCTTTTCATTTCGCAATAATAAAGGCGCCGTTGATGTATTCAAGGCAGATAATTAGATAATTAGACAATTAGAAAAGCTTTAGCGATTGATATTTTCCTAGAATTAAGCTTACTTGCTTTTGTCTAATTGCACATAAAAACACCGGTACTGCATTTACAAATAAATGATCCCAAGAATTAATATATCTTCTATTGTTCACCACTTAAAGGTGTCTAATTTTATCATTAAAACAATCGTAAACATTGTCGCACGAAACATCATTCGGTGACATCAACCATTTAAAACATTAAAATATATATTTAAATTTCGATTTAAAATGCAGTGAAATATCCGTGCCATTTTAAGGACGTAGAAAGCGACTATCAATGGCGAACAGAAATTCAATCGTGTCGTAAAAAATATTCAGACTTCGGGCTTCGAGGTCCGTTTACACTAACACTATCTTAATTAGCTTAATTACTGAAGTCGCTAGCTGAACAATAGCGATATAGTAGTTTTAGTAGTTTATGGCTTAACTGAGTAGTTTCTATTGCTAACGATATCTTGCGGATTACCTTAGCCTTATCAGCCAGACAGTGACTATGGATTGAATCTGATTGTTTAGCGACATCTCGTGACATCAAATGTCGTTCACCTCAATAGGAAAACTTAATGCACAGCTCTTTACCATTGCTCAAATCCTCTTTTTATAACATATATTAAAAAATGGGATTTCATATCCACTATGCCTACAGCGGCGTTATGATGACGCACAAAGTTGCAATGATGTGCAATTGAACATGCTTACACACCAACTTAATCGGCTGTCCTTCCAGTGTAGGTCTGCACATCGCATCGGGCAGCGCATCTTCTCCATTCTTTCACCTTGTTCCACAACATCTAGAGAACTTCATATTGTTCCTGATAGTCTCCGACCAGTTCAACATCACGTGGTCTTCCCCTTCTCCTTTTCCTCCAGATCATCACTTGTTCGGCTCTTCTATCCCTGTCCATAAACTTCGCCACTGCTCGTACTCTGACAGTGCCAGTCCCAAGCCTAGATAAAGGAGGAGGGCGACGCTAATGATCTTTGTTATCGCACAGTTTCGCTAAACTGAAACTACTACTACTCCTTATCCATACGAACCACATATCCCATCCATTTTAATCTTCTCTTTCTGATAGTTTTCTCTATTTCATCTTCTCCCGTCCGTTGTCTAAGGACTTTAGTGAAAATCCAAAGAATAAACTACTTAATGGAGCTTTTCTATATATAATATTAGTGAACATAGTTTTAAAGGTGTCCAATAAAAAGCATTGGTTATGGCACGGCTTAAGCCCTTTAAGGACATCTTACGACTGTCAAGGCGGTTGATTTGTAATTACCTTTGAAAAGAAAATATCTAACTTGCTTCTACTCTGTAAGTGGCGATTATGTAGATATTTTCTGTTTAACAAAGCTGTCATAACAAAGATAATTAGTGTTGCCCTCCTCATTTATCCAGACTTTGGAGAAGGGCTACCCGGGTATGAAGCAGTGGCGGCGTTTCAGAGCGTATCCTCTGATGAAGTTGCTTCCCTTGGGTTTGATTGAAATACTAATAATAAAAGATAACGCTTTCAAATAAGAGTCGATGTGAGATATACACTGAGGAGTTGCCAATGTAAACTGATCGAGTAAGAAGTGTTAAGTGTAATAGTAAATGTTACTTAAGTGTAAGTGCAGTGAAATCAAAAAAGTAATATATTATTCTGCCGTTAAGTGAAATCTGATGCGTGAAGCTGAAAACTGTGAAGCCGAACCTAAATAAGTAACTAAAGACAGGCATAATTGGAAATATTTAGACACCTCTTGTAAGAATTAGAATTCTTAACATAAGTAGAATTTCAATCAGCAGAAGAAATCTAGCGAAACAAAGGCTCTGGAATCTTTTCTCTTTTGGTTTAGTAATGGAGACTACTACTATTAACATACACTGCAGCCCGCACTGTGGTAGTGCCAGTCCAAAGACTGGGCAAAAGAGGAGGGGAACTCTCATCATTCTTGTTATGACACAGGGTCTTTAAACAGGAACTACTACACACTATTACAGTATGTGTCATAATTATGAAAATTTGGCCCTTCTCATTATCAAGGCTTCAGACTGGCACCGACTGTTCGAGGCAATTAAGTATATCAAAGCTGCCTCCTCTCTCTGGTCTCTCTGGGAAGCTGAATCGGATCTTAACTTGGTATCTCTGGACGGTGAGCGGACTTTTGATCACAGGACTGTTGGTCATAAGATGTTTGGTAACATGGTATGTATGTATGTATGTATGCATGTATGCATATACGTATGCATGTATGAATATATGTATCCATGTAAATGTGTATGAATGTCTGTATGTATGTATGCGTGTATGTATGTGTGTATGCACAGTATGCATATATGCACGTATGTATGCACGTATGTATGTATGCATGCATGCATGTGTATGTATGTATGTATGTATGCATGTATGTATGTATGTATGTACAGTGCTTTTTTCTAGAAAAAAAGTTCCGGAACGGAACAATAGGTGCCGGAACGCAACAATTATGGACGGGCTAAAATCACGAGAAAAACTGGATTTGGGGATTGGGAGGGGTCTCAATAAACACTGAGAACAGTTCAAAAACACTGAAATTAAATTAAAATAACTAAATTGCTGTTTTAGTTATTAAAATAAATCAATTATTTTTTAGTAGCTGAAAAAGGTGCCGGAACGCCGTACCGGCGCGTTCCGGCTGAAAAAAAGCACTGTGTATGTATGCATGTATGTATGTATGTATGTATGTATGTATGTATGTATGTATGTATGTATGTATGTATGTATGTATGTAAGAAGTAAGTGTTTTCTTAATTAAAAAACGTTGGCAAACTAAATTTCTATTTATTATTTTTTTCATTTGATCAACAGTCTTGTGATCAATGGTCCTAATGATCAATGGTCCGTGTAACCAAACGTCCTATGATCAATAGTCCTATGATCAATAGTCCTGTGATCAATGGTCCGGAAATCCTCTGGTCACCCCATCTGACTTGAGACAGCGCTCGTGAATAAGCTGGTGCCCTGCACGCACTTAACTTCAGAGTAGCGCTTTAGAAAATTGGAGTATGTATAACCTTAGGATTACTATCCAAACGCTGCTGAAACAATCTTCTGTCCACGCAATCACTTGCTACAGACTCGACCGGCTTCAAAAGACGGGACCAAGATGATCATGCTAGCCACGGCGAATAACCTCTGAAGCAGTTAACTCATCCAGCACTTCCAGCGGGGAGATAGAGCAGATTGAATATCCAACCATTTAAGAACATCTTTTGCCTAAACGCCGCTGACTGCCTATGAAAATGTACGTGACTTGCAGAACGGAAATGTTATGCGATTTGTTTGTATATAATTTAGAATGAAGCCATGTTAAAGGTGTCGAAGGAGTGTCGTATAAAATATAAGGTTAACGTTATACAGCTTGTGAAGAAATAAATAAATCAACATTCACCATAATTATTCCTTTATCAATGGGCATTGCCGCATCGTTTTGTTAAAATAATTTTGGCTTTAACGATTATTTATAGAAAACATAAGTCTTTTAAACGAGGTGTCTAACATATAACCATAAATCAACGAAAACAAATATAAATATAAACTGAAATACAACAAAAAGCTTGAAAACGTCAACGGCTTTTGCTGCCGTATGATATCGGTAAGTTGTGTAATAAATAAAATAAGGAAACAACCATTATAACTATTTGTTAGAGATGGTTTCGTTAGTATTAACCCTCAGGCTACCAAGGTTTTTTTGCGACATCGGCTACCAAGGGGGGGGTGGTTACCCCCCCCCCGGAATTTCGTGTTTGGTTTCAAATATCATATAATGTAATACAGCATTTGATTCAGCATTCATTTCTGACAAGAATGGTATATTTAGTTGTAAAATATATGAATGCATCTCGAAATTATATACTTTTTAACAAAGGCACCGTCCATTTAACGATATCTGCTAGTATCCCACACATTTTGTACTTGTTGGATAAAAAAAATATAAATGATGTGGGTTTTGAAAATGAACTATGTATCCAAGAATATTCTACATATAATGAGGCTTAATTTTCAACAATACAGACTATTCCAAAGTCTGTTTTAGTTTCAGGCAAAATCTAAAGGCATGCAGCTATATCAACATGAAACAAGAAATTATGTTATTGTTCCCGGCAGTCAAATACGTCAGTTATTGCAAGTTACTTCCATTGTTTTGTGCGAATGCTTCCTTCAAACCGGCTTCTTGAACACTTCACAGCACTGCTTTACTTTGTTAGCAATCTGCTTCGAATGTTTAAAGCCCTTCCCCATACCCAACCATACCGGTTTACGTTGTGATGTTGCATCAGTGATTTTCACACTGAATAAGCGTATTATTATTTATTATAATCACTTCCGGTTTTCAAAAGACAAATAACTAAGCAAGCAAATATAGCCCTACATTCCCTCTAAAGAATGGCATAGTTGTTTCTCTTCCAGAAAGAATAATGAATACCTTTATAGTCGACAATAGCTAACAGCTGACAAGAGAAATTCCTGATTCCAAAACGTGGTACCTAGGCTATATCGGGTATAACTTTTTATGGTGTGGGCTATCATCACGACTTTTAGCTCAAAATGTGCGGAAATGGGCCCCCTACAGCTACCTAAAATGTCAAAATTAAATTCCAGGTGCTAAAAAAATTTTTGGCAGAAAAACATAGGGGGGGGTGGTAACCACCACCCCCTTGGTAGCCCGAGGGTTAACATAAAGACTTCGATGTCCCTTGCGGCCGTAAAGCAGCAGCTCGCGTTAAACGAAAAGAGGATCGGAGGAGGGTCAGAGATGGGAGAAACACGGAGGATGGTGGCTCAGGCAAAAGTCAGTCCACAAGTGACAATTAAAATGTGACGGTAAAAGAGAGAAGGTAAGATAGATAAGAAGGTAACATGACAAGGTATGTGGGAAGATCAAGGCAAGGTAAGCTAACAAGACAAGTGAAAGGCACTGCAGGTGAGAGAAGGTAAAGGTAAATGAAGGTACGTCAAGGTAACGCAGGGTAAACTGTTACAATAATGTAGAGGTAGCCAACAACCAATGATCGCTTCAAGTTAACCCACATTCTATAAACGTACAAAACTCGTCCTAATCTAATCCATTCACATTATAATGTTTAAATTTATGAATGTATGTATGTATGTATGTATGTATGTATGTATGTATGTATGTATGTATGTATGTATGTGTGTGTGTGTGTGTGTGTGTGTGTGTGTGTGTGTGTGTGTGTGTGTGTGTGTGTGTGTGTGTGTGTGTGTGTGTGTGTGTGTGTGTGTGTGTGTGTGTGTGTGTGTATGTATGTGTGTGTGTATGTATGTATGTATGTATGTATGTATGTATGTATGTATGTATGTATGTATGAATGTATGTATGAATGCAATCTTGATACCAATAAGACAGAAACCAGTTCTAATATACCGATCCACACAGACATACAAAGAACATCCAAACAAATGGATGTCGATTCACGCACAAAGTTACCGATACACACAGACTGCCAAATGATAATTCACAAAGACACTGAATTCCATTAACACCAATTCAGAGAGAGAGAGAGAGAGAGAGGCAACAACACATCTAGACATGAGAAGAATATCCAAGCGTACACACAGTGACAAACAAACGTAAGTACACATACACCAAGACCCACAGTGAAACAAAAGCCAACACATAATAATACACAGATAAAATAGATACCGATACACGAAGACACACAAACAAACATACACAGTAACAGACCAAACAATTCACAGATACAAACCGATACAACGAGGCCTATGATAATACGCAGATAAAATAGATTAGCGCTTTAGAAATTTGGCGTTACTCATTACGAATCAAAGACTTTTGAAACATCTTCCTTGCGTACCTCGCTACAGACTCTCGCCCCGCCTCCAAAGACGGGACCAGCAGGGCATCCTCGCCCTGACAAGGCGCCAGTATCGGACATTTCCACGGCGAGTAACCCTTGAAATTGAAACAGTTAACTCATCCAGTGCTTCGAGGGGAACGGTAGAACAGATTGAATTTCCAACAGTTAACTACATCCTTCGGCCTTTGATGTCGTTAGAAAATAATTGAACACTTCTCACCGTTCGTTTGACCTACACACTATGTACCGAGAACAACTTGGATGCGATTTGTTCATATATAAATTTTGATGAAGCCATGTTAAAGGTGTCGAAAGAGTGTCGTACTCAATAAAGTTTAGCGACAACGTAGACTGCCAGAACCGTTCAACCTGCAGCTTGGATGGGATTTCCAACAGTTAATGGCATCTTATGAAATCAGAGGCCATAGACGTCAATAGAAGATTTTTTAAACAGTTTTCATTTTTTGAAGTACTTGAGGAGACCACCAGACTGAGGAATGAAGAGGAAAACGCCATCTATGGTTTACGCTCTTGAAATCAAATAAAAAGATTCCTAAATTCTGCTTTCGAAAGAAAAGTCACGAAAGGCCCGGGCCGAGAGAAACAGATCCACGACGCTAACGGACTACAAGATAGCGCATTGGATAACATCTGGCTTAGAGTGCGATAGGTACAGAGATCGAGTCCTATAGGCGGACATGCTTTGTAGGCTGCAATTTGCGCCGTGTATTGCAGGCTGTCTGTGTTCTGTTAGTAGTTAAGGTTTATCGCATAACATGTACATGTACAGCGCAGTGCGTTTGCAGGCGCTTAATTAAAGAATAAATATTATTAGAAGAACACCTTTAAAACTATTCATAGAGATGCTATATATTTCTCTCCTGTAAAAGGCTTTCAACTGCGTCTGTGAAAACCGCAGTAAGTTACTACAGTAATGAAACATGACGCTACAATTATCAAGAAATTATCGAACACATGTCTTGGCGCCCACTCGTTTTTCTGCTGACCCCTAACGAGTGGAAGGCTGAGTCGACCTAGAGGGGATTGCGGGCACTGAACCGTGTCTTTTCAAGATCTATTGTTCTTTAGACAAGAATATTACCATTCATATTTACCCCTTCCCCAATGAATAAATTTACGAGGACTGGCCATCGTTAAGCAGCAACTATACACACAGAGCTAGCAGATTGCGAATGTCAAGGTCTATACCATTTAGTCAATAATTAGTTAATTAGATAATTATTTAATTAATTAAGTAGGTAAATCAGTAAATAAGTAAGTACGACTTTATTCTTAAGTAAGCACGTGGTAAGCCTCTTTAACTGCACACGCAGAGTCAGCAGTTTACGAATACCAAGGTCTAAACCATTTTTTTCTTCATAAATAAAAAGATATTTAAAAAATTTAGCAATTAAGTAGGTCATTAAGTAGATAAGTAAGTATGACTTTCTTCTTAAGTAAGCGTATGAGTATTTAAAGCATATTGGGGAAACCTACAAACTCGCATAATCCACGCCGATAACATGGCCTATACTTTAGACACCTCGTTTAAAGTATTTGCTCTCCTATATATAACCATAACGTAAACGCGTGACTAACTGAAAAATCTCCGCTCGTAGGAAGAAATAAGTGCGAGTGCAAACCACTAGTTTGCTTGTAATCGTAATCGTAAACTCAAAATTTTGCAAAGGCGCTACTTGGAAGCTAAGCGCAGGGCATCAGCTTATAAATTACGACCGCAGCGTCTTGTCAGAGGGGTTGTCTAGTGGAGAACTGGGTCCGGTTGCCAGGGAGACTACGGAGAGGAGGCAGAGACTGTTCGTCGAGAAGGCTGAACAATTGTAATTTGCTAATAACACAATAGATAACGTATACATACACATGCATAAATTATATACAGCTACATACATACATATACATATGTAATCAGTGCTTTTATCATATGTAGTTTCTATTTAACGACGCTGTGTCATAAGATGATTAGCGTCGCTCCCTTCCTTACCCTATCTTAGGTCTGACACTACCTGAGTATAAGGCAGTGACGGTGTCTCAATGCCGATTATCTAGTCAAGTCGATTTCATAGGGTCCGTACTGTTTGAAAAAGATATAACGTATTCAAAGAAAGAGATCTTAAAGCGAGGCAAGAAATACATTGAAGTGGCGCCAATGTCGACTGATAGAGACAGAATCGTAAATGTAATTGTAAATGTTACATAAATGTAAATTCACCAAATTGTAGAGATGGAATTTTTGTTTTACCTTCAAGGAAAATCTTATGTGTGAAGCTGAAACTAAATAAACAAAACAGTCGGAATATATTTATGGTAACATTTAGACACCTTTGTTAGGAACTCTGATTCTATAATAACTGGAATAAATCCGCTGATGATCTGTTGTTGCATGTCCGGGTATTAAGAGTAATTCAAGCTAGAAAAACGTTCAATTAACTGTGAAAATTTTAACAACTGATTCTACAATCTTATAGTACATTCTACTAATGCATGTGACAGATGCAATGTACAGGACACCTTTATATTGTCATAAAAAATATGCTATACACACCGTTTAATTCCAGACTATCGGAGAGCAATTTTAAAAGAGCGACAGAAATATTTAGAAGATAATTGAATGCCCATAACCACCCAAGAACAAACAACAGTTTTGAGGGTGTGAGGCACAGGAGGTTCGAAACAGTAGTGGAACGTTACCGCCTGTGAGTATTGTCGATGATAAAGGAATTCATAAAAACGAGAGGCACCGCACAGATCAAGAGGTCGAGAGGCTGATTGCAGGGAACATTCCAGTAAAGAAGAAGAAAGAGCAACTCCAAAGAGAAGAGAGGAAAGCAACCGTTGTGAGGAGACATGATGCTATATCTCTCGAGGAGTACCTTCGAGCTAGTCCTCGAGGTACTTGTCCACAGCATTAACTTAACTTCCTGTCATAGATTGGTAGAAGAATCAGACACTGAGTGAATACAGTAGTAAATTTATTAGACTAGTAGCCAAGATGTAGTGTTCAGACTCGAAGCCTACATTTATTGCTTTTGAGTGAGTATATAATATTTTTTGTCGGCTTTTAATGCTGACTTCGTTTCTTTAGGTTTTCACTCTTTTATACGGTATTAATTCACTCTTCAGCTGCGTCTCTCTTATGAACAGGCCACATCTAGTATTAGCAAACCTATGCGCTAGATGATTATTATATTGTGAAATTGAACCGTTTTAAAGGTGTCTAAAAAGTGTAGAATTAAGTAATGTATAATGAAAGCTTATGACTGAGAGTATCGTTCAACCAAGCGGTTGCATTGCATTTCCTGCAGTTTAGTGGTATTTTATGGCGTCAAAGGCCGTTGACCTTGAACGGAACAAATGTTCAATCAATCAATAAATATTCATTTATTCATAACATGGAAGCTGACACCAACGCAACTTGGAGCATAGAATCAACATTTTCCACTTATCACAATGCAGTATCCTATCTTACAATACAATACAATACAACCAGTAGCTGTTAATGGCCTTCATACAACGTTCAGAAGTGCACAATGAAGCCAGTTAAACACTGGAAACTATTCAAATATTTTAATCCTTGCAACTCGACGTCAACGGCCTTTAATGCCATAAGATCTGGTTAAACTGTTGGTACCCAATCATTGCCCTTTACTTGGCTACTGCCGGTACTCTGGTGGTGCCAGTCCCAAGCCTGGATAAAGGAAGAGGGCGACGCTACTCACCTTTGTATGGGTGTCTTTTAGCAGTAACTACTACTACTGATGCTTCTAGTTAATACATAAGTAAGTACTGGCAATAGGTAAACCAGTAAATTAAGTAATTAGATAAATAAATTAGTAAATGTACTAAATTTGTAAATTATTAAGTAAGCAGGTAAGACTATTCTTAAATAAGCGTATGGGTGTTACGGATTTTAGAAGATTTAAAACGCGTTTACGTCCAATCTTGCCCTGAGAAATGTAGAACGCACTTTAGTATGCTTCTACTGCTTGCCAACAGTAACATGCGCTGATAGGAGATGACCAATTTATCTTGTGCCTTGATTAATTTCGTAGAATACGTTCGGTACGTTAACAATGTTGTAAAGTAGTCCAAGGAGAACGTTGAGTATTTATCCTCATACTGCGTTTTGACATCGATCTTTTATATAGCATAGCTTTAAACTGTTTTAAAGGTGTGTAAGGAGGTTTGAATCTATACTAGTATTATGCAGTGTTAAACGACATCGTATGGCTGGCAGAGGCATAAACTTACTTATTTAGTTAGCTGCTGTTTAATGACACTGTCTCATAAAAAAAAGTTGATTGACGTCGCCATTTTCCTCTTTTTAGGCCTTGGACTGGCACTACCACAGGTAGAGTAGAAGAAAAGTTGGATGGATGCATAGTTTCACGATATCTTACGGCACAAAGGCCGTTGATCATCCGCATTTAACGTTTCAGTATTAAAATTTTCAGGTTGGTGATTACACTGTTAAATGCGGATGATCTTCATATATAGATTAGTTGACATAGCTTTAAAGGTGTCCAATAAACACAATGCTATAGCACGGCTTAAACCCTTTAAGGCCATCTTATGACTGTCAAGGCTGCTGACTCTGTCTTTACTTTTTGATCGGAAAAATCTAACTTGCTTTAAACACTTTGAAACAGGTCTTTCGTGCGTACCTCGATGCAGAATCTCGCTTCACCTCTAAAGGCGGAACCAGTAGGGCATGCTGTCAACCACAAGGCGCAAGTATCAGACATTTCCACGGCGAGTAACCTTTCAACCAATTAACTCATCCAGCGCTTCGAGGGGACGATAGAGCAGATTGAATTTCCAACAGTTTAACGACACCTTATGGCAGCAAAGGCTGTTGACGTTATTTGAAATTATTTTTTAACAGTCCTCACCATTCATTTGGCATAATACAGCTATTCTATCAAACATGTATGTGATACGTCTAACACAACTGTACTGCGACTTGCTAGTATACAATTTCTTGACAAAAAGCCATGTTAAAGGTGTCAAACAATGTTGTATTAAATAGAAGTTTAACGACAGCCAGGTTAGAAATAAATAAATCAACATTCACCAGATCGTAAAACTCCGCCTCTACTCTATCTGTGGTAGCGCTGGTCCCTAGCTTTGAGAAAGGACGAGGGCGACGCTATTCATCTTTGTCATGACTCGGCGTCGTTAAGCAGCAACTAACAAAACACCGGATCGTAAGTATTATGCCATATGATAGGAACGGTGAGAACTGTTTAAAATAATTTATGTCGACGTCAACGGCCTTTGCCACCGGATCGTACAATAAAGGTGTGTTTCAGTTGGCTTCCTAATTGAAAGATTCAGCTGAGTATGGCTCTTACATATATGCCAACACATCTATACTGATGGGCCAAAGGTAGATGACTTTGTTGCTGTTGCCTTTATACTACACCAAATTTAAAAATAGATTTAAAAAAATAGATTATGTAAAAACTCCATTATTTATGCAGTTGAAATATGCCATAGGACCGGTGAGGATCGTTCACAACATGTGCACACCTCTTTTAAGTTTAGGCTCAACCCATATAAGAGAGCAGTAGCATTCTTTATTAATGAAAGATTGAGCATCATTTGTATTGTACTATAGTACGAACGGTGAGAACTATTCGAAATCATTTCCGGAATAAGGTGTGGTTAAAGTCTGGATCCAACTGCCAATATCTAACTCCGCCTCTACGTTGGGTAAGGCGATGCTATTGTTGCACACCTTTAAAACGCTCTACATATACAACATATATAGAGAAATGCACATAATCCCCACATTCGCCAGATAGAATTCCCACTGTTAGGGTAGGGTTGACGACAGCTGCTGTGACAGATATCGATAAACACTGAAAACTAGTAACTACTATTTACGTACCTGTACTGCACGTACTCTGGCAGTGCCAGTCCC
>OY744605.1:4999880-5009880 GCA_963556255.1 Allolobophora icterica | reverse complement strand
CCCTGCGAATAACTTTAGAGTAGCGCTTTAGAAATCGGAGTTTACGATTACGATTAAGTTTTAATTAAGGACATGCAAGTGAAGTATGTATATCCGGTGCGTTTGCTAGTGACTCTTAGTAAAGAAAATACTTACTTACGATTATGATTCAAACCTTGCTGCAGACTCTCGCCCCGCCCCCAAAGATGGTCCCCAGCTGGTCCCCAGCTGCTTCGTCCTCGACACGATAAGATGCAAGTATTGGACATTTCCTCTGCGAGTAACCTTTAAGGGTCGGTGGTTAAATGGCTAGAGCGGTGCAGTTTCTTGGACACCTTTAAAGCTAAGCTCACTAACCTATATAATCAGCAGCTTTTTAAGCAGTTTAATCAAAGTTTGCATGTTTCAAAGATCCAAAGTTTGCATGCATTTATATAATATTGTTTAATTGCTTTGAATGAAAAAATGTTGAAAATTCAAAAATTAAATTTAACAAAAATTTCATCTGATAATAATATGTATTGTACATTTGATAATAAAGCTGTTTTATAATTGAATAACTATATTACAAATCTCATATACATTATAAATATTCATCAAATCTTCATTTAATTTATGTTATATTTAAAATTCTTGTGTGTAACAATTAATGCAAGATGTTGTTTAATGTTCACTAAAGAATGTCTTTTCATAATACAAGTATCATTGAAATATATATATATATAATTTACGATGTTAAAAAATGATTATTATGAACATTGTAAGGAGTGGTTTGACACTTCTAAATGCTGTCTGTTGGACTCTGTAAATTCTGTTTTAAATGTATTGTTCATATTATTAAATTGTCGTCAACGACCTGTGATGTCATATGATGACGTTAAACTTTTGATTAAAAAAAGCAGTTTAATCATTGTTATGTCTATTGCGAGTTCGATATTGAAACTAAGGTACGGTTGATGTCTGAATTTATTACAACCGAATAAAATCATAAGAGAAGATTGAAGTTCATATGGAGAATTGATATAGAGCCTCTTCAAGGTTAGCTATTCTATTCAGAAGCAAAATGGATGGGACACGTGGTTCGTATGGACAATGATAGAAGAGCCAACTAAGTGATGAGATGGACCCATGGAGATAAAGCAAAACAGAAGACCATGGAACTTTGAACTGTTATAAGCTGTCGTTATACACTACTTAATGCAATACTTTCAGACACTTTTAATTTTGGTTGATCCACATTATAATAATCATAAAGCGTGTAGGTCTCATACGTCATTCAGTTAGTAGCCATTAAAGCGATAAATTTATACATACGTCCAACTCTTAAAAAATATTTGAGCTGACATATATCACTTATAGGGCCTGTGCTGTTAGCATTTCATTAATAGTCAGCCTGGAAGTGCAAAGTCTGAATATATTCTTTCTGACAATGTAGTAAAATGTGTAGGAATGTTTCCAGGATATTGCAAAAGTCGCATAGTCCAGTTGGATTAATTTTAAAACTGTACGATCTATTATTTATACTCACACGGCCTAAACTTAATTTAGCTAACTGAACTTTTCTGCGAGTTTTAAGTAATCTTAATATCCGAGCTTATGGCAGCAACAAAGAACTCACGGAAGTAGTGGCACTGTCGCATTTATTTTTTCTTATTTAAAGAATCTATATTCTTAAAGAGGTGTCTAAATATTACCAACTCTTTCGACTGCTATAGCTTAAGCCCTACTTACTTTCGGTTTCACAGATCAGATTTTACTTGAACAAATGCTTGCACATCATCCGCAAAGAGATGACCAACAGCTCCCGAGAGTGGGAAAAGAGAGGGATTGTCAGCCGTGTACAAACTAAAGAGTAGAGGACCAAGTACAGAGCCTTGAGGAACGCCCAGCTTAACGTGGATCCATTTTGTTCTAGAGTCACCCGATACAATCATGTGGTTCGCTCAAACAGATAAGACCGAAACCAGCAAAGAGGAAGGCCCTGCAACCCATATGAAGTTTCAAGACGCTGAAGTAGAATATTGTGATCTACCATATCAAAGGCTGCAGAAGCATCATAAAAAGCCAGGAGGGTAAGTTCAGCCCTGTCAGCAGCAGAGTAGATTTCAGAAAGGAGAGAGACACGAGAAGTCTCAGTAGAGTGATGAGCCCTAAAGCTT
This sequence comes from Allolobophora icterica, assembly GCA_963556255.1. Taxonomy (NCBI): domain Eukaryota; kingdom Metazoa; phylum Annelida; class Clitellata; order Crassiclitellata; family Lumbricidae; genus Allolobophora; species Allolobophora icterica. Next base: position 5,007,742 of record OY744605.1, on the reverse strand, counting down.
GACAGATTAGCAGGAAGGAGACCAGATTGCTCAAGATAAGGGAGAAGCTGAAGAGAGACAAAGCGCTCGAAAGTCTTGGATGCTATAAGGTCCTTTGTGATTTGTAATAACCAATATTTTCACTCAGGCTTCTGCGTTTACAAAATACACGAGATGCGCTTGAAATGTTTCAGACGCTTCTGGGTTCATGGTGTAAACAGATGTACGGTTGTAATTACCGATTGGATGGATTCAGGGTTTAACGACATCTTATGGCAGCAAAGGCTGTTGACGTTGACAGAAATAATAATTATTATGCATATCAGTTCTCACCTTTCTTGTGGCATTAAACACCTGTCTGTCCCATAACATACAAGTGCCGATTATTATTATTCCAAAGTTTAACGTCGTCCTTTGGCAACAATGGCCGTTGACGACAATTCACAAATACAATTTCTAGAAAACGATAAACGTATAGTGACGATTAAACGCAGTTGACACTTATATGATTGCAGTTGAAAGCGTTGAAAAGGTGTCGATCATTATCGTTACGTAGTATATTTCTATCGACAACTTACGGCCCCCATGGATTTCAACGTTGTATGCTATTTAATACATACGCAACCGTCTCTTAAATTAGTTTTTAATAGATATTTCGTTATTTGATTGATTCCAGAGTTCATCGATATCTAATGCAACAAATGCCGTCGACGTCTTTAAAGTTTATTGTATTTCAGTTCATTTTTATATTTGTTTCAGGTGCCTGTGGTAATGTTTTAGACACCTCATTTAAAATCTTGCTTTCCTATAAATAATGACCAAATAGCATGACAATAACCTCCAAATTATTATTATTCCAAAGTTTAACGTCGTCCTTTGGCAACAATGGCCGTTGACGACAATTCACAAATACAATTTCTAGAAAACGATAAACTTATAGTGTCCGTATAACACCATGTAAAGGTGTCAAACATAAGCTTACAATGTCAGTAATGTCACATAACCCAAAGCAACATATCTAATGTTATTTATAATACACATAGCTATAAAATGTTCCGACGCAAACCAAACAGTACTTTGCAACTATTGTCACTCGCTAGAAATATTTAAACAACTTCAGACATAAATGCACAGCACATATGATTATAATTATGACATTATATTCCCATTCTATTATTGAAATGTTTAATTGATCATTTCTTATTCCTCAGTTCAATGAGATATTATAGCAATATGTACCACTACAATCATATCATGTATGAAATAGTACCAATCTCACATACATCATGCATATTAAATGAAACGTATGGTTATACCAAGTACCTTTCCTCAAAGAAACTGCTCAGGTACTAAACACACTCAAGTACAAATCTCATCAACCAACAAAGCATAAAATTATATGAGCATAATAATTACAATTGTTTCAAGTTTGATATTAATGCATTCAAGATTGCATTATAATAATGTAATAATTAATACAATAAAATAAAATGCACAAGGAAAAGACTAATTAAAATTACAGATAAAAAAATAAAAAATAAAAAAAATAAAAATAAATAAAAATAAAATAAAACTATTTACATAACCTCCAAAAGTCGGCGTAATGCCTATTTATAAGAGAAGAAGATCTGAAATTGAGGTGTCTAAAATATCACCGTTTAATTGAAGACTGCTACCGATGTCTTTGCTCTGTACAAAACATTACTTGGACTTAGACTGGTGTTATATTTAGTTGAAACCGATAATTGACAACGTGATATCACATGTGATTTTTCCAAAACTTTTCGTTACTTTCCGCAGCTTTCTAACAACCAGCAATAATATAAGATAAACACGATTAAGCACCTCTAACAGTAATCCATGATTCCGAAATCCCAATTAGTAATATTATTATCGTAATGCAAACCAAAGTGCGGTACATGCAGTTGGTCATAATAAAGAATATACTTGCTTACTTACTTACTTATTGACGTCGACGCTATTATTACTAAAATTCGCCGAACACTTTCCAGAAATTGTGACGGTCATATACAATCTGTATAGATTGTTTTAAAGGTGTGCCTGTCGACAGCTACTTTCGTCGATCTTTGCGCTATTTACTTTGAAACAATAGAGACGTTATGGTACAATTATCAATAGGGCCTACCTTAATTAACATACGCATTGGCAGCCTTTAAGGCGTCCGCGCTTACAGGAATCGAACCGCGACTTTTCAAGATCTAAGCTTTACTGTTATTCTGGCCAGATTGTTACCATTCATCTATCCCCTTTGTTTGGAAATTCAATCTGCTCTATCGTCCCACTCGAAGCGCTGGATGAGTTAACTGCTTTAAAGCCCTAGGTTTTAGGTTTGGCGGTTTCCCTCGTAGAATGAAGTGACCAACGACTGTAGGCGGTTCAAGTAAGCATCTGTCGGCCAATGGGCGTTGATTTCATTTTGGTTTACACATCTTACAAGCATAGGCTGCTGAATTTAATTATATGCATAGCCTAGGCAACATCGTCCGCTTTGTGGAATGGAGGCGAGGCGCAGGGACGGTCGGTCGATCGGTGGTAGCCCCCACCCTAGGCCCTTCACCCTCCCTCTGGCCCTCTAGCGGTCGGACGGATGGATGGAGATGCATCGCTAGGGCAGACTAGACCCGACAGGGCATACCCCGTACAGGCCCTACCTCGATCAATTGACCACTTGTATATATATAACCGAGCTGTGGGTCGACTAATTTGTGTATACGAAAGCCAGGTAAGCTGGCTAGAGGTCATACCTGTACTTCTAGAATGTATACAAGTTGTTCCAATTATCCAAATTTACCCCCCCCATACACTCATATTACTATGGAGTTCATTGCTATGAAGATACTTACAGGGTTGAGAAACAAGTCTGTAGTTTCTATATGCGATTAGATTGCCATGAACAAATACGAACTTACTATTGTGGTAGATGGCGATCAAGAGGAAGCCATACGGGCATTTTTTGCTCACAACAACTGGAATTTTGAAAAAATTGGTAATTATGAAGACGATGCGTATATATATATATATATATATATATATATATATATATATATATATATATATATATATATATATATATATATATATATATATATACTGAAATTGTATAAATTGTTTTGTGTGGTGAACCCTGTACAAGTAGGCCCTATTGTTCTTCAGGTAGCGCTATACGTGCGCAAATAAGATTGAACTAAGATTTATAAATATTAAATTAAATTGCATTTATTATCCTTGCAAATATTTAGCTCAAACCATGCTATAGAAATACATAGTAATAATAACATCAGCAATGTTAGTATAATGACAACTGATGTGAACAGCAGTAACAGCAGTAATGATAATAAATGGCCAATTAAAAATGTAATTATTAAAATTACCATGATTATTATTATTACGATATGTAATAAGACAATAAACATATGCATAACCCAGCTAAGCTGTCGTTCAAGTCAAGTCGAAAGAGCTAATTGTATGTTGATGACATTATAAATATATCTCCAACCAATCGAAACTGCCTTTGTTCCAATTGCAGAGTTGGAACCACCAAAGAGAAGAAAATCTTGTATGGATGCCGCTTCGAAGGAGGTCTTGGTCGCGTCCAATGGAAATAGTACAGAGTCAGAAATTGAGGCTCAAAACAGTCATGACATTCAAGTGTCAGCTGATCATTTGCAGCTGCAGGGTGAAAATCATCAATCGGAAGGCGCCTGTCCTCTTTGTTTTCTCTCTCCGTGCGTGGGTTCTGCATCTCCAGGTTGGCTTGGCGGAGGACAAGCAGCGCATGCAGCTAACAGTCCAATACGAAGAGTAATTTATGGAAAATATTGGAAGATCATTTGCAACTTGGGTGGGTGGACGAGCCCATTATATCTGGCCAAGAAACTAACGGAATCGAACGGTGTACTTCACATGCGGGAAATAATGCCAGATTGCGTAGTGCGAAAAGTGAGATCGTTGTATCCGAATCCAACAGGCACGCCTTACATGGGCCACAAGTGGGAGTAACATTGATACTTTGGATAATTCGCCGGACTTTGTTTAGACAGAGAGATTTTTATTGTACACTTACTTTCTGACATAAAGCAGAATTTTATCGATTGTGAGCTGCTTATGTACACCTGTCATAGCTATGATTCAATGTAACATAACATTCCCCCATTTTAAATTTATATAGCGCCTCTTCAAGATTCCTACTCAGAGGTGGATTTAAACCTGAATTGCCCTCAATTGCTCGGCGCCACACGAAAACCACGTTACGGAGACTAGGTTTTTCATAAGTGCTATGTCAAATCAATTTTGCAATGGCCACAGTCCCTTGTCCGTTCAATCTTCTTTTTTTCTTGCTTGGATTAGGACCTCGTTGAGGGGGGGTAAGCCACAGATTCATTTTTATACAGATTGGAGCATCTTGTTACAGATCGGATGCCCTTCGTGGCATCAACCACAGTTTTCCGCTGTGGACCTAGTCTTGGTGATGAACACATGCCCGCTAGGCAGAGGGTCATCAGGCTTATTTAAATTGAGTCATGTGCTCCCATGTCACAAGGCTGTTATTGGATATTTGCAGCTTTTAGTTGTCAAGCAAAATGCCACTCTTTTTCTACAGTGTGCCCTACTAGCCTTGCCGCTGTTGGTCCGCGACTGCTTATTCGTCAGATATAACCCTGCTTATTTCGCAGCTGACCTCTATTTCTAGAGGTCGTTCCACTATCCGCCACCTGTGGACGCGTGTGATAGCAGTCAGCTCTGCCACACATCAGCTCTGCCACACATCTCTCTGTCCTATGCCAGGCCAAAATCCGGGGAGGTCAAGCAGAGTAGACAGCAGAATGCTAAGGTGGTTATGTGTAATGACGGTTGATGGTTATGTAGCACTGATATGTTTGATTTTAGTGTATCATACAATATTGTCACAGCTCTTACGGTTATTCTACTGTGTAGGGTGCATTGCTTTCATTTGAAAAGCTCTCACTGTCTCCTAATTGGTCGTCATCGGATTCGTCCGAAGAGATTTCACTCTGGCAGGTCTCCTTATCTGCAGAAGTTTCTGTCACAGACTCCGATATTGCTTTAGATGCTGACCACACGGCAATGTACAAATTCCAAATGTTCTCAACAAATACGTAGGTCTTGCGCCGATACACTTTTTTCCCGATTTGGCGACGTGGGTTTTTCGAACGAACAGTCGTGCATATAGACGTGTATGGTCTGTCGACGTGTTCGTTCCAGTCCAAGACAGCCAGATTGCTCCGCAGCTCGTACATTAAATTCCCGTAGTGTATCCGTTTATCCAGATAGATCAGACAAACGTTATTAAAACTTTCCACATAAAATGTGTCGTGGCCTTTGACATAATCTTCAGCGTGCTTGTACACTACCAACGACCGAAGAAAGTCCTGGAGCATTGTAATTGCAGCCTCATTTGAAACAATTCGAACTTCAATCATATGCCCCGGCTCTTTGCAGTGGGAAGTTTCATGGCACTTGCTGTGGTTGTTCTGAAAATGAGGGATGCATGATTCTATGAGCTTACGCAGGGTTTGGGCATCTCCATTGCAATTGTCCATACACCAATAGACGTGGTTTCGAATGGCAGCACCCTTGTCAGAAAGCTCGGGATGCCATGTTTTTCCAATGTTTTTTTGTGCTCCTTGCCCAATTTTTTTCACCCCGGCTGTTATAGGACGGGTGCAGTGCCAGCGGTCATTGGAATTCCTGGCTTGCTTCCTCTCACGTAGGCGCTTGTTGATTGTCATGTTTCGATCATGCACATGATGGGCAACTTTAATGTTGCTGAGATCCAGGCTCTCGTACATCCTGTCGAATCCCACTGCCTCGTGACGCTGTGAACAGTTATCATCATTCCCGTTAATGTGTTGAATATCAACGACTTTGTGAGTTTTCAACCCGATAGCAACATGGTCGGTGTGATAACTATTTCGTCTACAATGATGTCGTGCGTCAGTCATTATAGAGATAGCTCCATCAGGCGACAGTGAAGACTCCTGCGCTCTAGCGCCAAATATAGATTGCTTTCGCAGGTTCTCAGAAATGGCACTAAATGTAACCATATTCCTCCTGCGGAAAAGGTCTGACAATAGTCCAAACCGACTGAAGTCGCTAAAGCGCTCGTACTGTATGGGTGTCATACCAGAGGCCAGGTAGCTCAACATCACTCGGTGGTTGACTTCAAATTCCTTCCGCTCGCTGTCTATTGTGGATGAGGAACTCCACTGAAAGGAGTGTTTTTTCGCACACTCCATATCCACCGACAGCACATGACCACTGTGTGTCCATGACTTCACTGAATACGGCGTCACACATGTGGATGAATGTTGTGAGATTGTGTCGATCAACTGGGCAATGCTGGAGCACTGCCCAACAAAATTCTCATGTGCAGTCTCCAAAGCTGTTGCTGGAGCTGCTGATATTGCTGCTGTGACAGATGCTGGATCAGTCAGTGAAGTTGATTCACTTACTTCTTCCGTGACTGAAGACATCGTGAGTGTCTGCTGCGGATGTTGAGTTGCAGAAGAGAGCTTATTGGTGTCAACATCCATTATGACTTTCACCAGAACTTCTCTCAAACTTTTTACTCCCAACGCCAAGCGAATGTCCTCACATTTTTGCTCAAATTTAAGTTTATCACTGTCGGTTGTAAAAGTTAATTCAAAATGTTTCCTTACAGAAACGTAAGGGTAGCTATAACTCTTGGTAGATCCATCAGACAACCGTTTTTTAAATGTTCGCATGTTGCCAACTGCAACACCTGAAGTCGGTGTCGTTGGTACAGCGTAGTCTCCATCCATCTTTGGAAATAGTTCGATATAATGATACTAATATATGTCCACTAACGAAATACAATGTTATACTACTATAAGGTCCACTACTGAAATAAGATAATAATATAATATACAGACACGAGATATAAGCTGTATCGACTATGCGATTTAAAATGGCTATGAAGTGAAGAAATTACGAAGCTCAACTCTGCTGCAGCGAAATTCAAACTAGAATGAGTACTGCAAACCAAGACTCAATTGTGAAAGGACATTTCCTAAGTTCATTTCCTAAGTTCATTAGCATAATTTGGCATGTGACCTAGTCTCTCTTCCTTAGGCTGTATATTAGCATCTGATACTGGTGCAAATTCTTAGAATATGAAATACAGCTTATTGTCTTTAGTGTTCCGGGTATAATAAGGCAACGGTGACAGCATCAACAGCTGGCATTTATATACAGGTTTACGACCCAAAGCTCGGTTATATATACAAGTGGTCAATTGATCGGGGTAGGCCAGAGGGAGGGTGAAGGGCCTAGGGTGGGGGCTACCACCGATCGACCGACCGTCCCTGCGCCTCGCCTCCATTCCACAAAGCGGACGATGTTGCCTAGGCTATGCATATAATTAAATTCAGCAGCCTATGCTTGTAAGATGTGTAAACCAAAATGAAATCAACGCCCATTGGCCGACAGATGCTTACTTGAACCGCCTACAGTCGTTGGTCACTTCATTCTACGAGGGAAACCGCCAAACCTAAAACCTAGGGCTTTAAAGGTTACTCGCAGAGGAAATGTCCAATACTTGCATCTTATCGTGTCGAGGACGAAGCAGCTGGGGACCAGCTGGGGACCATCTTTGGGGGCGGGGCGAGAGTCTGCAGCAAGGTTTGAATCATAATCGTAAGTAAGTATTTTCTTTACTAAGAGTCACTAGCAAACGCACCGGATATACATACTTCACTTGCATGTCCTTAATTAAAACTTAATCGTAATCGTAAACTCCGATTTCTAAAGCGCTACTCTAAAGTTATTCGCAGGGCATCAGCTTATTCACGAGTGCTGCGTCGTGTCAGAGTGAAGATCTG